>CM023201.3:12713110-13065472 GCA_004115045.4 Sinella curviseta | reverse complement strand
CACTGTGCGCTACGGTAATCCTCGACTGGAGGTGGGAATGGAGGTGGAAAGGTTAGGAGCCAAAGTCCCAGATGCCAACACAAGCAGAGCCCAAATGCCAATACTGTGGTATGCTGCTGCACGCTGCAGCGGAATGAGAAATGCTCCTTACTCGTCGGTCCCGGTTTTGTGACTAAGCGTACCCCGCAAAGGCACATTCTATTTATTGAATATAACTCTATGCTATTAAATATACAAGTCAAGTGTGTGTATGTTTATGTACGCACGATGGCGTGAGTGTGCAGAGCACAAACCATAAATCCCCGTTACATCCTCCCCGGGTTTCCTGAAGGTTCGGCACGAATCTCCTCCCCCGCACACACGAAAAAATTCATTTTTCCCATAAAATTAATTTTTTTCTCATTACAACAAAAATGAACATAATCATGAAATAATATAATGTATAACTGATAAGATAAGTATAATAAATACATCGTACAACAAAAATGACAATATTAAGAAGAAGAAACAACAACAAATACATAATTCTGTACATTATTCACGTTTTAACCATTTTTGATAACGCTTAAAAGGAATTGGAGGCAAACCTTTCTTCTTCCTATCCTTATTTATCATAATTTGAGAAATACACTTCCGTTTCCTATTCAAACGATTTAACAAATGCTTATTAGTTTTACCAATTGCTAATCTTATATCACCCCAATTAGTCATCAAATCCTTTTTTGACACTTCTTCAACACGACTAATGTGAGAAAACCTATTCACAACTTGGCTTTCAGGAGCCATACTCTCAATCATATTATTGTCATCAATTATTACTTCGACAGTAAAATCAGGAGCTTCATTCAACTCTTTATCCTCACTATTTACATCATTTTGCTCCGGAACAACAGAACTAGCATACTCATTACTAATAGTATACTCAACATCATCATAATAATCATTTTCTACTTGAATTTCTATGTTCTCAATACAAACAGGAACATTATCGTTATCATTACTAGGCTTATCTGGAACAGATTCTACAGCAATGGGTTCTGAGACCCGCGTGGTTTCACCACAATAAACATCTACATTATCATCAGAGAAATCGTCTTCCGACTCAGAAAAAGCATACGAAATATTCTTAACTTTTTTACCTTCATTCCTGACTTGTTCAACATACTCAATTCTTTTACCCACCTCAATAGCTCTAATTAAGTTTTCTTTACAATCCGTTTGCCAGTCAGAGATTTTAGGAACAATACTATCTAACATTTTTACAGTTTTAGGTTGCGTAACAGTCAAATAAACAGCATCAAGCGGCAATAAAACTTTAGTTGGTTTAACATCTCTTAATCTAGCAGTGTTCCGACGCCATATCCAAATGCGAGCAAAAATATTCAAATATTTTTCCGTAGTGAACAGTTCCTTCTGATCTTCATTTAACAGCTTTCTACAGCGATCAAATTGCGTACATGGTAAGAAAACTTTAGAAAATTCATACTGTCGACAAACAAAGCCATCTAAATAGCTATAATCGTAATCTTTAAGCAAAAAATCTTTATACTTGACTTTCATGACTTCCCAGACTTCTAACAACAACATGGAATCATTTTTGGCGTACTCTATAACAGATTTTGGAAGTGGTCTTAAGCGAAAAGGATATCTTTGGAATTTTTTTGAGATTTTCTTGTTCAAATGAGTCATGACCAAAGACTGAAAACTAGGATTACTACTAGGTATTATTTTACTAGCCTTTTCTACGTATTGCAAATCAACTACTGAACACATGTACATCCCAAAATCACGCTTAAAATAATCCAAATCATTGATACTAAAAATATCTTTCAGTACATTAGCATTGAGGAAAATTGACTTAAGACAATTTACAATATACGCATGTAGCTCAATTGCATAAATAACGAAATCATGAGTGTCACAAGATATTTGAATTAAACAGATTATAGGCAAAAAGGAAAATTCATTATCTAACTCCGTGTCTATAGCAATTACCGACTTTTTCTCTAAAATTTCATACATCTCGTCTAAAGTACTTTGATCTTTAACTTCCCATAATTGTCTATCTTTACCACGTAGAAAATTCAGCTCTTCAAAATGTTCTTCTTTAAATTTGAAAGATTTTGCACGAGTCAAATTCGGATGTGGGTTTTCCGGAAAAACATCCAACAGATTCAGACCGACGCGACGACCAAAACTATCAAGATCCAAAGCTGCTACCCTTAAATCCGAATTTTCGCGATACAAGCGAGCTCGGTAGTACTGCATTTCTCTCATCTCTTTAACCGTTACAACTTTCTGCTCTTCCATCTTAACTGTAATCAACAAAAATGATAAAGAATCTTACATTACTTTTTCCGCTCTGAATAGTTAACTAGTTTTCTTGGACGTAGACGCTCATCTAAAGGAATTTCAGGCTCTTGGCCCGTTACTGCTTTACGTAATGAAACAAGAGGTTTCTGCTTTTTAGGTTCGGGTGGAAAATAAGGTTTCAAATCAGAAATATGACGCTTGTCAACCATACTTTTTGGCATTTGCAAACAGTACGTTAGACCTCTTTTTAAAATGATTTTATATGGCCCAATCCATTTTTCACAAAGTTTCTTCGAAATTTTACTCGAACTATCAGACAATTGATGATTACGAACTAGAACATAGTCGCCTTCATTAAAAACGTAATCTCTTACTTTCTCGTCATGATAAAATTTGTTAATTTCTGGAACGTGTCTTATACGACTTCTAACTTCTTCAACTGCATTTTTCAATGCTTCAGGAACCGATTTTCCAATTTCTCTCGCAGCAGACTCATAATCATCCGCTAACTCGGGATTTAATTCTCTATCAATTGGTAAGCAAACTTCACGACCCAAATTAAGCAAAGCAGGACTATAACCTGTGGTTTCATTAACGGCTGTGCGCAGTGCAAGCGCGAACTTTTGTAAGTGGATGTCCCATAAATCATGTTTTCCGTCAACAAAACTAGACATCATGCGAGCGATATCTTTATTGCTTCTTTCACTTCTGTTTGTACATGGGTGATACGCCGAAGTAAGCACGTGCTTAATCGATCTTTCTTTACAAAAAGTTTTCATTGTTTTGCTCGTAAAATTGGAACCGTTATCTGTGATAATAGCTTTTGGGCTACCAAAATGACAAAAAATATCTTCAAGAAAGTCAATAACACGCTTCGTTGTTGCATTCGGCATTGCTGCCAATTCTACCCAACCGCTTAACTGGTCGACCAAAACAAGAATAAAACGATTTCGTTTGTGTCTACTAGAGACCAATGGTCCGACAAAATCAAGGTAAAGTGTCTCAAAAACTTTCTCCGCGACAGGAGTAAATCCCATCAAACCTTTCTTTTTACAATTTTCACTTTTCGTCTTTTGACAAGTTTCACATTTCTTGATAAAATCAGAAATCTCTGCGTTCATAGAATTCCAGTAAAATCTTCTCTTAATTGATTCTATTGTTTTCTTTCTACCAAAATGACCAAATTCCGGAGTTGAATGAAAATAATCCATAATTTCCCATTTCAAGCTTTCAGGGACAACAGGAACAATGCGATAACAAAAATCTTCATTTTTATGTTTTTCTTTTGTTTGCGTTTGCGCGACTACGTCATGAGACGGACCTCGCTTGTCACTTTGAGTTCCTTCAGATTTCTGGACCAAACCCAATTTTGATGTACTCGAACTGTCTGTCGCTACACTATTATGTGGACCCGATACAGACTCTGAATTTTCTCTGGACGCTACATCTATCATTGATGGACCCGTCTTATCCGTAAGTGGATTCTTTGCCGTAACAGGCACATCATTACAACCGACATTTGTATTTCTATTTTCATTTTTTTCAATCTGCTTCACCGTCAATGGCGAAATATCATTTGTAGTATCTTTCTGTGAGTCACAACCGCGAAAAGGGAGCGTACATCTGTACAAAATTCCATCTTTCATCACAAATTGCTGACTAGCAGTCTCGGCGCCGATGTCAATTGAACTACTATTCAGTTTCTTAACAATTTTCTGAATTTCTTCATCTTTCTCCTGCTCTTTCTTAATTTTTTCAAGGACATTAGAAAAGTATGTAAGCGAAAAACATGGAAGATACGACTTTTCAGGGCAGTCATCAAGGTGATCAGTCTTGTCAACTGGCGAATCAACAGGAGAACGTGATAATAAATCCGCAAGAAAATTTTTCTTCCCCTCATAATATTTTATTTCGCAACCCCATGATTCTATTTGATGCGACCATCTCGTAAGATTTCTATTATTTGGATGATAGCTTTTTAAATAAGTCAACGCCTTATTATCTGTATAGATCGATTCAAGCCGAACAAAATGGCTTTACACTCTTTTTCAACAGCACTCCAATGGAGCTGACCATCTTTAAATTTTCTACTTGCGTATGCTACGACCCTTTCTTGACCATCGATATTCTGCATCAAATTGCAACCCATTCCTTTATCAGAAGCATCCGTCCTTAAATACAAAGGGTAATCAAAATCGATTCCCTGCAATAACAAATCCTCACTTAGAACTTTCTTAATTAATTCCAATGAGCGTCTTTGCTCTTTACCCCATACAAAAAATGCATTTTTCTTCAACAAACTCGTAATCGGACTTAACAAACTTCCGCAATGAGGAATAAAACTGGACAGGTAATTACATAAACCATGTAATACTAAAACTTCTTTCTTGTTGGTTGGCTCAGGCATTTCCATTACTGCTCTTACTTTTTCGGGATTTGCTTTTATCCCTTGCTCCGTCACTATGTGACCTAAATACTCAATTGTTGGCTTTCCAAAACTGGACTTTTTCAAATTAATCGACAAATTGGCATCTCGCAGTCTTTCAAAAATCAAACGTAAGTGAGTTAAATGGAGCTCTTTTGTTTTCGAAAAGACAATTATATCATCCATAAAAATTTGACAAAATTTGACTAAGTAACCTTCTAACACTTGATTCATCAACGTTACAAATGTGGCTGGAGCGGACACAAGTCCAAAAGGCATTACATTAAATTCGTATAAAATGCCGTTCCCGTAAAATGCTGTCATTGGAATGCTCTCTCTGTGCATTTCTATCTGCCAAAATCCAGACTTCAAATCAATTTTTGAAAAGGTACCTCCAACTGGAAGTAACCGCAAAATAATATTTGCATTGTGCATTGGTGTGGCGTTTGGTTTCGTTATTGCATTTAATTTTTTATAGTTTACTGTCATTCTGATGCTATTGTCTTGTTTTCTATCCAAAACGATGTTGAAACCGTATGGAGACTTTGAACGACTGATAAGACCAAGATCCAACAATTCTTTACATTGCCTTTCTATTTCTTTTGCTTCATCACCCGTAAACATTCGCGCTCCTTCTTTAATTATTTCTTTCTTTGTCAATTCAATTTTGTGTACAATCTTATTTGTTCGACCTAGTTTGCCATCTGTTCTACAAACGGTAGGAAATTCTGCCATTAAATGACTGATAGTATTGTCAAATGGATTTAAAGGTAGTTCGTTTGGATCTGTTTGTTGCGGTTGTACCACAAAAATAAGCTTTTGACATCCATCTAGTAAATTGTATTCTTTTTCAGGACAATCGTCGTAATAAAATACATCTTTTGCATGATTATGAACAATGCCGTATTTTCGCATCACATCAACTCCGATAATACAAGGAAAAATTAATTTTTCAGAGACGTAAAATTCGTGACTGATGTATTTATGACCTAGAAGAATTGTCATTGTTGTTTTGCCCACGCAGTTAAGCGTCGTATCATTTGCACAGTTCAATTTTGAAGAATTATACACAATATCCAACTTCATTGCTTTCGCTAAGCGATAAGTCAATACTGAGAAAGACGAACATGAATCTAGTGCACCTTCAAACTTTACACAGTTCATGTAAAACTGAACAACAGGAATATATGGTTTTTGATCAAGTACTGGGAGGCACTTCGGTATGAAGGGGACCTTTACCTCCCTGAGGAGTTTAAATGACCTGAAGGTTTTTGTTGGTTATTGTTTCCATAGCCATACTGACTATTGTTTGGTTGGTTGTTTGAGTTGTAAGTACCTGAAGTTCCAGGATTTAGTCCTGAAGAGACATTTGAATCTTTGTTTTGACAGTTTCGTGCGATGTGACCTTGCTGATTACATTTATGGCATATGACGTTAGAATGATCACGATTCTGATAAGAAGACGGAGCAGACCCAAGACGTGGTCTAAACTGCGAGTTGCTACTTTGGTTGTGATTACCATATTGGTTTGGTTTGTGGAACTTTCCGGAACCAGACTGATTTCCATAATTTCGTTTACCCTGGTACCCACGGCCCTGTCCAAATGACTGACCACTGTTGCTAGCCCTCTGGCTATTTATAGAAAATGGAGGTAAACGCGTATGTCTATTGTTCATACGATCACTCGCTCTAATTGTCTCAATTGCCATACTGGCTTTTTCCAAAAGTTCATTCACTGAGTTACATTCACCCATGTACAACCTTAAGTCAGGTATTAAACCTCGCTTTGCCCTTAAAACAGAAATAGATTCTTCTTCGTCGGGTGTGATTTGCCTTGCCAAGTTGACAATCTCATACACATATTGTTCAACAGGTTCTTCTATATGCTGCCTTCTTCGCAATCTGTCTTTTCGTCTCTCTTGAACCAACGGACTGTCATATTTTTCTTTGAATGCTTTCTTAAAATCCTCCCATGAATGAATTGTTCTTGACACATTGTCATACCATAATTTCTTTCCGGCGTCACCAGCTAATATGATTCTAATCATTTCATGAAAGTGTGGAGTTTGGTAGCCTTGACTCAAAAGGTACATTTCACATTGATTGAAAAAGGTATCAGAAGTCATGTTTGCTTCATCGTAAAATGGAAGGCTAATTGCTGGATTTAGTGGAGCTGTACGCATCATACTTGCTACTCGCATCATTTGAGATGTGACCATTGAATTGATGTATTGTAATTTGGTAGGCGACAAATCTTTTAAGACGGGGTCACTTTGTAAAGAAGACGATGATTGTGCCTTTTCTGTAGACATTGTTTCTACTTTTGTCTCTACTTTATTTGCTTGGTCTTTATCTTCCTCTGAAGGTGTATTAGGTGGAGTATTGGTCATACTACTTGTTTCTGTAGCTTTTTTCTTTATGACTGTTGGAGCCCACAGGAAATTTAGTGTATTAATTTTAGCGTTATCATGAAAATTGTAAAGCATGAATGAAGTGTAGTATGCATAAGCTAAGCATTGTTACATGTAAAAAGTAGTTAAAAAGAATTAGTCATAATTATTGTAATTTAGGCAATCGATCTTTGAAACTTGGTACAAAGATAGTTAAGACATAGTTAAATGTATGTTAAAAATATTAGGAAAATTGTTACACGCGCACATGCCGAAAGTTAGGGTCAAAGGTGAGTGCTTTTAGCACGTAGTAGCATGCGTCATGGTAGTGGTGTGACGTAGTTGCCAAGGTAGGATTTGTTTACTTTGTTGTGCGAACGTTACGTCAGCGGCAAGGAGAAGCGGAGAGTGCGTGCTGTTGTTGTGAATTGTGCTTTTAGTTTCTTTCCTGTAATCTTCCGTAGAATAAGTAACTGTCGAGTTGTCTTGTTGAATTCGTCAGTTTTGTCTTTGCCAATAATAAAAACCGTTAAAATTATAACCGTCTGTGAAGTTTGACTTGAGTGATTTTATGACTAATGATAAGCGCAGCATTTTCACCAATTTACGGCATTTAACCTGAGCTTCAACAAGTGGTCCTTCGAGTACAACTAACGAACTAGTCCTGTGGAAAACAGCGATTACTGTGAAAATTAATGCCAGCGATTACAAGGAAAATGTCTGCTTCAGGAGTTACCCGTGCTGAAGACACCCAGAACTCGCCAGCTGTTCCACATTCCAGGGAACTGCAAAATCTGGTTTGGCCGATGGACAATCACCGACCAGCAGGTTCTGGAAGACAAGAAGATGATGGAACCCCCACACAGGTAGATCAGGCGCAAGAAGGAGCTGGAGGAGCTGGAGTGTTAGGTGACCAGGAGGAACGCCCTGCATCCGGTCAGCATCAAGGAAACGCCATCACCCTAGAAAGGAGGTCAAATCCACCAAGCAGCAACGGAAGTATCTCCTCCAGATCCCACTCAAGTTCATCTTCCCGACGATCCAGACAAGTAACTCTGGGAAAAGAAGAAATATTGGCTAAGTTACGGGAAGAAAAAAGGCAGAATGATCTTCGACTCGAAGAGGACCGTCTACGTCTTAGGCTACACGAGCTTAAGGCAAAGGCGGAAGAACAGCGACTGGAAGATCAAGAGAAGTTGGTCATCCAGCGCTACGAACTGGAAATTGACGACGATGAGGAAGGTGATGCAAGATCCGGTGTCCACAGTTTACCTGCAGAGAATCCAGACGTGGAAGAATGGGTAACACACCAGAACCTGGGAGCTCATGTTCTCCAGAGGGACGTCAACAAGAATAACGTGCATTTACTTCGGCCGGGTAATCACGTGCAAGAATCTCGCCCTCCGTTTAACAGCAACTTCCGGGAAAACCACCCAGCTGTAGGATATACTCACCAACACAGGATACCGTCGGAGTCAGAAAGTTTCCAGAAGATGGCAGATTCAATCGTCTCTGCAATGAAAAGTATGGTCCAGTCAGCTCAACCTCAGCAGGATTTGAAGAACTTTGTGGCGAGGCAGTCTGGAGCCAAAGAATTACCCGACTTCCACGGGGACCCCGAAGAATGGCCGACTTTCTATGGAAGGTACGAGAGGTCGACCAAGATGTGTGGATTTTCCAACGAGGAAAACATCGTCCGGCTGCAGAGGAGCCTAAAAGGTAAGGCAAAGGAAAGCGTCGTGTCGATGCTTGCTTCTGCATGCAACGTGGAGGATGTGATGGACGTGCTCCGGAAACGCTTTGGACGCCCAGAGCAAATTATTAAGAAGATGCTCGAAAGAGCGAAGAACGCACCGACGCCAGTGGAAGGGGACTTCCAATCGATTGTGGACTTCTCGATCGCAGTGAAGAACTTCTGTGCTACAGCGGGATCTCTCAACCTCCCACTGTACCTAAACAACCCTCAGTTGTTGGAGGAGTTTAGGAAGAAGTTACCGTCAAGCTTGCAGCTAGAGTGGGCAAGGTTCCAAATCAGGAACGGAGGAAATGCTGATTTGAGAGACTTATCAGGATTTTTGGATGAAATTGCAGAAGCCGCCGTTCTTGTTTGCGATGACGTTAGTTCGAGAAAGGCCAAAATGAAGAACCAGTGTCTACTGGTTACTGACGTCGGATGCCCGCTGAAGTGTAAAGAAGCTCACGGACTGCCAAAATGTCCGAAGTTTAAGAAAATGCAAGTGAAAGAACGTTGGGAATGCGTGATGAAAATTCGCGTATGTTTTTGTTGTCTGGAGAAAGGCCACCCTAGGGACAAGTGTCCAAAATCTAGTCCGTGTCCACTTGACGGTTGCAAGTTCGTGCATCATCAACTCCTCCACGAAGACAGAAGAAAGAAGATTCCCGATGGTGCTCAAGATGGTGGTCAACCTAACGTTTCGTCAGTCATCTCGATGCCTGCCAGGATGCCAATCAGCAATGTGCTGATGAAAGTAGCCCCTGTCCAGTTGGTCGGACCCAAGGGAAGTGTTATCGTCAACGCTTTTCTCGACGATGGATCATCGCTGACGATGATAGAAGAAGACATCGCCAATTCCCTTGGGCTCGATGGAGAGACCAAAGCATTGGACCTCAACTGGCTAGGGGGTAAGCACGACCATGATGAGATGTCCAGACTTGTGTCATTGAAGATACGTGGCCTGGAGGAAAACGAGGAATTCGAGTTGCAGAACGTTAGGACGAAGAAAAAGTTGGACCTACCAGTTAAGCCGATCACAGATTATAAGAATCTGAAGAAGTGGACTCACTTGGAAGAAGTTCCGTTCCCGAAGACACTGAACAAGAGACCTTCCATCATCATTGGATCAGACCACAGCCGCCTGCTGTTGCCGAGGAAAGCCTTGGAAGGACCGAGCAATGCGCCAATTGCTGTTTGGACATACCTTGGTTGGGTGATTCATGGAAAGGATGGAAGACCTCCGGGAACGAACGGAAGACACGTTTCTCTTGTGAACGTAGAAAATGTGGATCCAGACCAAGCACTTCACGACTTGGTCAAGGAGCAGTTCCGACTTGAAGCGCTTGGAGCCGTGAACTGCAAGAAGTTACCACAGTCAAAGGAGAATGAGCGTGCCGATACGCTCATGGAGAAGACATCGCGTCGAGTTGGGGAATCGTGGGAAACTGGAATGCTGTGGAAAACAGATGGTATCACCCTTCCAGAAAGTAAGTGTGCAGCAATCAGAAGACTAAAAACCCTGGAGAAGCAGATGGACAAGGACGAGACATTTGCTGAGATGTACTGTGCGAAAATCGAAGAGTATCTCCAGAAAGGATTCTGTCGGAAGCTGACCACAGAAGAAGCAGCTGTGGACACAGGAAGAGTGTGGTACTTGCCTCATTTTGGGAGGACCAACCCCAACAAACCAGGGAAAATACGCCTTGTTTTTGACTGTGCAGCCAAAGTAGACGGGATGAGCCTCAATGACGCCCTAATACAAGGACCGGATTTGATGAGCCCTCTCATCAATGTGTTGTTGAAGTTTCGTCAACGCGAAGTTGCCTTCAGTGGAGACATAAGAGATATGTTTCACAGGATCCTCATAAGGCAAGAAGACGTAGCTGCACTACGTTTCTTGTGGAGGGGGAAAGACCGAAGGCAACCACCAGAAGTGTACACAATGGATGTGATGATCTTTGGAGCTGTGAGTTCACCGTTTCAAGCCCAATGGATCAAGAATAGGAATGCCGAAGATTTTGAAGTTCAGTATCCAGACGTAGTTGACGCCATCAAGAACCGTCACTACGTTGATGACTACCTGGATAGCTGTGAGACCGTGGAGCAAGCCATCCAGAAGATAATGGAAGTTCGCGAAGTTCATCGCCGAGGTGGATTCGAGATAAGAGGATGGCTCTGCAATAACCAAGACGTTTTGCGAGTTGTAGATCCAAATGCTTCATCCGAAGTTACAACGCTTAACGTGAAGGAGGACAAGTTGGAACGTGTACTTGGACTACATTGGGACCCGAAGCTTGACGTATTCAAGTTTCAGACGACCTTTCGCGCGATTGATCCGATGATCATCTCTAGAGAGAAGATTCCCACCAAGCGGGAACTCTTGAAGCTCATCATGAGCCTGTTCGACCCACTTGGCTTCATCGCCCATCTCACCGTACGAGGAAGAATCGTGCTCCAGGACGTGTGGCGCAGCAAGATTGGATGGGACGAAAAGTTGAAGCCGGAATTAGAGCCAAAGTGGACTTGTTTACTGGAGCAAATTCTGAAGATTCCAGATGCTGTTGTACCAAGATGTTTTGGCCCAGAAGTATCCAAGTGTGAAGATCTACAGCTGCATGTGTTTTGTGACGCCAGTCAACAGGGATTTTCCGCCGTGGCTTACCTTCGTGCCACTGGGAGGGGAAGAAAAGTAAGTGTCAACATCATGTTGGCGAAGTCGAGAGTTACACCTATCAAGTGTGTATCCATCCCGCGACTGGAAATGGAAGCAGCCCTTGTCGGAGCAAGGATAAGTGATTTCATCAAGAAGAATTGTGACCTTCCCCTGAAGAAGACCTACCTTTGGACAGACTCTAGGAATGTGCTGTGCTGGATAAGAGCAGAGGATCCATCAAGATTCAAGATTTATATCGCTCATCGAATTGGAGAGATTCTGGACTTGACCGAAGTGGAAGACTGGAGATGGGTTCCTACTGCGGATAACGTTGCAGATGATGCAACCAGAGACACGACTCCTGCTGATGTATCACCAAGTTCGCGATGGTTCAATGGACCTACTTTCCTTAAGAGACCAGTGGAAGATTGGCCTCAAGAAACGGAACTCAAGTTAGCTGATCAGAAGATAGACGACCTCGAGCTGAAGCGAGAATGCTGCATGGTGGTGACTGAAGGATCCGCTTTGCCAAACGTGACTGACTTCAGCAACTGGAGACGCCTCATCAGAGTCACAGCATGGATCAATAGGTATGTGAATATTTTGCAAGCAAAGTGTAGACAAGATGCGAAGACCTGGAAGAAGACGCTGACAGTTCAGGAAATCAAAGCTGCCGAGAAGGTATGGGTTACTCGCTGTCAAGAATCGTGCTTTCCAGAAGAGACGGAAGCACTAAGAAGAGGAAACTGCGTGGAAAGGTCATCAAGACTTTTCATGCTTTCACCGATTTTGAAAGACGGTATCATCTGCGTCAAGAGCAGAGTTGCCAATTCTCCGCAGATCCCAGAAGATGGAAAGTTCCCCATCATTTTGGACCCGAAGGATAAGTGGACAAAGTTGCTGATCTCATGGTACCACCATGTATTTGGACATCATGGAATCGAGATGATCTGCAACGAGATCAGACAGAAGTATTGGATCATCGGACTCAAAGCCGCCGTGAAGAAAGCTGCCAAGGAGTGTCTGGAGTGCAAGATGGCTGGTGCCAAACAAATTGTTCCCGAGATGGCTGCCTTGCCGGAAGTTCGCGTGAAGAAGCCGCTCCGTCCTTTTTCGTATGTAGGCGTCGACTACTTTGGACCGTTGGAAGTGGTTAACGGACGAAAGCGGGAGAAGCGTTACGGAGCTCTCTTCACATGCCTGAGTACTCGTGCAGTCCATCTAGAAGTCGCGTTCTCGCTCTCAACGGATGACTTTATCATGGCCCTATGTCGTTTCATGTGCAGGAGAGGAGAACCGTTGGAGATTTGGAGCGACAACGGAACTAATTTCAAAGGAGCAGAGAAAGAACTGCGGATCGCCTTGAAAGAGATGGACCAGTTGAGAATCGAGGACAAGATGGTGACCAGAGGGATCAAGTGGAACTTCATCCCACCCGGAGCCCCGCATATGGGAGGAGCTTGGGAACGACTAGTCCGATCCGTGAAGACCGCCATGCACACCATCCTGAAAAACAGGAACCTTAATGATCAACTCTTGTTGACTGTACTATTAGAAGCCGAAGCCTCTGTTAACAGTCGTCCCCTCACCACTGTGTCAATCGACAAGGATGACCCAGAAGCAATTACGCCAAATTGCTTCCTGCTTGGAACCACAAGCATCAAGCAACCTCCGGGAGAGTTCGAGGATAAGGATCTCACCTCAAGAAAACGATGGAAGCAAGCCCAAGTTCTTGCCAATCACTTTTGGAGCCGATGGGTCAAGGAATACCTGCCGTCACTTGCGCTGAGAGGAAAATGGAACAAGGATACGCCTGATGTCGCTGTAGGAGAACTAGTGTTCGTGGCAGATCTCAACCAGCAGAGGAACCTGTGGACAAAAGGAGTGGTGGTGGAGGTGTTCCCGCAAAAGCAGGATGGACGAGTCAGAATCGTGGATGTCAAGACTGCCGCTGGAATCATAAGGAGACCTGTGGCCAAGCTGTACCGGATTCATGGCTGGAATAGTGATTCTAAGCAATAGAATCACTGGGAGGGGTATGTTGGAGCCCACAGGAAGTTTAGTGTATTAATTTTAGCGTTATCATGAAAATTGTAAAGCATGAATGAAGTGTAGTATGCATAAGCTAAGCATTGTTACATGTAAAAAGTGGTTAAAAAGAATTAGTCATAATTATTGTAATTTAGGCAATCGATCTTTGAAACTTGGTACAAAGATAGTTAAGACATAGTTAAATGTATGTTAAAAATATTAGGAAAATTGTTACACGCGCACATGCCGAAAGTTAGGGTCAAAGTTGAGTGCTTTTAGCACGTAGTAGCATGCGTCATGGTAGTGGTGTGACGTAGTTGCCAAGGTAGGATTTGTTTACTTTGTTGTGCGAACGTTACGTCAGCGGCAAGGAGAAGCGGAGAGTGCGTGCTGTTGTTGTGAATTGTGCTTTTAGTTTCTTTCCTGTAATCTTCCGTAGAATAAGTAACTGTCGAGTTGTCTTGTTGAATTCGTCAGTTTTGTCTTTGCCAATAATAAAAACCGTTAAAATTATAACCGTCTGTGAAGTTTGACTTGAGTGATTTTATGACTAATGATAAGCGCAGCATTTTCACCAATTTACGGCATTTAACCTGAGCTTCAACAATGACTTTTTGTTCTTTTTCTTTATTATTCAAATTTTCTTCTACAACGCGTGTCCTCAATTTTCTTGAATTATTTGAGTTTTGTTCAATGTCAAGATGTAAGCCTGAGCTTAAAAGAGATTTCAACTCTCTACTCATTTAAATATTCAATTGATACGAGTGACCATTCGTTGTCCTCGTTTCTATATTTGTACTTTATTGCAGGTTGAAAGTCGAATGGAGCAGTTTCAGCTCGTTTGTAAACTATCATGTTAAATTCCGTAGGACTTAACCATTGTATATGAACGAAAGCTTGATCTGTACTTTCTAAAGGCATGATAAAAAAGGTCAAGTAACAAAAGATTAATGGAAAATTTATGGAATTCTTTTCTTATTATTTTCACTTAATTGGATTGACTTTGGTAGTTTTTACGAAATAATGACCATGTTTTATTTTAGGAATGTTAACGAATGATTTGTGTTATTGTCTTTCTTTTCTGAGATACTTTCTTTGCTTACTTCTTTGAATGTAAAAAAATGTTAAATCTTTATGCCACCCAGCATAAATTGATTTTACTTTCGATAAAAATGTTAATTTTAAGGCTTTTGACAATTGTTTCTTGTTCACGGAAAGCTTGATTTCACCTCCAAATTATTATTAGTTTAATTTTTAATTAATAACGTTCAAGGACGTGCGTGTCAATTAAAAAAACAGAATTGCTTAAAATCTCGCATTGGTGGTAGTTAGTTACTAGTTGATTGCTTTTCTTTTAGTATTGCATCACTAGACGCACTTGCGTTACAATGACGCGTTTGCGTAACGAAGACGCGCTTGCGTGACGAGACGCTCTGGCGTTCGATGTTGAAACTTTTTAACTGTTTTCAGGTCTTTTTACTTTAATCACCAAAAATAGGGCAATTAACTTGCGTTACACAGACGCACTTTTCGTACAAAGACGAGAGCCCATCAACTTAATTTTAAATTAACACTTACGGTGGTTATCCAACTTCACTGATGACACCACTTTTTTCTCTTCTTTCTTGCTTTTCTGAACTGGTGATTTTTCTTTAACTGTAAATAGAGACTAAAAGAATACCACACACATCATAATTATTATGATACCTTAATTTTATCGTTTTGACCCACAATACAACTTTTATTAATGTCTGATTAATTGTTATTGCCACCTTGTCTGTTTTAACCCAATTACCACCTGGACTGGGAAGCTACCAGTACCTATAAAACTATAGTATAACGACTAAAATTTATATTTGTTCCACCGTATTTTGACAGCAATAGTTATAATTATTTTTAATGTACTCGGTTTATTTTTATTTTTAATCTCTGTTTAAATAATTAAAATTTAATCTCTAATAAATTGTTTAAATCGATTATAATGTTCACGGCTCTACAGTACCTATTCTTGTCACAAGTTAGTAAAGGAAGGGCGTTTCGTATTGAGAAATTGCAGCTTTTAAATCATTAGTGTGATGAAGGTATTTCTTCAACAAGACGATTCATCCCAGATCGTTTCCACATTGTTTCCACACTGAAGCATTATTTTACAAGAACATAGGTGACCATCCCATTTGCTACTCAAAGTATTAGGCACTCGCAATTGCAAAAAAATCCGTGGACACGATGTAAATTGCTGTTTGTTTTCTTTATAATTCTTTTTTGTCAATCTTGAAAAGCAATGAAAACTTATACCATGAATATATGCTAAACCGCTTTCGTCAGCAGACAATTTCCAGAACTTTGCTGATGACATATTTCGTACTGTAAATTCAAGCCAAAATGAAAACCTCCGGAGTTGTGATGATAAAAATCTCGTAGATGATAGGCATAAGATGTGGATTGCTAATGTAATTAAATATGAAACAACTTGATACATAGATAAAATGCAAATTTTTTGTACTCCTTCAATTTGATTCGAGTTATTTTTATGTTATTATAATTTAAAGAAATGATGAATGCTGCAATTCATTGCCGAAGTAAGACTGGTTATCACAGATATTGTAACCTAAATCTAATCATGAGCTGAATTGAATATCATGTAATCGAAAATCAGAATTACGTTGCTCCTTACGGTGTTTTCGGAAACAAGTATATTTAAACTTGTGCAAGTGTCTAATAATCTCATCTTGATAGTTGTAATATATTCCGACTATAATAATTGCTACACTTTGATTAAGATTAATCACTGAATGAATCAGAATTGTAATTTTATTTATCACTCGACTTATACTTGGAAAGTGGATACTCTTTCGCGACATTTAGCGCAATACACCATTTAATGAATTTCGCATTTCAATATTCGGATACATAGTATTCAGATATACAAGCCATTGCAATAACTGAAATTTACAACCGACTAACCTAACCTGACATGGTATTAAACTCTCTAACGGTTATATTTAAAATAAATGGCATCCGATTGCGCCAATTGTTAAAAATTAATTTGACAATTCTGTCACTTCAAATGTGAATTTTTTTTGAAATTCCTATCAGTCACAAGCAACGAGGCTTCCACAAAACGTTTCAATTAATGTAAACCATTTCCATATATTGAGCACCTTTGCATCAGTACAGTTAATAAATACTTTTGATTTTCCCACCGCAATTAACTGTCGAATACCACATGACTTCGAATTGTGAAATGGGTCGGCTACTAATGTAGTAATTTCTTTTCGCATTTTTGGATTAACAGTTTGAATGCTTTCAATCAACCTTCATAGAAACTTAACTACACCAATTATGAAATTACAATGTGAGGAGAAATATTTTTCTTACGTAATGTTATTATTGGGCGATGGTTTAACATGGTTTAATTAAAATTTTGTAATTTTTACATTGGCTTCATGTACTGCCTATAGCTAAACTTGAACATACAATGTACAAAACCAAAATGTAACCCGTTTATCATTTGTAGTTTGTGTGATAGTAATAAAGCCGCCAGGAATATTTTCAACAAATAAAATTATCAATTCCCATAATTCTCATTTAGAGACTTGGGTAGCCTGACGTCGACGGGGTTAATTGCGCACCAGCCTCCATTTTAGCGAACAAAAAGGTAGCCCTGCGCCAAATATTTGTTTGATAAGACCAGCGAGGGGAAAATGTTTATATTTCACTAATTGTTTCTAAAGATGACATGTTATTAAATCATCGTTCGATTGAAAAATTATATGACGATCTAGTTATATTGATTCGTCAAAATTAAAAATAGTTTCAGCATATACTAGTCTGAATGATTAATATGCCAGTTGGATTAGTATGTCAACTATTTTGAAAAATATTATCTCAAATTATTTTCATCGCAAAATACTCATATTAATATTAATGCAGTAGGTTTTGTTTAAAGGCTATTTGTAAACTGGATAATTCGACAAAAATGCATTACTCTCAGAACGATGCTCATTCGTCAGAATAGGCGCGCCCTAGTTGGAATGTGTGCATTCATTCTTCGTTGTCCTAATACCGCCTTCTCATAATCCGCTACCTGAATATTAAAGTTGTTAAATTTCAATGTCCTGATGTCTTCGAATGTCTTAAAGAAATATAGGAATGTGACGTCGTAAATATTGTTTGTGTATCAGAACGGTATTTAGAGTAAAAACCCTCCTTGTGTGTGAAGTGGTTAATAACCGAAAATATAATGCTGGTCTCCAAAAAAATGGTTTCGTATTTACATTATGTATTTTCTTATGCCAATGCCATTTTTATTTGGATAAAAATTGGCATGGAATAAAGTTAAACAGATGCTGTTTTAACTTGCTTTTCATTTGTACCAAATCATCTCTGTATTATATACTTCTTCTACTACGGCAAAGCCTCATTAATTTTTAGGAAATTTTAGTCAATATTAGATACATCGGTCAAGCAACATCTGTAGCAGGTTGAAGTGGATGAATTAAATGTTGAGTTGTGGCACGTTCGGTGTAAAAATATAATTAAGAATATCATTAAATACAAAGTACTAAAAATTCCCAAAAATCTACTTACGTTGGGATTCACTTTGGTCATAGCTTCGGGATTCAACATTGGATTTGTATGCGGTTTTCTGCGTTTAATAGAGGATTAAATTCTGCGTATGGTTCATCATGAATCTTGTCGTAGTCTCTGCTACCGACACGAGCACAGTCTCCAACTACGCTGCCAACAACACCAATTAACACTACCACCTTCATCCGTCACCCCACCGTACCACGGTGTATCCAGATAGCTAGTACTTGGTACATATTACTCTCTCGTGGTGGTCTATCTATAAATATAAAAACAAGCCATATTGATGTAAGTCGGATTTTTCTGTAGTACGGCTCATTATACTTACTCTGTCTAAAAACCCATGTGCTGCTGTTTTGCATGAGTGCTTGGACATTTTGCCGTGTTTCCATAATTTTTTTACACCGAATCTATCCCTACCATGCACTTATGTCGACATTATTCCAATTCATGCAGTCCTTCGTGATTAATATGGCAGCACGAGCATTTAGTCAACTTTTTTCCAAATGTATTACTTTAGGCATTCTGTCTTTCCTACCTATTGTTATCAAGAATTCGAACAAACTGGCACTGGCTTCAATCCAATATTTAATGTAAACTGATATTGCTATAGTTGTTTCTTACAAGGACAAAATATTAGATGGCGGACTGGTTATATTCATTCGTCTAAACTTAAAATAAGTGCTCAATGTGTGAACTTTCAAAAAAATGTATTTCTTTATGTGTAAAAAAATGTTTTCAATACATGCTACTCTGCATGACCAATATGCCAGTAATTCCAACACGTTGATTATTTTGAGAAATCTTCACCTCAGGTTCTGGTTTCTTCTGAGTGTTGAATTTATTATATTTAATTTTATTGACATTGGGAAATACATGCACACAAATGAAATCAAATAGCATGTAATCATTTACATCATCTGCTATTTGGAATGCGTGGAAAACTCCTCTTTTATCAATCCTTGAGTAAAAACAACTTAAAGTGTCTGGCAGCTCTAATATACAATAGTAACCTGCAGCTTTCAAACCCTATTAAATCCTTGATATAGCTACTAAACTCGTCAGCTATCTATTTGATTTTATCTTCTTGGGAAAGGTGATTTGAGTAATACGCTCGTAATACGAAAGGTAATTTCAATGATTACACTTGTTTCAGTCAGTATTAATGTTAATGTATTATTGAAATACTGTTGACAATTAATTTTATATACAAATAAAAGATGACGCCATTCTTCGCGCATGTAATTCCGTTCTATATTCGTTTGTTGCTTATAGAATTTTATTTGTTAAAGAAACAAATAATATAAACAACAATTTAATACACTTAAACTTTTTAAATATTCGAATCTCTATAACAGTTTCTTTATTGTCTACGTGATGACAATGTGACAATGATTTGATGACAATTTTCTACTTTTAATATTGCTCTTTTGATTTTTGAAATTGAGTTGTAAGCATTTCAATATATTGCTTTACTTAGCAAGGTAGATGTAGCAATCGAGATTTAGCAGTATAAGGTGTAGCAATGGAACCCTTGGCGGAACAGTTGTAAATCTCCATGAGAATATGAGAATACTGATGGACTGTTGGCTTTTAAATGTTACTAGGCTTTGATGTGTCACGTCCAATACATTTTCAATTCTCTATAATTGCAATTGGACACGATACTCATATTAATTATGTGTTACCAATGACTTTACACTCAATTGGTACATATGCCTGTTTAAACTGTTGTGCTGACCTTGTTTCCAGACGAATTCGTCCGCATTTAATCTTGCATGACAAATATGCCGGTATGACTATTGGTACAACTATATGATACATAATTTGTTAACGTTATTTAAACTGATTATATTATTCACGAAGCCCAAGGTACGTTTCACATATAAAAGATTGAGACGTCGTTATTATTGTATAGGCACAGGGACGATTTTAGACATTTGTCAGTTCCATTTGTGTGGTTAGATAGGAAGTGATTGATAACTAAAAAATTGCTTGACTCCACAAAAAACCAATGAATGCTCCGGTCCGCATGTTGAAGAGCGGCATTAGTATGTCTAAATTATCTTTCGCTAAAACGTAAATTAAACAGATATTCATGTATCTGATTGTGAGGTGGAACATCGTTTTATGTTAAACTAATTAATCGAAGTATTAATCTGTGTCTTATGAATTGGGAAATGCATTGCATTTTGCATGATTAACAAGTCCACATTAGCAATTGTCTGCTTTTGCCTGAATTTAGTGCAATGAATGTGGTTATCCGGGCACAGTGAAAAGATTTCAACAACAATATTTACCTGTTGCGATTCTATCTGAATGACCTTTCAACCAGAAAGTACCGCGTGGATGTACAGCCATTGTATAGTGGTGAAATGGGGCAGCTGTCCTTGGATTTACTTTTAAAATATATTTTTCTACGGAGCACCATCGCATATAATTCTTTTCAAATTGTGACATGTGACCAAAAATGTAATTCAGATTACTCAGCTTCAGCAAAGTCAATAAGAATGAACATGTATGCAATATATTTACATATTTAATCCCTAAACGCGTATAATCTCCTTTTCAAAGAGCACCGCTAGAAAATTAAAATCACTTCATGTTTGTCTCCCATATATGAAATCTGAACCAAACAAAGAGGTAGGTCGTCGCTAGATAGATAGTTCGTACAACGACCTACTTTTATAATGATCTAGGTAGATTTTGTCTCTAGACGATTGGTTGACAGTTGAAGCTGCAGGAAGTGCTGAATGAAATGATGGTATTGCTAGGATTTACTTCGGAAATGAAGTTTATGAACGAGCGCAAAAACTATACGTGTTAGCCATCATTTTACACGTGTGTATTCTTTATTTGCAATCAAATATCTGAAAATCAACGTGTCCTCGTCATCATCAGACCTCCACAACTTTTGTTAAAGAGGGAAATTATAAATTCGGAAACCTCGAATTCGTCATCTCGATAATTCTGGCAATATTTTAAATATTTGTCAAGTTGTGATTGAAATTAAATACTAACCGAGCTGTTCACAAATATTTTTTACTGAAGCAATCAGCAATCGTCACGTGTAATTAAGCACTTGAAATTGAATTATCTAATAAACAGGTTTCTACAATTTCGTGTAGGGTAGCAAAATTATTGAGAAAGAATTAAAAATCTTTACTTTGCAATGGCTGTTTGTAAATTTTACAGCAGGCAAAAAATTGAGTTGAACATTCGAAGGAACAAGTAGCAGAGCGATTTGCAAATTCAGAGATTCCGACACGCAAAAACCGCATTGAAACTGAACATATGATTTTAGCAACTTGCAGTTGTCTTTCACAAAATGGCATTCAACTCAAACAACGGATAGTTATTCGTCTTCCGCACTTTATGGCAACGCCAAACAAGATTGCTGTAAGTGATTCTTGAGATTATTTCTGGTAGAAAACAAATGTTCTCAAGAACCATTTATCAAATTTAATCTTTCTAGTCAAGTTGAAGGGATTGGTGTTTCAGAATTGGTGATAGGACGATGCCAATGGAATATCCGTTGAAAGCCTTTCATAATTGTTTGTTTAATTGCATATTTCCATTCCAGAATCATACATCCTACTTCCGAAAACAGGTTCTAAAAATCATGACTTTTTAATATTTAACAATTTTGGCGTTACTGCTATTCTCTGAAACATAACAGCTGGGTTGATAACAATACTCTCGTGAACTTGGAGAATAGATTTACTGGTGTGCCGAATCCAGTCTTTAATCTTAAGCGGATGTATCAATACATCCAAAAATATATCCAATTAGCAAAACGAATTATGACAATATGTTTTGTATCAAAAATTTTCTAAATCGAATCTACCATGCAGTTACAGTTAGTCCTAAATTTACTGTTAACAGAAGTCAATGGAATGTTTGATTAAACCTATTTTCTATATGTCAGTGATGAGTTACTTGCAAAGGAGCATACGTCTTATCTGCACATGTCTCTAGACTTGGATCTACAAATTACATTTGAGACGAATGAGTTATCGAGTACACTTTGGCAAAACTAGTTGCCTCCGATATTCCTTTTGCCGCCATCTTTAAGTGTGTATCGTTTTAATAAGACCATCTTTCTTCCAATTCGATCCAGTTCACCTGGTCAATATCGAAAAGAAGCGCTAACATTTATATATTTTCACGTAACAACATATATCACTCCCATTGGTAGTCACTATTTCGTAACCCGCAACAAATGTGATTAAATGTGGATGCATCTAAATGGAAAATATAAACATATACTCACTATCTCACTTCGTGTGACGAAATTAAAGTCATTCACTCAAGTGCACTTTTATTTATGCTTCGACTTAAAATGATATTGTATATACCGCTTCACGGATATTATTCCTAAACCAAGTACAGTTTGATGTTGCGCTGAACTTTTAATGTTCGAATATAACCATGTGTACAAGAGCGAATTTAACAAACCACACTGGGGACGAATAATCTGATGTATTAATTATTCATCCCTACCATGATATTTAAATGAAGCGGCGTCTGTTTTACCAAAACAATTTAGAAAAAGTAATCACCGATTATCAAATTATAGGTCGTGATTTACAGCATTATTCGGTTCGTCAAAAATCTCTGGTTGTGTGATTGTCGTCCATTTGAAATATCGGTGAATGTACAACAAAAGTAATAATTACAGGAAGTTCACAGAAGGCAGGAAGAACGTGAAATGTAAACGCATAGGCTTCCCTAACGCTGTGCAAGAAAATTGGTTCGGGCCGTCCTGAGGAGTGCCTGCAGGAATCTTTTCTTCAAAACTTGAAAATGTTAAGTACAGATACTCACAACAAAATTCTAGCTTTAAATACGAAGCGGAATCATTTGAACAAAATTTTGCCTTTTCTATTCTCTCAATGATTGGCCTCTACCAACGTCCTATGCCATTTTTTCATGTGCCTATTCACTGGACTGTGTAAATAATAAATAAGTAACTCGTAAGTAATAAATGCGTCCACAATAAATAAATATTTGGAGTCGTGTATGTTATATCTTTACTCAAAATGTGATGCTACTTTTTATGATGATGATGTGAGGTGAGCGATAATTAAATGTGTCGTTAATTACGCGTGATTCTTTGCCTTTTACAACTACTAGATTTTATTAAATATGACAGTTAGTTAAGTGTACAAGAAAATTTATAAGAGAAATTAAAGAGCACGTCGGCTCTGGACAAGCAGCAAAGTAGGTCTGTGGGATCCACTCTGGAGAATGTGTAGGCTGAGACGGAAGCATGGCTTCAGTGGCTCTGGATCTCCACAGATGTCGTACAGAGTTAGTTGGATGGAAGAAGGCCATCCAAATACACTACAATGTAGCTTGTAACTTTGGAGATGTGCCATTTTTTTCTCGGCAACTTTCTGGAAACTTGTGATATGTGGTAGAATTAAAAAGAATATGAGTAGATTTCACATGAACCCATTACAATAAGCAGTACTGCTGTTATAATTGCCTCAGCTTCATCGTCATAATTTTAGTATCTCCAGAGAAAATACAATTTTCGGAGACACTATTATGTATTTTTTTATAAATGATATAGTGCGACGCCATTATTCATATTTTGGTCTCATAGTTGCTTAAAGACTAGTGAGGTCGATGGTAGGTGTCCAAATGTGTTTATCCTGCGATAAATAATAGTGCACATGCTGTTATTGAAAAATCGTAAATGGATGCTTATGCCTCATAACATTTCATACATACAGCAATAACACGCCGCTGGGAGCAGCAAAATGTTGGGATCCCTGTTTCCTCTGATTGTTAGAACGGAAGTAAAGGTTACCAAACAAACAGTACGGAACGTGTTTAAGCCAGCAGAAGAACTTAACTGTTACGAGAAAAGTGACTCTAAAGACAGTCGCAAAATTCAGACGAAATAACTTTTAGGTGTTTGATTTACACGTCGATACTCTCAATTCCTAGGAACAGAAACAAACCATCTTTCAAAGGTTAGACGTCCAACCCTTAGGTAGATGAAAAATATTGTTTGTTTTGCATGGTCACACAGTGGATAATTTTGTGTTCGTCATGGCTAAATGTTATCGCTATTACGTTCAAGTTCTAGCTCTATTCAAAAGCGCTTCAAATTGTCTGGTTTACTTTCTTTGGCTCTAGATTTTAGTGACGTTATAGAAACATGTAGGTAAAGAAGGATTAACTAAGGTAAGGTGGAGTTGTCTTCGTTGGATAAATGTGAAAATCTTCTGATCTGGCTATGGTATCTAAAATCCCTGATCCCAAATACATTAAACAGACAGAAAAGTTTGATATGTATTCATTCTTATAGGCGTCTGTGGTGTATATATGTCTTATGAATGGTGTAACCATGAAGCCTGTTCCCAGGGTTTAGTAAAAAATGATGTGTCCATTTTTCTGGCATCAGCTTATTTGTGCTCCTTAAAGAAATAGGGAACTGCATTCGATTACCTACAACGACCGGCCTTCACAGTCATGCAAGTCCCTCAACAGTAAACTCTCGAGAGGAGAAAATTCTTAATACGTTAACTACTAATTGGAGAGCGCAGGACGAAGACAAAAATGACCAAATTGCAAACCGTTCAAAATTCAATTCCGTTGTACACATCTTACTTCAGAAATATGTTCGAGCTTCTTCCGATCAGTATAATCGCTTGAAGGTTATTTCAAACTACACGCATTTATCCTCGCATTTGGTTGTTCTACACATATAACATGAGAACAATATATCTACTTTTCTCAATCGGGAAGATACACACTAAATATACGTCAGTAGTGCTCGCCTCCAAAATGAAATTCAGTTATGAACACGTAAAACGTAAAATTTGATGTTGCATTTTACCTTTATTCCTCATTCATCAGATGCACTTTTCACATGTTCCTGTCCTCATTCAAAGCTCATTAATGACGGAACAAATGTTTTCATGAAAACGATGACTGTCCCATATATTTATTAATAATTATTCCCGTTTTATCAAAACAGGAAAAGGTATAAAGGTCTCCATCTCACAAATGCGACTTGGTGGCCAACAATATTTCATTGTTTTTGACTACCTTGTTACTTTGTAGTTCGCGTCGCGGCTCATAACAGAATCATCACAATTTATTTCTAAGCTGATTGCTTAAGAATAATTAGTACATACATTGGATGAGACGGTTGGCTGAAAATTTAAATACTTAATAATATAAGACATTATTCATTATGTGAATTGTCATGAAATCAACGTATAATTACTTCACTTAATTTCAATGTGCAATATTTTCATGCACACAACGCGTCATTTAATTTCGTCATGTAAAATTATCCATATAACTTATTGTAACATAGAGCCAATCTGGAATAGAGTTGGCATATCATTAATGCTCTAATCTATAATCCGGAAAGGCTGACTGAAGTTTATCACTCTTGCGCTAATTTGGGAACGAGATGAGTTTATTTGTCTCGTTTCCAAAACGTAAATACAGGGAAACTCCTGTGGATCATGTTGTCAAACGTTTTCGCGACTTATTCAAACCAGCAATCGAATTGTCAACCAGTCGCACAATGAAATGGTAAAGATATTTCGTCTCTAATTGTGCTCCAGTATATCAAACAATTTTCTACACAACTGTAATGCGCAAATGTGCTTATCACCTTTAATCCAATCGAAGAACACATCTACAGAACAGATGACAACAAGTAGTCATCATATTTAAATTAAGCGACGTCGATGTGACTAAAATTGATTTACCATCACAAGAATAGTTTTAATAGTATATAAGGAAATCCGTGACATAAAAGCTTTTCTAAAACTTCTTGCACTGATATCTGGTATTAACAATATTGCATTGAAGTATCGTAATAAAAGAACGGTGGCAATGTTGAAACATGTAACTTTCGATAACTCTTCCACGTAGAATCAATATGTTGTAGTCACTGATTCAGGAACTCTCTTGAATCCGAAGATAAATTATTTGATATTAAATAAGCAAGCAAACTACCAAACTGTCATTTTATTTCTTCATTGCCTTCAATTAAAAAAATGTTATGATGCGCCAGTGGTGCCCAAACGCAATCAACAGTTATCCCTTGCGACAAAATTAGGGAAGTTTCTAATAATTATTTTAGATTAAATATTCTACTCTAAATATCGTCATAAACCCAATAACATCAGCTATATTAGACGCCCCGGTACGGTAAAACTTCAACCTGGTGCACTAAGTTTAATGGCCTGCGACCGAATAAAATTATGTGGCGTCGAGTTTACTCAAAACACATTATTATTGGATTCGTATTATTTTGTTGGCTTAATATTGTATATTGCTGCCAATTTTAGACACGATCGTTAAACATTTTTTCCTAGGTAACGTTGGATCTTGACCACATTTTGTTGTTCCTTTATCTTGTTCCATCTCAAGAAAATCATTCTGGCAGTGATTTTAATAATATGCTTTTTAATGGAAATTTTGTGAATATAAACAATGAAAGAGCGGGTTCTGTAAATTGTTTAATTTCACATAAGTACTGTCAATCTTTAAAAAAATGTGTACCTATAAATGTAGAACAAAATTTCATTCTATTATCAATCATACAATTTGTTTAATTATTTTTCAAGTGTTTTATTGTTTCAGTTTGTAACTCATTGCATGATTCGTGAAGCTCTTACAAGGGAACATTGTGAGGTGAAGGAAACGTACAGATATATCAAGATATACGTTTTGTTCAGTTTTTTCCGCTGATTCCAAATCTGCAAACTTTCTTCTGCGGAAATGTATTTTGAGCATCCTACGGACAACATTAAAGTTTAAAAGATTGGGTATTTTTTAGAACCAACTACTGTATTCTGAATAAAAAATGAAACCAACAATGTACATTTTAGCATTGAAATCATGCGTTTAGTAAATTTTCCTAGAAATTAAGCAGCTACGGAGTAAATATTTTTATTTTCCTCCCATTTGCAACGAATGTCACTTATTTGTTTGACAATGTTGAACTTGCAGGCTAGGCACCTCATATATTTATAATATAAAAAGTATTTACATCCACTTTATAACATAAGATACATTTCAGTTTGAATGTTATATACCGTGTTAGTATATTTTCTTTTGCAAAAACTAAAAAAGTTGCTAATATATTTGGTAGCATTTTGCAACTTAAAATGCATTCAACAAACTATAGTTGACAGCAAATCCGTTCCAAGTCACACAATTCATTATTATTCCCATATTTAATCAGTTTAGTAGACTTCAGTGGATCAACATCTCTTTATTTTGTGACTTGAAAAGTATTGGGCTCAATAAAAAAGCAGTTACTCCATGTACCAATGTATCTCTCCATCCGAATGTATGATTCCCAGGCTGCAGACTGTTGATTTGACAGATAAGCATCACCACCAACATAAATACACGTAAATGGGCCAACTGCAATATACAATAGAATGTTGAAATAAACTGTCAACCCTATGTGAATAATAACCATTAACGTTTATCAGAATATAATATAAAGTAATGTTTTAATGTAATATAATATGAAAAGTGAATACCTTGTTATAATTATAAATGTATTGCCCACCTGGCATATTAGACATTGACAAACAAATAAGTGACATTCGTTGCAAATGTGAGGAAAATAAAAATATTTACTCCGTAGCTGCTTAAAATTTCTAGGAAAATTTACTAAACGCATGATTTCAATGCTAAAATGTACATTGTTGGTTTAATTTTTTATTCAGAAGACAGTGGTCGGTTCTCCAAAAATACCCAATCTTTTAAACTTTAATGTTGTCCGTAGAATGCTCAAAATACATTTCCACAGAAGAAAGTTTGCAGATTCAGAATCAGCGGAAAAAACTGAACAAAACGTATATCTTGATATATCTGTACGTTTCCTTCACCTCACAACGTTCCCTTGTTAGTAAACCCCATCGTTCATACTCGCCGCCGCCGGACTTTGAGCATTTATAATTCAACACTATTGGCTTTATCACTCATTTATCACCACCACCTTCATAGTACAAGACGGTTGTACCAGAACAAAACTTCATCAGTTAACCAGTCTTAGTGATTTTTATAAAGCAAATAAGTCGATTTCTGGTAGAACAGACTTCAGTGATTCTGCCAGTGTATCCAGATTATCTGTACAGTGAGTGTACGACATTCTGTAGGGAGTTTAGTCAGTGATGCTAGTGTCTGTGCACGATTGCTATTTGTTTAGCATTGAAACTACTCATTTACTAAAATCCCTAAAGAAAATCACACACTCAATGGACAGCTGAGATAAATACACTGGCAGGATCACTGAAGTCTGTTCTACCAGAAATCGAGTTAATTGCTTTTTTAAAAAATCAGGAACACTGATAAATTTGATGAGTTTTAAAAGCACTATTGCTACAAAAGCCACTTGATACCGACGCAAGGCAAAGTAGGAGTAAGGAGGAAAGGATGATATGCACTCCATTCGTTGTTGTGGGCAAACGTAGTTAGGCTGCCTATAATATACCTTAGGGATCGCTTAATCGAATACCAACATATATGAGGTGGTCATATAATGAATACGCTAAGGGGGTCATATAGTAAATACGCTAAAGGGGTCATGTAATGAATACGCTAAGCGGGTCATATAATGAATACGCTAAGGGGGTCATATAATGAATACGCTAAGTGGGTCATTTAATAAATACGCTAAGGGGGTTAAATAATGAATAAGTGGGCGCGGCGGCGAATATAACTGGTGTAGTTCACCAAGAGGATTACGAGCTGGGAGTTTTTGCATTCTATAGAGCACCTCTCAAACCACATATCCATACTCAAACTAACTTTACCCACAATATCGAATGACATGCATTCCATCCTTTCTTTATGCTCCTCCCGCAGAACCGTCTTCTTCATCATCATCTCTCACATGGAAATCAGGGACTCCTGCGTTAAATTCCAAGCTCGTCACGCGGACTGTGTCTTAGGTAACGCTGTTTTCTGTTAGCATTATGTACTATACCTCATTAAAATACGCCTCACTATGTGCTCTGTTCAATATTGTAAGGATATAGCCATTCCCGGATTTACTTTACAAATTAAGTTTTCAGCGCAGCTCCAACATAAATAGTTTTTGAAATGGCAAAATGTTCCTCTTCATGTGATTGGGATTATTAACGTTTAACATAATCTAACAGAAATGTACACCAACACAAAAATATTTTCATCCCAAGAAGTTTAGAATCCCCATTTCCAAAACACATGCCAACAAATTAAAATCACTTTCCATTTCAGTATTTGTATCTCCAATTTCGCCGTTGAAGCTTAAACAGAAGAAACATGCATTCCAAAATACATAAGGTATTACATACCTGCTTCTTTTGTTGGGACTTGAACCGCGATATGCAGTCTGTACTAAATAAATACTTGAAACGTCGTTACTTTCTTTTGGTACAACAAATAATCTTTTCTAATTATCTAGGCATCTGTAGCTCTTGAAGGTTCTGAATTTTTATTGGTGTTTTTGTTCTCCTATCATGAGTTAGCAAATATAACGCATGTGCTCATCCTCACAGGACCCAAATGACACGCATACTTTTCATACTTCGGTATAGTCTCAAGTTAAAGGAAACCACACAATGTGGCGAAGACGCATAATTGTTTCGAAGAGCATCTCCAAGAAATGCTGAATGAATAACCACTAACAAAGGACAGAATTATAATATTCACCTAAACAATGAATGGAATTGCTATATGATAACCTATTTATAATGGACCATAACATACAATAACATACCATTCATAGTTCCCATACACCCATTAATTGTCGCCATCGAGTGCAAACAAAAGCCATTTATTTCTCATTAATGGAACAAACAGTCATTTACGTCTTTGGCTTCAATACCAACATTAATAACTTCCTCGTTGCTCATTCATCTATCTGTAGCTATCTGCACATCAGCAATCATGTTTCCCGATATATCATTGAATCTTCGTCAACCAGGCGTAATAAATTCGATGGCGATGTAAATTGTATCGGCCTATTCAAACAGGTTTTGCATATATTGCAATGTGATGTAGTTTTGCAAACAGCTGAGCATTTTTTGAACCTGACACTTATTACAATTATTACAACCACACGATCGCCGTCAATCTTGAACATCACTGTATATCTATTTTGATGCTTCATACCTACTTATTTATCAGGTGAGCGGAAAAGCTAGTAAACAATTATTGCATTGCGGCTGTATTGTTCTCCCAACTTAAAAGTATCTGATATCTGTCCTATCTGATAAAGTAACGATAGCTAGGAATTTGTCCTATGCGGAACAACGCCAGCACGCTTATTTTGTCCAAAATTTCATCATTAAATAGCTAGAACGGGTGTAAACCCGAATTAAAAAACTACCGGAAACGTGGTGCGTGTGAAATTGAGACATTAGACACTCTGTTCACCTTTGCAAACACTAATCTTAAATTTTTCGATGAATTTCCGAAATAATATATTTTGGCCATTTCGTGACCCTGAAGGGCATGGAGCCACCACTCCGACAGTTGGCCGATTTGGCCCATGGTGTTATGACAAAAAATTATCAGCTTAAAATTCTCCATTAGATAAGCGAATAAAAAATTGTTGCCCATTAGAATGTATGGGGGGCCTTACCCCCCCCCCCCTACCATTCCGCCGGGAGTGGGGCCTGGAAGCCCAAAATCAATGCCGACCTTTAGAATGATCATTAAAATCGGCTACAATGACACAACTGTGTCCAATAATTCTGCTCCTTTTCCTTAAATGAACAAGGAAAAAGTTTGCAGTAAACATCCCAGTGAATAATTATCTAGCTTGCGACTGTTCGATACTCACTTAATTAGCAAAACAATTATTTTTAAATTTTCTTATTTTGTGCCTTTTGCACAACCTTTATAGGTAAAGAACAAATCGTCAATTCTCAAAGTATAAAAATAAAATCTCGGGAGCACATCCCGCTGCAAGCCAATATGTATTCTGAAATAAGTGTCACTACATGTTGATTGTTCTGCAAGAAAAAACACTTCTCCAATGAACAGCTGAGACGTCGTCAAATTTGTTTTGGGGCAAATGTTGGGATTTACTTACAGCAGGTATCGTAATGTTCCATGACAGTCATATTTCATGGTGTGCAGATAAACACATTGATGTAGAAAGTAGACATTTTACACACGTTCGAATATACTAATAATTATTTCTGGAATCCCGCTAATTATTAGAGTTATTTATGCGTCTGTCTGTTGATAAATTAAAATTAGAATTAGGTTATAATTATTGCGATACGCAAATGCAATAACACTTGCATGAAAACGTAATTAATGTTCAATTGTTGGGTCTCCAATCAAGTCCCCCGACTCCATCATGTAAATTTTAATGACGTTGTTTTATGGGGTGCCGAGTACACTAACCAAAGTATTAGTACGTTCCCTGGCACGATGTATGATTTAAATGTTCCATAAAATTGCAGTTCAACTAACCCGTGTGAAATGATCCCTGGCTCGGTATGCGCCTCTCCGCCTTGATGATAGTTCTTGGCACCGAAACAAATGAATTTAGTTATCAAATATACTACAAATGATGCTTGAGTCAACTTAGTCGTTTTTTGTTTCATTGAATGTGGTGCGATAGTGCTGTCATTCCGCTGATTCAATAGCATTGGCACCATATAGCGCTTGTCTGTCTGTTTGAGGGTTGCCATGTGTTTCTTTCATATATTACCGGTTTTTACAATCTATGACCACAAACCGCCTGCTATCTCGCAAAAAAGCTGAAACAAGCAAATGAAAATGGAAATGTTTATGGAATATACTGTTTGAATCATTTAATTTTCAGGGCGCAGCAATATTTCGTCCCGAAAGTTGCGGGAACAGAGTTTACAGGAAATGTCATTAGTTCCACACGATTTAAAATTTAATCAACCGTAGAAAACTTTTATCGTTACAATTATAAACTTGCAAACATTTGAAAAGTTACGACGTCGTAGCATTTATATGAGCGCCAAAGGTTTCTAATAATGGTGTTAGATGGATAATCTGGAGATACTTATTAGTTCGGGAGGTGAATCACATATAACCTGCGCATAAACCAAGTCACAACTTGCTTCTAATTCTTGTTCGACAGTAATAAGTTCATCTTTAACATTCTCTGCACTTCATTGAGTTATTTTACTTTAATTCAACCTAGTACTTATTACTGTGAGTATATATAAGGATTAGTCATGGGAACCAACCAACCAACAAGTCCAACCAACAAGACTGATTGGCTGCCAAAATAAGCAACGCAATAGTGACTGTTTTTATGTAAGACTATAAGTTTTTAATGTAATTTTGCTTTATTTTTTGTATGAATAATTAGATAATGACAGTTATTTTTTTTAAATGTGCTCGTATGCTGCTACTGTTACTGGCTACTGCATTACCCAACTGTATCTCTATCAATTACTTGATGACCAGAGGTTCCATTTTCTGTCGACGATATGTCACCATTATTTGAGCATCAAAATTAATTTGATAAATGGGTTGGTGCAACGTCATACCAGGTGTTCCGGTACAAGAGCAAGCAAATTATTATGTTAGATGGGTGGATGGAATGTGTTTGATAGTCACGGATGGTTACGAAAAAAACAGATTGAAGGAAACAAATGACTGTTGTTGCATACTTGCACAAACAATCATAATTACCTTGTCATGAGTCATGGCGTTTGGTTTGGAAAGGTTGGTACTTTCTGGAATGGAGACAACGGATGATTTTTCATCAACCATGTGGTTAATAAACATTAAATGCCAAATGACAAAACCTGGTAACATTCAAGTTCTGACACGTGCACCTAACGCTTCTATTGGAAAAACTTTCTGTCTCTCTATTCGATAGTCCTTGATCTAGAGTGAAATAAAAACAACAAATAAAATGCAAATAACTGTTGAACCGAAACTTTGATTCTTTATTCACTTATCGTTGCAATTTTAATTTTATTTACCATTGCATTCCAATGTGCTCCACATAGACCAAAATTTGTGAGCAACCTTTAGGATTTCCTCTAACACGCTACACCGGTTTAAGCCGAATTGAACAAATTCCAGGCTTATTAGAAGCTCAATTTCCACGCATTTGATGTCCTGCTGTCAAAATTAATTGGTCACTGGTGTGTTCCTGATAATTCCAAATAACCAAACAACTTACTTGTGACAATGCGTTCAACCTGGTTTACAGGTGCTGCCAAATATTCAATCGAGAATTTTGCCGTGGCTTTGAAGATATGCATGTTTGTTTATTTCCTTGTTTGTCCAACGTATTATGAACATGCTGTTGCTTCTAGTTTCATCCCAAAATGACGACCATCACACTACATAATTGTGCAAAACACAAACCGCAGTTCCCGTGTACTTCTGACTGCGTCCAATTCAGCTGAATAACGTTTAATCTCTTTGGCTTTAAATGTAAAGAACAACAAGTATAATATCTGTATTAAGCACCCAAAAATATCACATAATCCTCACTCACCTTTTTGATAAACGCAAATATTTGCAGATGGTGTGCTATTCACTTTTTATGGCGTATATCCTAATAGAGTTGTAGATTTACATGAAATGAACTTGAAATTTAGAATCTATATCCGAGGAATACACACTATTTTTTGCAATTCAAGAACTCTGAACAACTATAGCGTCTGGACCTAATCTTCCTATTTTTGCTCTCTACCGTCACATTTAAACTATGTGACGTCGCTATGACACAAAAATTACTGTTTTCACTTTGATCATTATCTGAATGAAACTAATTAATAGTTATCATATTGACACCATTAGCTACTCCCTGTTAGAGCTGGAATTTTGTACACGGGCATGCGTGTACACGGGACAAAAACGTGTCGTTTTGCATGTGTGTTTACTTAAAACACGACACGAACACGGTAAAACACGACACGAGTAAAACACAAGTTTGTAAAACACGACACGGACACGGTTTAAAAAACGCGTGTTTTAAGAAGGTTAAAAATGAAGACGCTAGTCTCAACACCGTTCATCAATACTACTGCCATGCATTCGAGAAATCTGTGAGAAACGTGTCTCAAATGGCCAATGTGGCACATAGTATAGTCAAGTCAAATATTGAGCTCGGTTTGTGTTGCAATAATTATTTCAACTTCAGAACAAGTGTACTCTATTGCAATTTTTTAACTATTTAACGAAAGCAGTTTTGACTCTGGAGAATCACGTTTGGATACTCTTCTATACTTAAAGAATCTTCAAGTTATAATCTCAGAATACAGTTTGATGCATTGCATTAAGTCTTTTTTAAATATTGTGTTGGGATAAAACGTTAATTTATACCCCGGTAATATGTCGACAATCCAATCGCCAAATTTTATCACACCGTTGGAAGCAATGGACGTAGATAATGATATTGTGGAAGAACCTATTCAAAACGCAACAGAAACAGAAAATGATTTTAATGTCGACGATCTTATCCGGGAAGGAGAAAGTGGAAAAAAAGGAGTGAAGAGATCACATGTTTATAAGTACTTCACACAGAATCCGAAAACTCTCAAATGGATTTGTAACGTGAAAACCTGCAGGTAAAGCAAATTATTACTTTAACCGTAACCCCAAGAAAATGCCGAGGTATACGTTGCGTTGTATCCTACACGTTTATTTTACAACAGGACGCAGCTTGCCAATCCGAAGAGTGGAGGAACGGGATCGCTGGTGAATCATTTGAAAAATGTTCACAAAAAGCTACATGGAGAATTTCTCCAGTCGTCATCGACCACAACGCAAGGCAAGATGACGAGCTATGTTAAGGTGGAATCTACAACGATCTCAAAACCAGCGTTTGACAATCAAGCATATAAAGAAAAATTAGTCAAATTTATAGTAACCACTAACCAGCCGTTTTCACTGGTCGAAGAAGACACACTTAAAGATCTGCTTGCATACGCAGCCTCAGATGAATCTGACGTGACGATGCCTCATAGAAAACCGATGAGAAATTTAATTCGTAAACAGTACCAGACCATGTTTGAAGACATAAAGCAAGTTCTAATTACAAACGCATCAAAGATAAGCTTCTCCATCGACGGATGGACATCTCGTAATGGCTACGCATTCCAGGGTGTTGTTGCACATTGGATCAATGAGAATTGGGATCTTCAAACTACTGTCTTGGATTTGTCAATACTTGAAGGGAGTCATAGTGGAGCTAATCTTTTTGGCCGATAATTTTGGCAAGGTTCTCACACGATACGGTGTCTGGGAAAAACTCTTAGCTTTGACGGCTGATAATGCATATAATATGAACACATGCTGCGAAAAGCTAGAAAAAATTGCCAGCGAAAACGGTGGACACTTCAGCGCAAAGGACTACAGGGTTCGTTGTATGGCTCACATAATTAACTTATCCTGCCAGGAAATCATTAAGAAAATAGGTGCTTCGTCTAATGAAGATCTTGTAGCTGTAACGGAGGATGATGAGGATGATTCTGAAGGAGAGGAGGTACTTTGTTTAATTTATGTAAATAAATACCGAGATACACATTTCATTGTGTTCTTCACATTTATTTCATTTTAGGACGATGAAACCGAAGCCCCGTATCCGCCTGTTCACTTTGTAGAGAAGATTCGCAGAGCTTCAGTAGCTATTCGGGGTAGTCCACAACGACGGGAGCAACTGGTTAAGCAATGTGATGCTGCGGGTATGGCGCCCATTAACGTCATCTTGGATGTGAGAACTCGTTGGAACTCAACATTGGATATGCTTCAGAGAGCCATACAATTAAAGAAACCACTGCAATTGACATTACAAAGTTTCAAAGGCCTCAAGCATTTGATTCCCACCGCATCCGATTGGACTATGATTGAGAAAACTATCCATTTGCTACAACCGTTTAAAGAGGCAACAAAACTATTATCAGAAGAAGGAATACCAAAATTGTCGCAGACTCTGTCAATCTACAATGCGTTATTTGAACATCTTGAAACCTACATGGATTCAGTAACAACAAACTACAGAGATAATCGGCGGGAGCTCATAAATACAACAAAAGTAGACCAGCGATTAAGTGATGCAGCAAAAGAAGGCTGGAAGAAGTTAACTGACTATTATCCCACCACCGACGGGCTGGTTTACTCTGTAGCAACAGGTAACTGATCACACCGTGGTCGATTTTACATTATCGCCAACACGAGATATTTATGCACAAAACATAATAATATAATATATATTTACAGTGTTGGACCCAAGATTCAAGCTTCAGTGGTACAACGTCACAGGTTGGAGAAAGGAATGGATAACTGAAGTCAGGGCATCAGTTCGACGCGTTTGGAAAGCTAAATACAAAGTCATCACATCGGAATCGGAAGAATTACGAGGAAGCACGAAATCTTCTGAACCTTCCTCAAAAGGTTCCTCGCTAAAAAGTTTGATCTTGCAAAAATTTCAGGCGCAGAATGAAGATAGTTCTACAGATGAGCTGTCGCGATATTTGTCGGAACAGACAGAGACAATCGACGCGATATCCAAACTAAGCGAGGAGCATGACGGGAAGGACGGCGTACTTTGTTGGTGGAAGGTACATTATATTACATAAGTTACTAATAATATATTAAGTAATTATTATTTACACTAATATTGAATATATATATATATATATATTTAAAAATTTCATGGTTTTTATTCTTTATAGAATAACCGAAATTCGTACCCGCAACTTTCAAAGATGGCACGCGACTTCTTGGCTGCGTCAGGAACTGGGGTTCCAGTTGAGCGCCTTTTTTCTTCCGCTACCGATGTACTTTCTCATCGAAGACAAAGTATGAATCCCGAAACAATTCAGCAATGTCTATGCTTGAAGAACTGGTATAAAACTTGTCCCCACAGCGTCATTTTGGAAGCTATACGAGAAAAAGCATTGGGCGAGAGTGTTTAACTTGTTTCGTTCATTTGGAAGGTGTAGAATATAAAGTAAAATATATCTCGGGCTTCCAACGGAGAGGTGTTTTCATGTACGTAATTCTGCATTTATAATATAATAATTTATTGATTTAATAGAAGAGTAGATGTGTAGGATATTAAGGAAAATATACCTCGGATTTCTAAGTAAGATCATGCACACCAAAGAACTTAAATAAAATGTAAAATAAAATTGTATTCAATTCAATTGTAAAATACAAATTCAAGCAACTTTGTCAAAACAAATTTATTTCATACGCTATTAATTAATTATATAACAGACAGATTAATTACATATAATCATTAAGATCAAAGTCGTCGAAAGAATAAAAGGTCGCTTGCTTTGGTTTCTTCTTTTTCTTTCCAACACCGCATGTACAACGGTCGTACTGGACGTTTACTTTCAGTTTTGGATTGTTTTCTGGGTTCGCCCTCAATTTGTCCATCACGGGACAGGAAAACCTTGTCATTCCGAGCGCCTTGAATTGCACCATCTTCCTATCACAAAGAGCGGTGAGTCTTGCATCCTTAATTGAAGAGTGCGTTGACCCTTGAACGTTTTCTCCTAAAAAATGTTCGGCAAGGTACGCTAAGGAGATTTTTTGTTCCTTGTAATCTTTGTAAAACTGTTGGATATCTTGAGTTTGAATGCCGACATCAGTTGGAATGATTCCCAATGATTTTAAGTCGTTGTTGAAATCAGCTCCAACCAGGACTTTTCCACGGAACAACGTTGCAATTAGGTCATGAACCTAAAAATTAAAATTAAATTATTATTATTAAATTAAATTAGATAGTATGCACTTTTAAGATTTTATGACAATTACAATGTCTACGAGTTTATTGATCTACCGTTTTGATTTCCAATCCCATCCTCATCTTCGTAGCATCCAGGCCCGTTAATTTAGTGTTAAATTTGCATACGTTAGTTCTCCTGATGTAACACCAAAACACTAACGTTCCACGTGTATCCACAATAGCGAGATCACCGGATAATGATTCGTGAGTCTTAGACTCGGTAACTTTTTCAGTGTCCACATAGAACTTGTCACATTTAGCGATTACGTCCCCACGAATAATGACAGCAACCTGAAAAACGAAAGCAAGCCAATTAGTATCGAAATGCACTAGTTACTTACTTGTTACATATAATTATTGTAGTTGTAGTTAGTTACCAACCTGAGTTGCTGGTGACGTCCCTGGGACGGCGTTCCTGGAAGCCGGAGCACCGGGGTCGTCAGTACATTGACGCCCACACACTCCGGAACTGCTCCTGGTTTTCGATTCCACCTGCTCCACATTATCGTTCTTCTTTCTTTGTGCAATAGTGTCGCGTGCAAGGTTCATTTGCTTTTTCAAAAGATCGACTGGACAGGGGGACAGTTTGATGAGTTCACAGCACAAGGAATGATATTGTTCAGTATCCAATTCCCTTGCCTGCTCAAGTAGGTCAAGCTGAAATATTAAAGAACCATACAAAATTAAAAAACTATTAACGTAATAATGCTTAGTATTATGTAGACTTGTTATTTAAACATGCAATTAACTTACCACCCTTGGTTGATTGTTATATTGTTTTGTTGATGGAGGTTGCTTTTTAGCACATAGATTATGATCCATTTTAATTAACTGTCCACCAAATTTACTGACCACAATTACTGAAATATCAAATATATTATATTGCTGGAAACTGTAAAAAAGCTACACTGATTGTACTTAATATTGTCCAGGAAAATATTTTTAATTGTTAAGAAACTTTATGTGAAAAATATTGATTCGTAGCCTTTTATATGTATATGTAGCCCATTTTGCTTTATAAAAACGCGTGTACACGAGTGAAGAAGTGTGTTTTCATCCAACACGAAACGAACACAACACGGCTGTTGAGTAAACGACACGCTGTCTCGGTTTTCATGTCGTGTTTGCCGGCAACACGACACGGACACGCATTGCCCCAATCGTGTACACGGTTCCAGCTCTACTCCCTGTTGTTGAAATTTAACCACACTCTCGATGGGATGGTTTTAACACATTTGAAAACAAGACATCTCACAATCAGACCTTCATTTGATAATTTTGCATACAACATAACAAAAAACCAACTCTTTGGAGAAACTAATCTGTTCCTCTTATTTCCGAAAACGCACTCCTCAATTTTCTCAATTTTAACGGTTGAAGACGTGAGCATTTACATTTATCTTTATGTACTTGCTTGATTTTCGCTTAATTTGCCATTTGCTTACATGAGAAGTAAATACAGGTAGAAGGTAAACATCGTCTTCGCGAGAAATGAATGAGTTATTCTGACGATATTGGTTGACAATGTACTTCCGTCTTGGCTAATCAAAAATGGAAATCACATATGACATCTCTTTTGTCATTCGTACTTTCACAGCACTTATTCGGACCAAAAGTTTGTAGCAAGATTATTTAAAAGAACCAAAATGAGTGCTCAAGTTCCAGGGTCCATTTGGACTTAAGTCATAAAGTTATATTGATGTATGCATTTAATTATTTATAGAATGGCTACTCATGTCTGGTTTTATTTTCGATTCAGTGAAAAGTCACATAAGTAAGTGCATAAGTAAGTAGTAATTAATATAGCTGCAAAAATGAATTCCTCCCATAAAAATGAACGTGGTTTTATACATGCAACAACATATACCACTAATACCACACGTTGAACGTTTCAATCCTAGAATAGAATTTTAGGAAATTGCTGGGGAAATTAGCATTGGCTATTTATCTACCCGTCTTTTCGTCGAGGTCCAATGTTCACAATACGTTTTTACAGTGTGTAGCTTTGCTCTAACAAGGGAACGCTGTTAGGTGAAGGAAACGTAGAGATAAACGAAGATATACGTTTTATTCAGCTATTTCGCTGATTCCGATTATATAAATATTGGTCTGCGGAAATAAATTCTGAGCCACCTACGGTCAAGTTTAAAGTTTAAAATAGCTGGTACTTTCGCCGAAACGTAGACCGGTTTCCGGAACCAAAATGTAGTAAGAAAAACCTTTAATTCTTTGCACTAAAATATACATTTTAATTGTAAATGTGTAAATTTGTTTTCATATTTTTATTTCACAAAGGCTTCGCCCTTCTCCAATAGTACCAGTTATTTTAAACTTTGAAGCTGCCTGTAGCAGACTGAAAATTTATTTCCGCAGAAGAATGTTTGCATATTCGGAATCAGCGAAAAAACTGAACAAAACGTATACCATCGTTTATCTCTACGTTTCCTTCACCTAACAGCGTTCCCTTGTAAGTATTATGACACTTTGAAAGCGATCCCTGTCTTTAAAATGTATTTTCTCTCTGACGATGTCAGCGCTTATTGAAGCTAAGTATATATTGCAAATAAGTTAATTCTTTCTTATGAACTTGACCTCTTGTTAAGACACATATGATCCATAGGTGTCTGTAGCATGTAATAAGGAGAATTAGCTACCACAAAAGTCCGGTGAAAACACGGCAAGCAACAATAGTTTTCAATGAAAACTTTTCATACACAGCAAACGAGTGTACAATCTCGCCTTCAAAAATTCTCCCTGCATTCTTCTTAATAGCGCACCTAACCTGTTTCGTAAGGACATTTCTAATAAAGAAGATTGTGTATAACGAAAGCGACTATACTATAATTAGCCTCAATTTGTCACAAAATGAGACAGCACAGGTTTGCCACTTGGATCACATTGTCAGCGTGAAATTAGGTAGTTGGTATGTGTTTTCTTCATTAACACATATATTAATGATTAAGCCGAACGGAAATGTTTAGGTATGGATGCATGTCTGCACAGTGTGCAGTGCACACTGACATTAGTATTTATGACGCTTGTTGGTATTCTGGTCAGAAACTGTGCTTGCATCACTACTTTTACATTTCATTTAAAGCCGTATTCCTGCGGATGGCTTTAACGTTATTCAGGTCTAGCATAGTCTAATGGCAATATATGTATATCAGTGCAAAATACTTGGATATTCAATCCGTGGAGACAGAATATCTCTTTCCGAAACAACAACCTGGAAATTAAAACGGCTTTCTATTTAAATATGTCAGTAGCTGTTTTAAAGAAAATTAAAGACCTTGGACGCTGACATGATTGTTCTGGCTCTGCAAATAAGCTTGTGCTAACCAGATATAGCACTTTCAATTCACTGTGTTGACGTTGCTTTTAAGAGTATGAGTTTCGGATATTACGGATTTTCAATTCTCAGTTTGTTAACTTGAATTTCTCACTACATCTCCAAATTACATTTAAATCTAACCTAAGTTGTTTGTTTCACTTGGGGCACTGAGAGAATAATAATTTATTAAATAAAGATCTGAAACAGCTTAGTTTTCAGAACTAATGTTGTACAATTGCACAATTCCGGTCTTGTGCTTTACTACGCTTCGGCTGATTAGCAAAAAAATACGTATTAGTGCTTCCGATCACTTTACGGAGGACTTTTGCCCAATAGAAGAAAATGTACTCTTGTTTATGCGGAGGGTTGAACCTGTCTTCATTGTTTGAATCCAAAACTGCTGTTTATATATTTTATTGTCTAGTTTTTATTAACCAACCGCGAACTAATTCTGCAGCGCCGGAAGTAGCCATTCAACCGAACATTATGTTCCTAATGGAAAACGTCCGATAATATTTCCCAGGGTTAACATTTTGTAAAGCTTAAGGCGAAAGTATGATCATTTAATAAATTAGTAGAGCGTCGTTCAATGCACTTTCGCACACATGCTTGTATTTACAATCAGAAGATATTCTCTTCTTTGCTCTAGTTGTGTTTGTTTACGGTGGAAAAGGTTATTTTATAACTTACAACTGAACATTGTGTTGATTATAAATTTCACATATATATTTATGAATGGGCATGGCTCCGTGGCTGCAACCATTATCCTGATACAATGGTACTTCTAAATTTGGCCAGCGGTGAAGTATCTGGACCGGACCCATATATGTTCATAACTATTTCTGTTATGAAATATTGGTTAGCAGATTAAATGTAATCTTTTTGCTTATGTGCTTACAATTAAGTTTGAATTATTGGCACTAATTTCAGAAACGTAAACGAGTAAAAAGCATTTGATAATGTAAATGCGGCTAATTCACGAGAGGAGAAATCATTTATGTACCTAATTGAAAACCTTAGTTTCAAGATTTACCAATATCATAAATACAAAATAAACAAATAACAAGAACGAACAACTTGATGTTACCGATTTCATCAAATTTGGGTTAACAACAAATCCATTTATTGTTGTCTCCATGTCTCCATGAATCACTAAAGCCTAAATATTCCATTATCTGTGTGTGATAGAAATTACGTCGATCATTGTGTTCGTGTACTGGATCGCACATTTTGTCAGTTGAGGTGCCCTTCTTCTCCTCCTAAATAACAATGATATGAGAAACTTCTGATTAATTAGAACTTATTACAACCGTTACTCATTTTGACATAAATAATTACTGTACAGATATATGATTTTATTGCCAATGTGGCTTATTAGTAGTCAACATCTAACAGCACTACCTTATTGACACATTCGCACAATGTATCCATGCATTACTCGTGAAGAATTACTAACGTTTTTAAAGTCCTTGTCGACAGTGAGTATCACCATTTGGTAGATAACAATAAAAACTAAGCTGGTAACTGTTTCCCTTTTTGTTAATTTTCACCACGGCAGAAATTAGATGGAACAACACAAGAACATCTAGTAACATTGGATATTCCTAACTGCCACTATGTAAATTATAGGCACTGACGTCAGCCATAAAACCATTTGTTATTGGGAACGATTTCGGCAGCTGCAACGCAATGACCAGTAATGACGCCTTTATTAGTAAACCCTTTTGCAGTGGGTTTTTACTCCGAGCAAGATACAATGGGCGTATTGAACATATTTTGGTTAATGGAGATTGACAGAATTAATTAATCTCGACGATATGTATGCTACATAATTACAGCCAAGAGCGAATGATAACTGCTTAAAATCATCAATATCTATCAGATATTTATAGTATTCTATGGTCCCATTTTCTGTCGACGTTAGCTGACTTAAAGTCATTTAATTGACTTACATCCCAAAACTTATTTATCGATAAACAATTGGAATGGAAATTTATTAAATGTTGGTCATTATTTATGAAAACTAATTACAATGGACAAATAATAGGTTTTATATGCTGATGTTTTATTTTATTTCATGTTGATATCTTTGCATCTCATTATATAAAAATCCATCTAATTGTTTACCACTTGGCAACTCTAGGCTGTTTTTAATTGCTGTTTCGAGCTAGTAATGTGAACACGTACATTATGAATATTTTCGTATACGAATGTATAATTGAGTAAAACTTAATGACACCGACAATGGTTTGTGCACCAATCTTATAAGAAACCAAAATTCAGTTTGATAGAAATGGTCTTCTGAATTGTACAATTTCTAAATTGAAAATTTTGCTGATCGATGCCCGAAAACGTACATTTGAATATGTTAAATATTATGAGAACATTAACTCATGTGCTACTTAATTAGCTTGGATATGATATATGTACAACAAAATCACTGCAAAATTGTGGAAGAATATAAATGTTTGTAAAGAAATGTCAAAGAATATCACTAGCCATTCATCAAAACGGATAAATTATTTTTAATTTGAGCAGCATAAGGACGAAGTTGATAAGAAGATCGGGCTAATTCAAAATCGAGGGCGTGTCATATCGGACACGAAACTATAATGTCACAAATCTTTCACAACGTAGTCCTTTTAACTTGAATTATGGATTTGTTAACCATTCACATGAATTTACTCGTATTGGCTGAAGAGTATGTGTTTCTAAAATCGTTTTCTGCATCGCTGATTTCATATCTGACAGCATTTTCAGCCGTTTCGGGCGCCCTAACATAAATATGCTCCTTTGTAAGCTGTAAGCTTTCTTCCTCCAATATGCCCCGACATTATTACAGTCTAGCAAAGTTTATTAAACGGAAAATCTCAGGACATTTTGAAGGCATTGTGAGGCAATAATCTATTATTGCACTTACGCCGTAGAACTTATTGACTTGGATCGACTTTAACCGGCAATGAAAAATGCATTCCTGTATGTTATGTTAGAGAAGACACGTAATCAAAATGAATAGAACCTCGGTTATGCTTCCAGTGAGGGGGTGAGATGGTCTCCAGAAACGCAGAAAATTATCTCTTGTAGATTTCAGTACCCGAATGGCAGTCCAACACGGTACGATTTACTATAAGGAAGCAACCCGAATGACGAATGTGTTAAACATATGACCAAACAACAGAAACTGAAAGCAACGGCATGTTTTAAAACAAGGCGTAATTTATGGACTGACGGTAGTTTTCAATTTCTCGGTAACAAATGATTGCTCGTAATCAACCAACCAGGAAATTGCTCCTAAAAATCGTTTTTATACAAGAAAAAATACTCTCCGCAGTATTCTTAGATAAGGTTTTGCAGGTCTTTCACTTTTTAACACAATCATTTTGATTTAACGTACAGATGGTGATTAAAGATGGTCGTGGACCGCGGAGCCGCATGACATTTAAGGGCTGTGATTGGTTATCTGATCAGACAGCCAATCACAGCCCTCAAATGTAAATTCCCAAAGGTAGGTATATATTGTTTAAATATGACTACTTCTGTGTGTTTTCTATGGAAAGTATCGAAAGTTATTCTCCACAATGAAAATGCAACTCTAGTGGACTCCAATTTTACCTTAACTTTTAATTAATCTGCATCAATGTCACATTAAAATATGCGGTGTCAACGTAATTAACATTTGACAAGCCTTAGTGCATGTCGGAGCAAGAAAGTGATAAACTTTCTAACAAAAAATAAGATTTTCAAAAATTTGAAATTAATATTTGTATACAATTAACATTTTCAGAATTTAGCATATTACTCATCATAAAATGGTCTTGAAAGTGATCCGGGTATGGTTCAATCTTAAAAGAAAATGATTTTCTGTTACGTATATATGAAAAGTCGTATAGGTTGTTTTAGCACTTTTGTCTATATTTTTAATTAACAGATGGTACGTCCACAAGCTTTCGTCGTTGTACCGAAAATATGACATGCTAAGAAAAATGTTTTGTTATGAGGACGCTGACATTTTCAGATTATAACAATTGTGTACTCACTTTGTATAGTAACCTTTCATACTATAGTGAACTTTTGATATAAGTTGAAAAGATTGTACCTCGAAAACTTTCATTTGACGACAAAATGATTTCATTGTTTCTTGTGCACAGCATTGCTTCCTATTTCTTGTTTTAGATCACACCAGAGGTAACAGTACCTAATTCTGCAATGAAAAACCAGCATACACGTAGGGGTGAAATGGTAGGCTAAGAAATTAAATGTGTAATTATAAAAACTAACCAGAATTCATTTTGGGAACTTTGCACGAAGTACAATTTTATTATTAAATTAAACTAAATATTTGTTGGAAAATTTTCACACACAAATCACGCCATATTCTATTTGGCGAATAAAATTATGCTGCCCACATGTGGGAGCCTAGGGGTAATCAGAAATTGAGTAAGCATATTATTCTGCCTCCCTGCCTGTAAGCCTTTCTACCTATGGTTATTTTCGATAAAGATAATGGCTAGTTGAGCGATGTCCAAAATTCAATGGAAGAGTTTTGACTTTGTCATGTTGACTGATTGTAGTCGTTTGTTGTATCTACCTGCATTCCAATATCCCCACAAATGGTGTACATGTGCTGTTGGCGTTTAAATAAAATTAGAAATTATTAAGGAAATTAATAAGGAAACAATTATTTACTGCTTTCAAAGTCAATGCATTAATAGAACGGAAAATACCTTTAAAAATGCTAGCAGGAATTCCTTTGCAAATATATATTTTCAAGAATATTTAGTGTATCAGAAAGCTGTAAAATTATTGCAAGCTATTTTTAAGGTAAAACGTAGGAACCCACTTGTTGTAGACAAAGTTTCATATAAATTAACCTTACCTCCTTAAGATAATAATTTCGAAATGGTAGGAGCCCTTGCATCGGTAGTGGCATGACGAATGATGCCGTCTTTTTAAATAAACTAGCTTGCAGTGAGATTTTATTTTTAGTTAGGTGTATGTTGGGGGTTGGTGATTGATGTACTGTCAAACGAAAGGAAAGTATTTGCCTTGTTTTCACCATGTTGCGATTTGAATATTTCGTAATTGAATTCACCATAATTGAATTGTGTTAAACCGAAGCCGCAATAAAAATCACCAATGACCAACCGTTGTTCTTCTGAAAGTCCTCTTCAAACTACTCGCCCAAATGTAACCCGGCGAAGTGTCTCGATAATATACTTCTTTCGTATTATGAGATTTTGCTTATGAACAGAAAGACAGTGTACTCACTATCAGTTATTATATTTGTCAAAATTTACATAGGATCACAATAAAAACTCAAATTCACACTAAAAGTTTTTCACACGAAATTGTGTATGGCAAGCAATTAATGGAGTAATGGTTTTGAGATTGCAAAATTGTAGGTTTAGATAAATTCAGAGCTGAAAAATAGACGTTATGTATGCAACTTTCAGTTCCGAAATCACATTTAACAAAGCCCTTTCTGTCGGTATATCTGTTGTCATAGCCACTAAGCGGTACCTCCGAAAATATACTGTGGCATTGGCATACCTCATTTTCGAGTTTGTAGCTGTATTCTGAAAGTCTAGGATTCTATGACGTAGTATTTCCGGTCGGGGATTTCCTGTACGAGCATTTCCCGGCGTCGGATTTGGTGTCAGGTAATCTTTGCAACCTATTAATCCGCCAATTGATAATAGGGTTACGTATGTTCACAGGCACAGGAACTGCATGCATCCTGCACGATTGCATAATTTCGTTTATCAAAACTAACTAGAAGCAGGGTAATCATAACAAGTAAAATCTGATACAAATATCATTAAGACATTTGCGACCTAACTGGTCGTTGAATATTCCATAACCGATTTCAGATTTAACAGCAAATACATATGTACACAACCAATCACAAAATCAGTTCATTTGCCAAAGCTAATTAGAAACAGAGTGATCATCACAATGCACATCTGAAGTTAAAGAAAAGCATTTGCAATATTATTAATTTATATTTCAGTTTATTGTGGCTACCGGTAGTACTTACGACATGCATATTTATCATTACCTCAGCTGTGAATCCATACGTAAGTTTATAAACTCCGTGTGTTCCAATTCCTATTGGGCGGCTGCCCAACTCGCGTAGCATTCTTTGCAGCTCATCTTTCTCCTTAGTACTTTCAAATTGCCGCCATAGTTTCTTGTCTGTTAGGGACAGTTTGAAGTTATCAACCTGTTCAAAAAACCACCTGGTATCAGCATATATTAACACATATTACTAATACGAAAACGTGTAATATGAACAAAGACAAACCATTTTGTATACATCGCCAGAGAGAAAAAGCATAAATGCTCGAACAAAAATTTGAAGTACAAAGTGTATCGCACTGAACGTGTTTCCGGATCCCACACTGCTGTTTATATTCATTGCTCTGTGCATAGCCATTTCCACCAACCACGTCAGAAAAAGTGTGGACCACACCTCGTTCAGCGAATTAGAGTACTCCTTTAGTTGGTGGTACGCAGAATGCATTTCTTCCAACATTCTCTTTCTGCTGCTTTCATATTCCATATCCTGGTAATGCTGTGACATGGCTTTGGTAAATTCCTTTGTTGCAAGCCATATTGTAATTTGCATTGTCAGTTTAAAATTGTGCAGCACAATTCCAAAAATTGTACGTGCTGGCGACATTTTTTCGAAACAATTTGAAAGAAGTGTTCCTGGATTTGACTGGTGCAACAAAAATGCAAGGAACACGACTGTGTTTTGCCAAATACGAATAACAATATTTGTAGCAAGTACTTGAAAAAGTCGGTTTACCATGTCATTTTTATTATTCTGTAGAAAATGCACTCACTTACAAAGTTGTTCAAAATCCATGGATAAGGTAACCAAATTAGGGATATTGAATCCTCAATAAATTTGGTATCCGCTAGTGTTTGTAGGAACCTAGCGCAAGTTGAGCCACTCTCGCAACTTTGTAATTTCATTGGTAAACACAATTGAAATTTCAAAGCCACTTCGGTTGCTAGCAGCTTCTATGCCAATGCTCTAACAAATCCCGACGATTCCAGGCATCTCCGACTTAAATTATCCATTTAAAACACGATAAGAATAAAAAATATGCTGATTTTTAATGCCTGCAGCTACCAGGAGACCTAAATCGCTGTAAAACATAACAACTATTTTAACAGAACTTATAAGCACTGTGCTACAGTTGTTAAACACGTAATCCGCTTGCAGTTAGTGAGGAAAGCAGGCTGCCGGCGAATTGAGGTTGAATGTTCTGGTGTCTAAACGGGAAGTCTGTTTCTTGTTTTAAGTAGAGTATGCCGTTGTGTCGATGAGCCGAGTTAGATCGATGAAGAAGGAGGTCAACATTTTTATTAGTAGAATTACATTACAAGATAGTGATACCCAATACCAAACGCAATATCAGGTAGTGAATATTTGCGTGACAACCAACTGTGCTTGAATCTATTACCGTGTGTAGGCTGAGCTACTCGTTTGCTTTAAATAGGAAGATATACATTAGTCGTTGAACAACTTGTCCGATAAGGAAGTGGACGGACGTATGCTTGATAATACAACTGCCACGTAAAAAACGATATATTTTATTACAACCAAAACACGATATATGGATTGTGTCAACGTGACTACAGTATGCGACCGAAATGTTGCATGAACAAGTGACCAAACACTCTAGTTAGAAAGTGGACCAAAATAAAGACAAACTGTTTATGCTGTTGGAAGCGTGACAAGATAAATTACTAACCATGTTGTAATTAATACTGGTCTCGACAACGAAAACATTATCGGCTAAATATTTTCCTTTCCGGGAATATCCGTTATGTGAAAGTTAAATTTGATTTGCTAAATAAAATTATAAATATTATTATACATAGTGCAAAATGGACTTATGTATAGTCCGTTTCTACAGAAACTGTACAATATATATTTTTTAAATTCTTTAAACACATTTAACGCAGGAATTATCAATCTATTGATTCTATTCAATCGATAGCTGAATATTTCGAAACTGATTTTATACGTCACAGCAAGGACATGTGGTCGTACTCCATCATAGAATCATTTCATTTGTCAAAGCTGATTAGAAATAACGTGGTCATTACAATGTATATCTGAAATGAAAAAATCCATTCGGAACATTACTAATTCATATTTTAATATATCATGGCTACTTGTAGTAATTATGTTGTGCATGGTTAGCATTACCTGAGCTGAGAACCCATACGTAAGTTTATAAACTCCATTTGTTCCGATTCCTATTGGGCGGCTATCCAACTCACGCAGCATTCGTTCAAGTTCATCCTTCTCCTCAACACTTTCAAATTTCCGCCATATTATTATTTTCGTCAAGGACATTTTGAACCTTTCAATCCAATCATAGGGAAAAACGCTTACCATTTTATAAACATCGCCAGAGAGAAAAAGCAAGATCGCCCGAAAGGAAGTTTGAACCACATAATGTATTGCGCTGAATACATTTCCGGATCCCACGCTGCCGGTCATGTTCATTGCTCTGTACATTGCCGTTTCTATCAGAAACATGAGAAAGGGCGTGGACCACATCTCGTTCAGCGAATTTGAGTACTTCTTTAGTTGGTCATACGATGAACGCATTTCTTCCAGCATTCTCTTTCTTCTGCTTTCACATTCCATATTCTGGCAATGATGTTCTACGGTTTTGGTAAATGCGTTTGCTGTCAGCCAAATTGTAATTGGTATTGTGCCCACAATCAGAGTCATCTTGTTCGCGAACATGAACGCGGTTGTGGCTTTCATGGTGCGGAAAAATATCCCAATCACGCAGTTCCATACTCCACCCATGTCATCGGTTGCGAACAAGAAGAATCGCTCTCTTCCACTCTTGACTCCTTGCCGAAATATATCTACGTGGCCCAACCAATTTGTGAAGTTGTTTGTATCCACAGCAAAAATATTTACGAAGGCATAGATATATCCAGACAGGAAAACTAATGCAAGATGAACTAATGCGAGATTCTTTGAGTTGCATTTATTCTCTTCGGTTGGGATGGACTTGGAAAGTGAGACTGGCATTCCACTTTGATTGATCAATTTTTAAAACAAGTCCCTTCGTCTGAGCATAATATACATTAACATTATATTTAAACTGTAAGCGATTTGTGTTTCAACTGCATGAAAATAAACTTTTGGAGAGCTCTTCTCACTGCTGTATACTGACGCAAGACCTTGTATCATTATAGTTACATATATTCGACACAAAGTAGGGTATCCAGATTATCGTAAGAGATAGTAGCTGCGGAAAGGTATGGTAAAAGTTAGGTTACATTGCGAAATATTAGCGTTTAAGTTATTTGTTCGAACACTAACCCGAGCAAATGCGGGACCGTTCTTTAGAATCCAGTGCCCATTTTCTTCATCATATACGGGTTTACAATGTACAACGCCGCCATAATAAAATAATTTATACTGGAATGCCCATATACGCGCGATAAGCATTTTTGGGACTTCAGTTTCAGTTAATGGTAGTTTCACAATTGTAAAGATCCTCTTTTCGGACATGATTGCCTTATATATTGTAAATGAAATCAAATTTCAATTTTAATCACGACGTCACCATTGTTGCCCACGATTTGTCTGGCACTGCTCTACACACAATGCGATCCAGACACTGCCAAGTTGACTTTCATCGGCGCCAGCATAAAAGTGGCATGGCAGACAGCTATCATGTTATTTATAATGACACGGCGGGAATTGCAGCCTTATTTAAGAAATGTCTGCAGCTGGAATTAAACTTTATACACACTTAATTTAATGAATAATTCAACCAATATAGCACTGCTTTACAGTCTTTAAATAGTAAACCCGCTTGCACTTTGTGAGATAAACTAAATGCCAACGAACCGTATGTGAATCTAATGGTGACTAAACTGGAAGCTAGTTTTTGTTGTTTCAACTAGCAACATAGCTTTGTGTTGATGAGACAACTTTGATCGATGAAGAAGGAAATAAATATTTGTATCAATACATCCACATTACAAGGCAGTGATATACATTACCCAACATCAATCGATATATACAATATACATACATAACGAAACCTTACTAAAGGAATGCATTTAATTGGAACGACAACACTTTTCGTGAAGCGTGTCACGCTATCTACAATATACGACCAACATTTTGCATAAATTTGTGACTATATCCGCTAGAATGAAGGCAAACTGGAAGTAACAAAGAATAAAAGTAAAGAATAAGCATGTTATAATTAACAACAACAACAAGATGCGTAAATGAGCATTCTAAAGAGCAAGCTATTTTTTAATTTCTTCCGAAATTCCGAAAGGCTGGAGTGAGATTGGCGGTCGCGGAGCGGGAGACTCCTCGTCGAGACGTCTTAGTAGGATTATATGTCGTAGTATTACCTGTCCGAGGATTGTATGTCGTAGTATTTCCTGTCGGGGAATACCTGTCAGAGGATTTCCCGGCGTCGGATTTGGCGTCGTGTACCCGGTAATGGGTACTCAAAGCTTTTCCCAAAGTTTTGTAGATGTCGAACCTATTGAACCCGAACTTGAAGTTTCAGTTAAATTAGTCCAAAAATATATAAACCAAGCATACATCAACTCAGATTCGGGAAGTAATCGGGATACTAAATAGCCATTTTAAAAAGAATAACATTTCATTTTCAAATATAAAAGAAACGTTGATTCAATACAACGTCAAACTTTTTCAAAACGTCATGAATGTTAGCATGATTTTAATATCCTTGTGCCGGTATGTGTTCCATTTGAAAACCCTGGACTCTTCTCGTGTTCTTTTCTGAAATGCTTCGCAAGTGGGTAAATTATTGCGAAGCTAATTTTATTGTTTAAGACAAATATGAAAATTAACATTGTTATGAATTAGTGAATGAAGCTAATGAAAACAAATTAATTCACTCAACTCATTAGTCACAGTCCATATAGAGTTAACAAGAAACACAGTTTACTTGGTATTTACGATTTTTAGAAAAGGGCCTGCATGTTTGTTAAGAAATGCTTGTACCACGGATATCAGGAAGTCAACATAAAATTAAGTTTTATTTATGTGTATGAGATTAAATTATTGGCATTTGCAAAATAATCCCGTACAAATTTAGTCAAATAGTATACAATCAATTTATATTTATATTATTTATATACATTATATGCTTTCTGTTATGTAATATTACGTATAAAGCTCATTTTCAAAATTTCTGGGGTGAACACAGTTAACAATGTCTAGTGAAGCTAAAATGGTATACCAAATATCGCTTCAACACCCACAATTCCAGCTTGCGCTATCTATGGTTTTAAAAATCGCAAACCGATTACGGCAACAGCCAAACCACCTAAACTCAATTTTATTTATCAAGTAGTATCAATTGAACATAGCACAAACTGTCATGTTAATACGTACATGTTCACTTCTTATAATTTTTAATTTACGGAATCGATGCGTTGTTCACTCAATGCTCATTTGTCTCATAATTTGTAATTGCACATGCCAAGGCAACGTCGCAACTGGTTTCTTTAATGCAGCGTCAACGTTGCTAATTGAATAAGTGGAGATGATGTGAAGCAAGCTGACGCTGAAATTTTTACATTTAAAATTAATAGTCTATGCGTACCTCTTCTTACGGAAAATTATCAAATTGTGCTACTTCGTTGAATAAATATTTTTATTAATTGCAAATGAATGCCCGATTCCTTATCAACATTTTCCCCATAGTATTGTGCACATCTATCTTACAAGGGAAGGTATCGATGTTAGGGCGTCCAGATGGGCTGCCAATTGTGTCACGTACGTAATTGGCGATGCTGAAAACGTGGGAAAAGTTAGATTTTGCGGAATACAAAGTCGTAAGCCTCTACACGCAAATCAACGGAGAAACGCAGTGTTCTCGGGATTGATTGAAAGCATCCAAGTATGGTATTGCGAAGCTCGTCCTTGAATTTTTCATTGACTCCACTAAAATTCAATACGTGAAATGATGTTTTGTTTTAAATTAGTTTAAATATAAAATATTTTGTAGCAGTGCGTAGGACAACTTGAAGGCAATCTGCAAATGTTTAGCATTGATATATATACCCCCCTTGAGCATTTGTGAGGAGCTTGGCTAATCATATTTAAGTTCCTGTAGTGACAATTTGTTTCTTTTTGGGAAACAATTTCAAGAGATAATATAAAACAATACACTACTAATTAGTTTAGAATTTCGTAACATTAAAATTCAAGCGAAAATCAAGTCATGGCATTTGGGTTATATCAATCAATCCCGAGAGCACTGCTTTTCTCCGTTGATTTGCGTGTAGAGGCTTACTACTTTGTATTCCGCAAAATCTAACTTTCCAACGTTTTCAGCATCGCCGATTACGTACGTGACACAATTGGTAGCCCATCCGGACGCCCTAACATCGATACCTTCCCTTGTTAGAAGAGCGTTTAAAAAGCATTCAATTCTGTATGACTTAAATGTCAACACGAGGATTAGTGCAATTGATTGCCGAAAAGAATTGGTACAGATTAATACTCTTTTTCGAACATCGTATTTAACTACAAAGTATTGAAATAAACAAACTTTCGTTTTTGTCCATTGTAACTGGCCAGGTTTGACCGAGATTTTCTCGCATTGATTGAAATCTGTTCTTGACAAGTATTACTATCAGACACTTATCCCAGGATATACTTCAAAAGTAAATTTTTAAGCGATGGCTAAAATTTATACTTTGTCAGCAAGCAAAATATTCCGCTGCGAGAGCTTCTCATTGTTCAGAACTAGCATTATTCAATGGGAATATACCGCAATGCAAAATATGCTCGGATTTATTCCTCATTTTCGTTGCAACTCAATTTATTAATGCACTAGCTAAAAGTAAAAAATATTTTATAGTGGAATTTCTAAGTGAATTTGAGTCTTTTCAATTGTGACGTCGTTAAAGTTCCCTGGACACTATTTTTTATTTTAAAACACGAAGGTTCCACAATAACAGTAGCCCGAGCTGTTGCGTCTTTTGATTTTCATAAATGATATGCAGTTGTGAAATCAAAATTAAAGTTAGTTTTTGTTTTCCTATTACAGTTCGTATTCCTACCACGATTTGTTAAATTTGCGTATAGTATGTATGTCTATATTTTATAACTTCACACAATTCGTTTATAACACAAATGTTACGGAATTTTTTATTGCTTATGTGCAATTACTTACTATGTTTCAATGACGTTCGTTAGTCGTAGTTAGTTAGTTAGTTAGACGTCAGTTGTTGCAAATGTATGGACTAAAATGAACTAATATTGATTAAAGTCGACAAATTAAGCAGTTCGGAATCTCAGACGTTTTTCATTTCTATTATTAGTGCCACATTCCACAAGAAAGCGCAGATTTAATTATCTTTTGTTGACAAGAACAGAATGGTATATTATTTCCTAATATGTCGTCGGAACTACACAAAAATGTAATGAATCTAATTAATTCGTTTAATCAATTCCACTACCCCATTTGTTTTATAACTCATTTGTAACTATTTTGAACACAAATGGTAACAGCTTTAACCGGAGCTAATTGGTTTCATCCTCATCATTTAAGTATATCTAGTCCCATATGTTGTTGGTTACGTGCTCCAACCGTTTCTTTCTATATTCATCTTGGTATTGTTCAGTTTAGAATATGGTGTGTACAGTGCTACTAATCTTGTGTAGTTTTTGTTATTCGTCAAAAGTAAGGTAACAGCTAATGAAGGAGACTTGGAAAAAATTTAATACGTTAATATATTTAATGAATCCGATCAACTACTATTCCCATTTGGTAACGTATACAGCCTTTGATTGGATGTCGATTGAATATAAATGGTAAATATCATCCACTTCAAGGCAGGTATACCACAATTGTGCAGACTATTGTCCAATTATACATACCGCAATTAGATTAGTATATCCGTGAATGCACTGCCTGCATAATGCATGCAGTTTTGGAATTCTCGTCGAAAGAAATTAATTTCTTGTTTGACGAAATCGAATAAAATATAATTATCGGTATTTAAGCGCCACACTACAAATTATTGTTCAATTTGGGGCCACAGACGTTACCGTCAGTCATCCACCGAACAGCGATTACGGGTCCGCAAGGGTAATGAACGGGGACCATGAAATACGTTCGTTTCGCCATTTACTTATTGCTTCTTACTACTTGGTGGTTCAATATAAAAAATGCCCAAAAGAATAAGAATTGTGTTAAACCATTGGAGGATGGTTTAAGACTAATTAAAATTTTGCACCTTTGATCAATCCCAAAAAACATTGAAAAATCATTAAAAATTCTCAAAATAAATGCAAATTGTCCCGAAATTGTCAAATATTTTCGAGATTTTATACAATGCGATGGAGTAAACTGAGAATCCAACGTGAACCATTGCTTCGTTGTTCAATATGCATACGAATTAGACTAAAGCAATCAACTCACTAATTCAGCACATCAACAATATCTGTTATATGTATTTCTGAATTACAAATTATACCGTTGTCGGAATAACTAGTTGAGTATGGTTGCATATCAATAGTCATTCTCCTCATAAGTTGGAATTCGTAAAATGTAATGTTTTAATGTACTAAGAAGCATTTCTTAATGCCATGTTGCATCGTTTCAATATTTTTGGCTAAAATACAACCCGTTGGATGACCTCGAATATCTGTAATTCATACAGTGACTTGTCTCTGATTTTATAAAACAGTAGTGATAAATCTGAAACGTAACCTTTTCCTTCTATTTCTTGAACTTCCAATGCAAAAATCAAATCATTCTTCTGCCACTACTACGAACACAACAACACACAGCGAAGAAAACTGATGGAGAATCTGATTATAAACTGCAGAGTGTTGCCCTCGAATTCATATTTGACGGCAGCAGTATGTCACACAAACTACGTTCGCACCAAAAATTATTTTCTCAGCGCCTTCGGCGTCGTTGCCGTTAAATAGGCATTTCTTATAGGCTTGAATCATGCTCCAGATTAAAGACTGAATTTTTCAAGTTAAGAAGCTATGTAAGAAGGTCGCTATCTATTGCAAGCATTTTATTTCCCATTAATACCGCAGACATTCCAATTCAGACACCTCACTGTAGCTTCAGCACCATATTTCATAAGTTGCTTGTTGTACGTGCATCGCATCCATCTACCTCAATCCATCATCCGAAACCAAGTTATGAAATGTCAAATTTGTCAATCAGGCAAAGTTTATAAATTAAGTTGATCAATTCAAAGAAGGTTTAACATATTTTGAACCAGCGAGTCATTGGGAACTGAATAATTATTCTACCAAAATTTGCCGCAAAATATCAAACTTAAAAGCTACATTCGTTACTTCTTTCAATGCATAAAATTTTCACAATATCGTTCCAACCTTGCTCTGGATCCCGCTGACGTAATTTGATACTTTATTCATGGGGCGCCAACGATTGCAAATGAACAACAAGTTACAAGTTGTAATTTTTTATCACGTTGACTGTGGAATGTAGATGATTAATAGTTTCTCTTTATCACATTCTACCAATAAGCATCAAAGGTTTGCTACTTGGCTGAATATTTTTTAATTGCAAGTTAAAACCAAACTGCTTTTGAGTTGCTTGTTACCACACTGAATTTAGACATAATTTCTGCATTCATTTCCCCATATAAGTGTTCATATATTTCTCTTTGTAATACACATAACTCTGTATGATTAATATGCCAGACAAATAATTATCTCAATTGTTTTATTAAATTATTACTTCAGATGTTCCTATTATCTTTCCGTTTAAGTTTGAAGTAAAAGAATAAACTACCTTATAATTCAACTCAATGTAATCAGCTCAATGCGACCAATAGTTTTTCGCACTTTTACAGATCTGTTCGGAATAACTGTTATTCGACAATCGTGAAGGAATTTACTCCAGAAATAACATTTTTACGGAAGCGCTAAAATTAATAGGCATTCAAGTAACAAAGCATTCTGCTTCAATTGCTTCACATTTGTCACAACAGCCACGATCGAATGGGAATATACACAAAAAAATGTGTTCAATTGCACTCCTATTTAATTCAGCAACTAATTTTCAAACTCACTTGCTATAAATTAAAACGATTTTTGCTTGAAACTCTCGAAGTCTCTAAACAAATATACGACAGTGACTTCAGTTCTGTTGTTTGGCTATAATAGATTCTTTTTATAAGACAAGATGACTGTACGGACTTATGGCGTTTGGTTCTTCAGCTGGTTAATGTTATTCATAATAACCATTTTGAATGGGACATTATCATAGTGAGGCATCGGGTTCTCCCAGATACACTCGATGATTTGAGTTTCGATTTCATTGAACACAGAGTTCATAAAAAGGGCTGAGATATAAATGTTCGAAAACGTAATTGATCGATGTTCTAGAGTCAACAAATTTGAAGATATCAAAATAAACGACTTTACCAATTAAAAATATTGTATCCCTGAAAAACCACAAATGCCTACGTCCTGTCAGTATATTCTGACAGTGTCGACAAAGTAAGCACGTATCTAAATAAGAAAGGAGGCTCAATAAAAACTTTACAATTAACAGATCAACGGATCAAAAATAATGTCATTCTGGAATTGGAGAGACATTTTAGCGTACTGAAACAAAGCACATCACTAATGTAGCCAGCAATACAGTCGGTGACACTTGTAAATTGTCATATGCATGCTATGCTATATATGTGATGCTATAATTTCAGCATGTGGTTGGTTTGTAGGAGTACCACAAGTTTACTCGGTTGTACACTGCATGATGATATAACAAAGTTTACAGTCGATGCACATACCTTCAATTTAATTATAGAGATTCGTATTTGGTTTACAAAGGTTCGCCACGGCCAGATGACGCTGTTAAAATTATTTTGGCTCCAATTATTTATAATCTTATTCCCCAAGCTGATATTTCGAAGACAATTCTCTAGTAACGAATAATTGATTCAAAATTGTATTTAAAGTTGGTTGGCTTACTTTGAGTATTATCAAAAAAAAATTTAAGGAAGAATAGTGTCGTGTGATGACTATAATAAAACCTGTAATTCTAGTTTAAAAAATCGACTACTTCCTCCGAGGATGTTCCTCGATCTATTATGTTGATTAACTCGGACATGTTACAACAACAAATCAACGACAGGGATGGGAAAATGAAACGTGTTTGGGTATATTGGCATATAATAGCAATATTTGGCGTTACTATGCACCGCTTCACACTTGTAAAATATGAACCACGATTTACCACCCTACGTGGTAATATGGTTTAATGGTAAATCATCCATGAACCCATCCCATTGCATCTTTCAACATTTAAATTTTCGCACAGCCAGTGTTTGAGATAATAGGCACCTATCTCTGTCAAGAACAATAATTCGGTGTGGTAGCTGATGTAACTGAAGGAAATCCATTATAAATCATCATTAATCAAATGTAGATATGTATGTTTTTTCGTCATGACACAACCACGCATGTTTAATATACGTTTAGAATTGCGATTACTTTTTCAGATGTATGTAATAAACGACCGAAACAGCGTAATTGAATCCTATATCTGATGAGTTGTGGTGAGCACAAAGCGAAATATTTTGCTTATCGCTCAGGCTCATATATCTTCTGGAAGTATTTCTCGGAAATTTTTGGTAAGAATTTTGATTGAACACACATATTTATTGATAGTTATGAAATGTGCACGCGTAGCTTCTGTGACTCCATAAATGTTCTTGCAGTATGACTATGCAAAGTAATGTTATTTCCAATTGAATTTTCGCTGGTCAATTAATTAAGCATTCATTTGCTCTTGATCTTTCCGAGCATCCTAACAACTTTGTTCGAACAAGGCAACGCGACCTGCATCGCATCGCATCGCATGTCCATTTGTTTTTTCATTTGCGTTTTGTTTGTTATTGGCCTGATTGGATTTGAAGCATATTACTGGCAGGCAAACAATTCCATGAAGACACGTTGGTTTTTCAGTTTCGGTGATTGGAAAATTTATTATGTATACAAATTTGCTGGCTGAAATGAGGCAATGCGCTTCAAGACTTCTTAGAATCTCTTTTGACCAGTCTTGAGTCAAATAACTACGTTAATTCTTAGTGAGCACGCACACAAAAACAATTTTACTGGCACCACATTAGGAAAATTACTTTCGTTTATTAACGAGAAAACCTAGAATGGCAATTCCTCTGCAGTTGAATTCGCCGCGGTGGGTACATGAGCATTCATACCTCAGCATTATTGGCTGTCATACTCATCACCACCACACAACCATACTCACAGAGCAGCAGCGCAGTTTTGAAATCGATAATTTAAACAGTGTTTGTCATCATATTCATTTCAAAATGGGATATGTTTGTAGAACAGAAATCAGTGATACTGCCAGTATATTACAATAAGCTGTGCAGTGCGTATAAAAATTTCCATCAGGATTTTACTGAACGAGTGAGTGTAGTTGTGTTGATTGTCACTTATTTACATTGAAAATGATCCTCCAGTAAAATCCTGATGGCTATTTGTATACGCACTGCACAGCTTATCATAATATATTGACAGAATCACTGATTTCTGCTCTACAAACGTATGCCATTTTGAATTGAATACGATCACAATTACTTTTGAAATTTTTGATTTCAAAACTGTGCTGCTGCTGTGTGACTAGTTTTGTGGTGGTGATGATGATGTATGAGTGTGCGAGCCAATAATGCTGATGTATGATTGCACGTCCGTCTGCACAGGCTCCACCCACTTTATTATCATAATAATCCTCAATTTCCACTTTATTATGGGCTCTTAAGTATTTATTACGTGCACATGAAAGACAGTCCCATTAAAATTGTGTAAAAAAACTCAGTATCGACACACTGCTTTTGGGGTGTTTGAAGACAGTGCTTTATGTCCCCAAAATCTACTTGTATAAACCAATACTGATCAGTATTGGTTTATACAAGTCCAAATAAGCCTTACCGACACCACACTACTCAACGATCAAAATATACAGAATCTCTTTAATGTGGTAACAAGTCCGTAAAAAAAGCTTCAGAGTTTATGAAGATAACTGCGGTTCAATTACGTATGCCATATTAAATTTTTTATGGCTTTAACTTATGAATTGAAACATATATCCAATCACAGAATTTAATCTGCGACTGGAAAATTTTTCTGTACCCTTGGTCTGTACTTTGTACTGCACGACAGCTGGTCGATTCAGAAGTAACATTTTACAACCTTCGACAGCTACGATACTGCACAAGCAGCAAAGTAGTTGGTGTACTTTTACCAGTACAAAAATTTATGACGCCGTGGTCCCTTAAGTTTTATTTGTATTGAGTCAATACATTTTTGCCAATGCAGTCTTTCTACACAATTGATGTATTCAGGATTGAACGTATCACTGGGATTGTTTTAAAGGGGCAACTACTTTTAATCTGTAGTTTATTATACAAATAAATTAAATTATTGTTCATTTTATCTAAATGAACATCTTAATATTACGAACCAAACAAGTTCACAACTGCCGATGGGAGATACTCCTATCATATTGTAATGTGAACACATACACAGAGTTAAATTGCACCAAATTGACTAATAAAACATTGAAATATTTTAAAAGTTTTGTCGACGAAAACGTGCTTCAAATTCTCCAACTTAAATATTGTAGATATTTTCCTGCATCGTTTGCACCGCAATTTATTGTGGTGCAGCTGATTTACCAGTCATTCAAATATTTATATTTGAATAGCTGACAGCATCATGTTTTTTCATTAATTTTCTTGAATCATTCTTAATTTTCAACCAGAGATTATTGTGATGTCACGGTGCAATTTTTGCAATTTTTCTTGTTCGAAATAGGGTCGCGACCGTTTCAAAAAGTCACTGTGGCTATTCATGGCGATTAAGCCAGTTTAATAAAGATCAGTTCGTTATATGGAAAAAAATTCATATAATAATGGTTGAATAAATCTAGTCTGTCAGTTTAAAGGAGTTATTAGGGTCAAAATGTAGAAAATGGGATCATAAAAACTAATTTACCTAATTGTTTATTACAGCTGCATTGACTATAGGTCGTTAGTAAGAAAGAGTGGGTAATCTCAATATTACAGTAGTTAGATTACTGGGGTGTTAATGTGTCTTGTAGATTATATAGTGTAAAAGTAAATGTGATAAGCATGTTTATGTGTTTATATACAGTCTTCCACCATTTTTTCAAAATCCCTGATTCGGTAGGACCCGATTTGCGAGGTGAGTAGGGATTTTTTATACTCCGTAACCGGGACATGTGTCATAATTTCCTCCTACGAAAATTAGCATGATCATCCTCATTCTTCTCCAAAGAAACACTTCATTGAAACGCAGGAAAAGCATCTTATATGTTTCTACAATAACGATATCTTGCATCAAACATGTACCATAAACTTCCAAGAGCCTGATGTGACGTGTGTAGCATAATGCTACACACGTCAATGTGATTCAACACGTATGTCCGTAATTCGCCCATCCGGAAAGCTGGAATTTGTTCGAATTCAACTATCCTGATTGCCACATCTTTTGAGGCTAAATAAATGACTCAATCAATCAAAATAGTTCATTTTATTTATTCCTGAATTAGTGGGCTTGTGTGAAGTTTGCAAATTTAAATCTCCGATTTTAGAACTGGTTGTGCAGTTTTACTCAAGCTCATCTTGGAAATTAATGTCGCTCTCTCCTAGGAAATTTACTCACGAAAGTGTGCAATGTTTGGGAGGAATTGGAAGGAATAGTTTCAAATATAATTCGTTAAAAATTAATCACGAAACATGTATTAATTAGTACACGTTTTCGAATAGTCAATTCTGCAAATTTTCCAACGTCAGCTTGGCATCCAAACCGATTGCCACAGTTCTCATAGTATTGAGAAGGAAAAGAATAACTTTCAAGAAAATGACTTCTCGACGTACGCGACACAAATTGTTCCCCGTAATCACGCCGAATTCTGAAATTATCCCTTCTGATTTGTATTTTTTTAAAGATAAAGTATTTTTGAATCATTATGCATTAGAAAAAAGAATATAAGAAACATTGAATCAATTAATCATCAATCACAACTGTAGCTTACTATACGGAAACATCAGTTGAAACCGACTTCAGCATCTGCCACGCCCATTCCAGCGCAGCAATTTAATTTCTTAAAAGTTCTTACATAACAAACAGTATCGGATTCCTTCTATAGAAAATCAATTTTGAACAAACACAAATATATCCATGCTACACAAGAAGTTATGATTACACGTAGAGATTAAATCCTCGGAAATAATTTAGATATGAGCTCAACGTCTATATTTCACATTTATTAGCGTACGAAAAATAATTGTACTAGTTCAAGTTCCCCATAATTTGGGGAACCATGTACTGAAATCAAAAATTGTTATGTATGAGCAGACATGAAAAGTTTTGTTACGGAAATGGTAATTTGTTATTATCGTCATTTCTGAAGAAGTTCATGCTACAGTGCTTTGTAAATAAACTTAGTAGCTAGTTGCTACAACTACTTCGTGTTCATCTATGTTTCTTGTGTACTCTATTGTTCCGGACTTGTATTACATTATTGGGAATGCCGCGGTATTGATTAACTAAAACAAATCCTTTTAGCCATTGAAGACTTAAATTATGTCTGGGCAAGGATGATGAAATTTTATTCTAAGAAATTGATTGGTATTATATTTTGCCAAGGTGCATCTATCATGGGCCTATGTTAGATCGACAAGTGATTCAAAAAATATAGTCAATACGGTTACAAATGCGTCTATATCAGTTTTTTAGTAGCATATTATCAAATTAAATTTACGCCATGGCCTTGCTATCCAAGCAAATGTTATTTACGAAAGGATGGACGTCGATAATTTTGATCTAAACCTACGTTTAGATTTTCTGATAACAGATTGCAGCTATACCAACATTTCTTTATTCCAGTGGCAGAAATAATTGAGGGATACGATTTTCTGAAAACGATTAACAGTATCCGATTATTTGCTGAATAATTATGCCCCCTGTGGCAAAATCAAATAGTCTCTAAACTTTTCGCATTGCGAATTCAAGTACGTAATAATCTCATATTATTTCCTTTAATTATTTTATTTTATTTCCTTTAATTTTATTATTCAATTTTATTTAATAGTATTCATTATATGAAACCGAACAAAATGCTTGATATGTTGCTTGTTTTACTTTTCTGCTGCCTCTTTTCCAAGCCATGATATTTAATTTCGTGAGGACAAATTACTTTCCATGCCCGTGTATTGCACCATACAGTTTAGTTCGAATTTAATATGTGGTTTTGCTCCAAATATTAGATTAACAAGAATTGCCCTCCAAACAAGAATTGCCCTGTAATGCAAAATGTCGTTACTTTTGTCTATGACAAATTAGTCGCGAGATACAGAAGCGTTTATTGGCCGATCTCAATTAAAAAATACAAGCAGTTGGTCACTAATCAAATAAACAGATAAGTTTTTCTTTTATTCCACCATTAACTTCAAATCATAGTGTTACATTTCACTAAATTATGTTAGAATAAATATAATGCACATTTTGGTACTCCGAGGAATTTCGAAAAGTTTGGATACATATTTTTGGACTAACAAGGAATACGCAAGAGGTGTCCACGCGGTTTTCGAATGGCGTTGGTGTGCATTTACTAAATCGAGTGCACTGAATTCAAGTCCGAACACAAAAATCCCGGAAAATTTGAGTGTCGTGGTATGCAATATTTTATCTTGAACCAAACCAAACAAGCAAACCACTATATCTTGAATTGCATGTACTTAGCAATAAACTGATATTCGTCTGTTTTACTTCACTCTCCCCAAATATTCTCTATGATGCGCGACAAGGAGCCTAAGCTGTCGTGGCGTATCTGTTTCTCCATTACGGCTACACTATGTTGCGCTGAGCCAGTTTTTTTCTGGAAATTCAATTCGAGCTCCAAAATTTTTTTTCGTCAATTCGTTCGCTTTTGGTGTGGATTATATGCAAGAAAGACCCGAAGAGACCGAATATGATGGTCTTAAGTCGCTTCAAACTAAGTGGTTTGAAATATATGGAGAAGACTGCAAAAAACAGTGAAAAAACACGATTTTTTGCAAAAAAGTTTAATTTCTGAAAAAAAGCGGACGAGTCAAGGTAAACGCGTTTCAGATTCGAAAAGCCCAGTCCTTCTTACCCAGAAATACGATTCTTTCACACCTTGATCGATCCGCCATTTTGAATAATTAAGGTTTGAAAATGTCGTTTCGAAAGTTGGAATGGGGTCGTTCATTATACACATGCACATCCACCCACCAAAAATGATCCCAGGTGGGTGGAGGACTCGACATTATTGTTTTCCCACCCCCTGACATCATTTTTGGTGGGTGGATGTACATGTGTATAATGAACGACCCCATTCCAACTTTCGAAACGACATTTTCAAACCTTAATTATATTTTGAAAGCGATTCCTGTCTTTAAAATGACATTTCTCTCTGACGATGTCAACATCTGATGAACCTATTTCTGAATAAAATAATGCCCTATTTTAACAATTCGAGTGAAATATTTATCGTAACATATATATTTAATTAAAAAGTGCAAATTGTTGATAAGTTAATTCTTTCTTTGTTAGATATGATTCAAATGTGCCTGTGGATATGTAACGATGAGAATTTAGCTGCCTCACTAGGCAATAATAGTTTTCATACACAGCAAACAAGTTTAAAATCTCGCTTTGAGAGGCTCACCCTTCATTTTTAACAGCACTCCTACCATGATTCGCAAGAATCTTTCTAATAAAAAGAAGATTGTGCATGACGATAGCACCTGTATTATAACTAGCCTCAATTTGTCACAAATTGAATCAGCACAGGTCTTCAACTTGGTTTGCATTGTAAGTGTGAAATTAACTTGTTGGTATGTGCTTACCTACTAGCATATTGTAAAAACAAAATATGTTACAAAAGTGCAAAATACGTTGACATTAAATTCGGGGAGACATACAATATTTTTTTGTGAAACAAACACCTGGAAATTAAAATGGGGTTTAATTTAAATCTCCCAGTAGACGGTTTTAAATGTTTTTTAATTGAAGACTTTGGACGTTGACATGATTGTTCTGGCTCTGATTATTTGCTTGAATTAACCAGATCAAAATGACATTCCTCTTTGTGTTGAAGTTGCTTTTAGTCGTATGGGTTTCCGAGACGTAGCTTTGCAAGTTTGTTTGTAAAAATTATGGAATAATTGCGAAAATAAATGCTCGAATAGAATAAATGTCAAGTCTTACTTATTATCGCGTAAATCATAACTTTCCTGTAGTTGTCTTAATCCAATGGCAAATTCATTTATTTACAGAGCGGTTGTGGATACCAATTATTTTTTGGTCGGATTACTTAGCTAAATACAGAACAAGTAACACACTCCAGAGAATTGATTTGTGCATATTTCCTAAAATGACGTCAGTATTTCATTACAGTTGTTTTGTTATTATTTAAGGAACTTTACACTGTTTACGTAATTTCCATTAAACTTGGACAATGGATTTTCTAGCAATTGATTTCACAAGCTTACCATTTCAATTTTGGAAAAATGCTGATTAAACAGTTATAACTACAGTTCGAAATTTATCAATTGCTCGGGTATTTCCTGTACCTGTTCAAACACATAGTTCTAAATAACCCGTAATAAAAAATTCCACCAAATGGCGATTAGCGATTTGCTACCCGAGACGGTAAGTATCTTTCAAATTAAAGGATCCGGGTTAGTGAAAAAATAGGCCAGGAATAATTGAGGAAACAGAAAAGCTAACAAAATACTTATAGTTTGGACTATGGCAACCTCTGAGCAGAGCTGCTGCTTGTTCACAGAAGTTGGGCTGTGGGATATGTATTATCTCATAGGGACAAAACACTCAAGTCATTTCGTATAGTCTATAATTCCCTAGACTTGTCTGAACTTCTTTAGCTTTACCATTATTTCAAAATATTTCCATGAAGCGTGACCATCGAATATACAAACCGAAACGTCCAATTACATCTTTGAGGTTTTCGCCTCACATTAAACAAAACAAAATCATTTCCACCATATTTCACCACTGGAATATATCGAGTACTAACAAATGCCACACAATTTTCAGACAATTCTTAAAAATTTGCGGAAAATTAAATATTCATTTTCTTTGTTTCTTTGGTTTGTCACTTAATATGGCGTAGAGTTTCAAGTTTCGATGTACACGTTTACGACAAACCTTAAATGAAAATTTATTGCAATACGGTGGTACAAACTGACAATATTGCAAAACACAAACTCTCAATAGTAAACCTTCCGACGACCTGCTTATCTAATTTACTCGATTCACCTTCATATTTAAACTGGGTGGCAGTAGTGTGATACAAAGTGACTTTATAAGTGTTCTGTGAGAGCCACAAATTATTATTACGGCAGTATTAGGGATTGTTGTTTAAATTTAACAGTCCTATAGATGATGTGAAACAATGATTAATAAAAACATAACTCGCCACCATTCACGTATGCAGGATATTGTTTTATGAGAAGTTTGGAATATCATGTGGTTCCAAACCAAAAAAACGTTCTAGTAGTGGTGGGGCCAACAGTTTTTCCGCTTTTTAAAAAACCACCTGCATCTCAAGAGGCTCTTGAGGAGGAGGGGGAGGTGCAGCTGCGCGGATTTCGTCAGCCACCAAAAACGTTAGAGGGAAGGGATGCATATCCCTATACGTATACGTGCAAACCGACATCGTCGTCATTGTTATGACAACAAGTACATATTGTTGTCGTTATTACTACTACACAACATATTGTTGGTATTACTACCTTTAAAGGTACATATAGGTATATATTTTATAAGGTGATACGTTTTATAGGGAAAAGCTGTGATCATATCACAACGAACGTTCTTCTCAGTACAGAAATGTACTGGACATCTCAGTACATATTATATGTGTACGAAGGGATCTCTGCTTTGCAGCAGAGAGTCCCTATATTGCTGTATGGTTATCTTCTCTCCTTTTCCTCCACCACCACAATCCTTTCAGGCAGTACGTTTGCTCCGCCACCACCTCCTACAACAAAGGTACATATAGGTATATAGCTTATAGAGAGAAAACAACGAACGTTCGTCTCAGTACAGAAATGTACTGGACATCTCTTAAAGAAGGACATGTGTATGTGTGTACGTACAGAGGCCAAGGGATCTCTGCTTTGCAGCAGAGAGTCCCTTTACTCGAGTATGGCTATCTTCTCTCCTCTTCCACCACCACCACAATCCTTTCAGGGTAGCTCTCAAGCTGCTCCGCCACCACAACAAAGAGCAGATGTTTTTATTTTTCGTTCGCTCGAGCCTTAGCTCTTCTCTTCAGTAGTAGTAATGCATTGTAAGGGTCTTAATAGTAGTAGTAGCACATATATGCATTGTAAGGGTCTGTATAGTAGTAGTAGTACATGTATGTATTGTAAGGGTACACTACGTCGAAATATAGCCCAATTTAAATATTTTTTAATTATTACTATAATTAACGAAATCCTTTCTACATATATGGTGTATAGCACATAGTATATACCCATTTCGGGTATGACGAACCTAAATATAGTAGTAGTTATACTGTAAAGTTAATTATAACAGCAATAATTGCTCCTATAATTATGTTCATGGTTTATGGTTATGGTATATATGGTTTTCGACTATGAATGGTATGGCGACACTAGTTTGGGCATTTTATTTGTATATACAAGTGTAGGTAGTTGTCGACCGCAACACATTATGGAGGTTCTGAGTTAAGCTTGATGCTAGATTTACATGTGTAAACGTTACTCGGGGCACCTTTAACAGCGCAATTAAAGGTAATATGCAGGATAAAGTGAGGTAAGGTGAATTCTTTCAGCTTTGCAGCCTACGTGATGGCATGATAACTGTGGAAGAATGGGTATGAAATGATAAGTAGGGAACCGCTGCCCTTACATAAAAATGTATAGGAACTTTCAGAAAATGCAAATAAGCAAAATAGCATCTTTGTGTTTGTAAATAGCATTTATTCTAAAATGAGGACAGCTTCATGATATTTTTAGGTAAGTACATACGTTACAGCAAATTTAGGTTTCCATCTGGTCTTCCTCCCAATCAAAGCCACTCCACCACAAAATTATACATAGAAGAAGCACTAGTGGTAACGGAATGTACCAAATGCATGTTGCCATGCCCAGATAAAGCATAAGTGCGTTTATACGCAATTCCAGCAACTCCGATGTGATGAGTGTAGAAGCCATCTTGGTCCCTCGAGCCGGACTTTTTCTTGATTCGCCAGAAGCAGTTATTCCTTTTCCTGAGTCGCCACTCCGCGCAGTTCTTCCTTTCCTGTTCCTCCAAAAGATGTACAACAGAATGCTTGTTACCCCGTAACCTTTGGCTTTCTTTAATAGTTATATGGGTGTTGGTGTGTTCTTTCCGGGAATTAACAGCTCGGTAAAGGTATTTGAGCAGTCAAAAGGGCAACAGCGGAATATACTATCCAGCCGTGCATGGATGTGATTCATAGCTGCCTCAGCTAATTCTCCACTGATCTTTATGTACACAGTACACAGGTTCTTAAAAATTGGACTTAGCGAATCCGTGCACTTTAGACAAAGTTCGCTTTCCGAGTCGTGAATGGTTTCACAATATAATCGCTGGTTGATGTAAAGACGATAGTTCTTTGAAATAATTACTGTCTTGTCTTCAGCACTGGGGCTTCCAATTAAAAGTGAAGCAAACAGAAAGCTATAGCTTCTAAAACAACAGTAACAAAGTTCTGAACAATCATATGCTAACTGTGCTTCTGCCAGTTTATTACGAAGGATCTGGTATTTACAACAATGAATGTCGCAATGACCAGAGTGACAAGTAGACTCCATTTTTATATTTGCCACAAGAACAACACGAATTGTGAGCAGACGAGCCAACTACCAGAATCCGACTGGTAGCATTTACATCGTTCTGCGCTACATGTGACATTTTGGTATGATGCAACAAGTTCAAACGTTTCATCATTTTTAAACGCAGCCGTCATGTACAACGCAGCAGGAATACTGATAAATAATCCTACATTATTGCATCATTTTTATGGAATCGGTTTAGTACGAACCTTGAGTTGTTTAGTGAAGACTTGTATTTCCTTAAATCTCTGGTAAATGCAAAGAGATATGCAAGAAAGAATTTGTTGTTACAAGCAAGTAAAAGGCAAATAAAAATCTTACAAAATATCGCCTACAACATAACAACCAACACCATCAAAGTGAAACGTTGCGTTGAAAACGCCATCAAAAGTGGAAAATATCAGAACCACATAAACTCCGCCGCCAATCAAAAGGGGTCTATTGAATCCAAAAGGAAAATATTCCTACGACATCCTGGGATACTGGACAAAATCATTCCTGCAGCAATAAAACAAAACGCAATTGAGTTATCTGTTTGATAATTGAGACAGCCAGTTTGATAATTGAGACAGCCAGTTTGATAATTGAGACAGCCAGTTTGATAATTGAGACAGCCAGTTTGATAATTGAGACAGCCAGTTTGATAATAGATATTTCTGTTTGATAACTGCAGCAGTGTCGACCGTTATTGAAACAGTCTCTTTGATAAAAGATAGAGACAATTTGTATTTAAATAACATAGGCAGGGGCTTCGTACACGAATTACGTGTTCTCACAGTGGTATTCATTGTAGATATTACACAAGTCAATCCTCATACAGCATTTGTCATACCCTAAGTTTTCATGTCATTAAACTACACTTAAAATTATCACCGTTCTAAAAATACTAATGGTACTGCTACTACACATACTTCACACTTACAAATCTACTACAATAATCATTTAACTTATTTCATAACAACAAATATCGATGAAACCACTCAGGAGTATAATGGAATATCTATATGTCCGTAGGGAAGTGTACGGACTGCGTCGGGCAAGACAAAACGTTTATAATACGATGACGAGAGTCCCTTTTTAACCAAATCCATGGTAAAAATATCATGTTTTCTACTTTGTATAGCCTTGTAATTTACATCAAATGATGCAATAGTTTCAATAACTTTCTCATAATGTTCAAACTCAATCTGCCTTTGCAGTGCTGCTCCGGGCACACCTTTACCCTTCTTTACATCCCTAATAAGATAGGACTTGTCTCCAAAAGTATTTTCAGTCATTTTACCTTGAACCTCTTCATAATACCTGTACATGTACATCTTAGGTTTCACGAAAATAAAGTGACTAATCACTTTTCCTGCCGCCTCTTCCTTCATGTAACCTAGCCTACGTAAGTTTTTACGTGAATAATACTTTGCAAATGTCCCCTTCTCTGGGAAATTACTCATATCAAACCATTCGTCTTCGTGTTCCTTCATATCATCAAAAACGTTACCCTTCTTATCCCCGTACTGTATAGCCATCATTACAGAGTCGGTGTCTGCTCCAAGAACCCACAACTTATTACCTCCAGTTCCCCATTTCTTCTGTGCAAACTCATAAAAGTATTCATAATAAATCTTTTTGCTTTCATCTAAAGTAGTGCATGCAATGTAGAGTGGCTTGTCTAGGTAAACGGACACTGTTTTGAAGCTAACTATAGCCAGATCCGTATCTCCTTCCAAGATAATAACTCTTGCCACATTGGGTTTGCTAAGATACCTCAAAGCTTCCTTCTTGTTACGAATCAACTTAAACTGTCGGCGAAGCCTAACATTCTCCCCTGCTTTACCAAACACGACATTGTTCGCCAACTTCCACCAGTTTTGTTCAACTTTGGTGGGTGCATCCTGCCTAAACTTTGTCAGTTTGTGAATGTACTTGGCAAATACATCCTTCTGAGTAAACTTTAGTGCCTTGTGTACCTCTGTAACAATTAACCCAATCTTGCAGTAATACTGAAGAACCCTGTAATGAACTATGTAATTCTTCCTAGGCAGATAGTCGGCTACCAGTCTTTCAATTTCAAAAACAGACTCGCTTTCGTTAAGTTGGTGATGACAATCGGTCTGGTAGTCTGATATTTCAGTCTTTTTTATGTTCCTGCAATACGGAGCAGGGGTAAGACCTTTAAACTTTTCATGTGAAGCTGGATCATTGGGAAATTCCAATGTAACTTCATAGAAGTAACCCTTGCTACCGGCTTCAGGAGTCTCCATGATAAAGTCTGCCTTCCTAGCTTTCATCTCTTCAAACTCTTTACCTTCTACCCACTCAAAATCACTCACGGGAAGGTGCGATACCAAAGCTGTCGGGTAGAGATTATTTTAATCTTGGTATGTGATGTAAGAGGTGGGCTGTGTTGCATCATAATCAGGAAGATACTGATTATTTGCCTTAAATGCCTAAGATCCCCGCCTACTGCCATCCCACCCCTTTTAGACAGCTCCAACCATACAAACATGGTCGGATCTTTTATGTAATCAAGCTTGCATTTCGTGTCCTTTAAACAACAATCGAAACTCAGTTGAGGTAGGGAAAAGTAGTGAGCTGGGTCAATACCAAAATTTTCAAAAAACAGTTTCCTCATCTTTAAGAAACAATCTGCCAAAATCAAAACGTCGGCAAGGACATAAATCTCTGTGTACTCTCTAAGAGTCTTGACACCTAGCTCCTTCCATACCTTTTGTGCGTGATCGTAATCTTTCTGGGAACATGGTGTATCATTTAAGTCATTGTAAAATGCCTCAATGGGTGGGAGGGATGTCTCATCATACTTTTCTATGCTGGAAAAAAAGGTGTAGGGGTATATGCCTTTTTGTAACAGTAAATCGACCTTTTCGGGATCGTTATAACGTTCCATAAAGTACTCTTTTGTCTTGGGCATGTCTTTGTCTAAAGTCTGGGCCACCGAGCCCAAACTACACTGAAAGAACTTCATAGAGTCCAAGATAAGCAAGTTTTTGTTGAGACGAATGGCAGTAAACTTTTCTGCACTGCCTCCAATCAACTCTACGTCTTTCACTAAAGCCTCGGAGGCTGCCTTGATAATGAAATGACTGTCATAACCAGAAAGGTTATGAATATAGCATGGGATTGTAAAATCGACCTTTGCATTCAAGTTGTGAGCTCCACATGCGTATCCCAGAAATCTATACGGTGGAAGATGCTCGTGGTGCCTATGACAATAACCTGGGTCAACGGGCTCTTCACAGAAATAACATGGTGGCCTCGGATCATCCCTTGTTAATTTGGGAACATTTTTCAAATGTTGCTTTGCGTTAGCAACTGCTTCTTTTTGCCACTGTTCCTGAATCTGTACGTACTTTTCGGTAACTTCTAACATTTGCTGTATCATGCGACCAGCTGCCTTTACATTATTGTCCTCATCCTCCTTGGTAATTACGTAATGCTCAAGCTCAACCCTATTATCATCCTGATCAAAAACAGCAAAGCCGTACGCCCTATCCTTGTGCTCTGCAATCTTTTGAGAATTACCATTCCTATTTGCTGGAGGAATGGGAACAACTAAACTCTCAAAGTCGGCAGTCATGATGAAAGGTTTCTTTACACAGTTCTTCCACTTTGTAAACTCGAGATGATCTCCGTTAGGAAACCGAGTTCTCTGCTTCCCTAAAGCTGCACAATATTGAACATGTTCCTTGTAAGTGTTTGGACCTAAATGCTGAAGGCAATATCTACAGACATCCTTAGCATTGCTGTTGCTTGGAGACTTCATGAAACCATTTAAATTGGTGATCAGACAGTAATGACCATTCTCACCCTCCTGAACTAATAACAAGTCAATAACAAACTTTTTCTCCTCTTTGCAAACCTTCAGCGTGGAAACATGACTCTTAAACTTGTTAAACGCATCAACTGCCTTCCTGTAATTCTTACTAGCTTCGTGTCTATCATTATTATACAAGACATCAATACCTATATCATCCCTATCATCGTCAAAGTCGCGAGGTGCAGGAGGAGGACCCTCGATAAAGGACTCCTCACTAAAGTCAGAAACCTGAGAACTGTTGTCTTCTTCAGCCTCTGAGGCAAAGAAGTTTTGTACCCTAACCTCTGGTTCAGCTTGGGAACTGTCAGACTCTTCCTCTGGAAAGTCTTCTGGGTTCTCATCATAGCAGAAAATATTAATACCAATATCTGGGTTATTTTCCTCAAAAAAGTCTACCAACTTCAAGTCTACAAAACCGTTCATACCCTTAAAATTAACCTCTGTGTCTGTACCTGGAATCCTTACTGGACCCCTATAATCTTTACGCTTTTTGTCCTCATACCGTTTGTAGTGTATCAATGTTTTCAACTTGACACTACGTTCTTTTTCAATCTCATGCATAGTGCATGCAGCAATAATACACCGTTTAAAACACTTGTTCCCTTCACTGGGAACATTTTGTAGGGTGAACCATCGTTTTCTGAGTTCTTCTGGTAACTCGGTTAAAACACCACCGCCACCAAACCTTCTAATCTCATAAACCATCATTTTTAGAGCACTGACTCTCTCAAGAATCCAGCCACTCCCTAACTGTTCAAACTCTTCCACCCTTACTGCATGGTGGTCACTAGCTAAATTAAATGCTAGATCAGCTACTCTATCGTTTTCAACAGTAATACTAAAACTTTCCATGTGAGGAAAGATGTGTCTTACTCCAGTACTCTCTTCCCTGTAAAATTGACCAACTAGGTCAAACTGAACTCTGTAGTTCCGAAATTCTCTAAGTAAATTTCTCATTACATGTTGTACCTGATCCCTAACCCTATTGTACAACTCATCTACATCTCGAATACTCACGTCATCCAAATCTACCTCATACACTCGTAAAGCCCGTTCAAATAACTCGTTACTTAATTCAAACCTGAGTGGTTCTTGGGCACCTTGCCCTACTTGAATATGTTCATTAACAAAACGTGTGCGATGATCATCCAGTAGATGTCTGACAATCTCCTCGCGGTTGTTGTACTTGGTACGGCAAATGGTACAGGTTAAATCACCAAAGTCGCCGTGGTAGGAAGGCCTCTGTCTCTTTGCTGGAGGGGGATCTGAAACATACAATGATAATTTAGTTAATATTTGTTTAGTTAATATATTTAGTAATAATATAGTTAAAGAACTGACAAACAAATACGAAAGGTAAAGAGAAATACCTATAGCATGGCTTGGCCTTGGTTGGGGAGAAGGCATAGCATGGCTTGATCCTGGTTGTGGAGATGGAGGAGCAGCTGGCTCAATGTTCATAGGTTCATCTCCATTTTGCACAGTTTGCGAATCCTGTTGAGGCGCCATGTTGGGGATACCTGTAACATATAGATTATGGTTATAATAATAGTTAGATAGTTGATTATAATTAGAAACAAGTTTTGCAAAAATTGCAAATTTTGGCAAAAATAACGTACCTCTATGCAATTCTGCAAGTTCGCGATACTGTTGGGAAGTTAGGTTGATGTCAGCCAACGGATCCGATGGATCTAAATAAATAATACACTTTGTGTTAAAATCCGACCTTACAAGCTATTCCCACCTACTACTCAAAAACTACTGAAAACCGTGCTATCCCTACTACTACTCATTATTATGATAGTGGATAAGAATACTGACAAAAAATATACCTGGAATTGGAGTTGGGCATTCGCAGTCACGGTATTTACATTTACCGCAGACTTCCAAAGGATGACCATCAACGTAGTGGTCAGCATAATCCTTTGGTGTAGATGACCAATAATGACATAAATCGCATTTACGTGCATTATTATATTCCATATTAAAATGTGGATGGTTTGTATGTGCTCTAAGCATATGCAGATGTAGCCTGTCCCATGTCTGGAACACTACACCACATATCCAGCATGGCTTGAATTGATCCATCATGAAATTTTGGATAAATCTTCAAAATTCTCATAACCGCATAAGCAAATATACCCAGAAAATATGAAGAGATATAAATGCAGAAGAAAAATTGGAGATAAATGCAGCAGCAGCAAAGTTTGATCCGATCGGAGCAAAGTTTGGAGCATGAATGAATGAAATTTCATGTCAAAATAAGCTCCGTTATTTTTGGCTGATGAAATTCATCGGTTACGTTTGTTCATTCATAAATACATGTAAAAAAGTCGTATGAAAGAACGTTGAAAATACAACGGTAAAAAGTGTTGTGAGCCCTTCGGCCAACAGAAAGGGGTAAGGATCGAGCGAACGAAAAACATCTGCTCTTTGTTGTGGTGGCGGAGCAGCTCTGAAAGGGTTGCGGTGGTGGTGGAAGAGGAGAGAAGATATAGGGACTCTCTGCTGTTGTGGTGGTAGAGATCCCTTCATAAGGGAATACATACACATCTCCTGCTTTAAGAGAATATGAAGTAAAGGGACTCTGCTGTAAAGCGAAGATATCCAGTACATTTCTGTACACAATAACGTTCGTTGGGGATGCCTGCTTTCCCTATAAACGTATCTCCCTATACCTACCTATATGTACCTTTGTTGTAGGTGGAGGTAGTAACGACAACAATAATATGCGGAGGTGGTGGTAGTAGTAATAAGACGACGACAATGTACTTGTCGTCATAACAATGACGACGACGACAACAATAATATGTACTGGACGACGACGACGATGCCGGTTTGCACGTATACATGTATGTATAGGGATATGCATCCCTTCCCCTCTAACGTTTTTAAGGCTGATGTAATCAGCGCAGCTGCACCTCCCACTCCTCCTCAAGTGCCTCTTGAGAATCAATTGTTCTCAAAAACCTGGCTGCTAGTTGCCTCCATACTACTCGTTCTCTATGGCATTGGCAATGATATCACGTCTATTTGCATAACTATTTGTTGTTTTGCGATTCTTTTTGAAAAATATTCATAAACGTTTTGCTTCGAGCTTCGAACGACTTAATGGGCGAAAGAAATGGATCCATAAACATTGGAAAGCCTTATAATCTTTGTAATTTGGAGACATTGTGTAACAGGACGTGCTTAAATTCAGACTGGCGATGCTACAAAATATTTGTATATCAAAGCTGAAATATTTCTTGCCAAATGAATGCGGATCTTTCCCTGATAGATAAAATCGTTGAACCGTGCGACGACGTTAAGAGTATCTTCGCCCTGAACCACATTAACTGGAGTAGCCAGATGCATCCATGTCGTCGTTGTCGTGTGAAAAAACAGTGGGAAAAAGTTGGACACAAATTTATTTGGGCTTACTTGAAACCTGCTTAATCACGTATGTTGACTGCAATCCCTATCAAGTACAAGAAAACCTTCTATATTCTTCTTAATCGTGGCGGAAAAACCGTTGCTGTTAAGACTAAGAAACTCCGAATAAATAAATACTCTTCTTGTTTTTCGTGCTTCAAGCTCTCTATAATATTCAATCGCTAAAGCTGACACCACGAACATCATCACTTGCGCTGAATAAATAACTTTTTATCTCATATTCACTTATAATTTTAAAAATCTCCATTCTGGCCGCATTTTTAATTATTTGTTCCGAGATTATTTCACGATAAAAATGATATTGGCATTCGTTTTTGAACCTTGAACCTCTTATACGACCTTGCAACTGCCAGTGTATATGCACAATAAAATTAATCACTAAACAGCTGTCCTCCTCTTCTTGTGAGCCATGTCAAACACTAAGAGAAGAAATAAGGAAAAGATAAAATGTATTCTGATCATTACATCTTGCTGCAGAAACTATTGTGATGCTGACGTTTCTGTTTATTTCGACTAATGAGGAGAAACATAATAAAGAAACTTAAATTAATAAATTAAATTCAATCATGAAGCTAATCCTTGATGACCCATCTTAGAGACACTAGAATACGTAACCATTACTTAGCATTACTGGATTTATCGTTAAGGCACTGCAGATATGCTTGCATTGCTAATTTGTAAAATGATTGTACGCCGTGGGGAAGCTTATTCAAATTAGTAATTAATAATTAATAATTATGAGGAAAATTTGAAAAATGAAACCCACTATTGATATTCATTACTATAAAATACCCACACATTAAATTACACTTTTCTCATAATATGCTCCGACTATCTGGCATCATACCCCAAAAACTCTCAATCTGTTTGCATAATTTTTCCACGCACAATGGATTTTCCCATAAATGACCTCGGATTCATGAGTTTTAAGTACGCAGAGCAGGAGGACTTTACATACCAATTCTGAATTTCAAAGTAAAATACATGTATGATTAGACAATTCGTGACACAATGTTGACTTGCTTTGGATGCAAAATTATGATTATATGAGATTTTGCAATTTAATATTTCCCGCCCGTGATGCGATGGCGCTAATGATATGTGCATATCTTTGTAAATTAAGTGTTATGATGAATAATACATGCAAACACGGTTCCGTGCTTTATGCTGAAATCCGGAAAAATTGCATTTCACACGCCGTGCTAGGAATCGTTGGGTGTTTTCATTATTTAATGAAAGCAGATTTGAACTGTGGCGGTAAATATTTTTGTGTTCTTGAAATAGTCTTATTGAAGCTTTTAATTGTCACGCGATTTTTTTACATGTATGATTTACTGTTCAGTTGCCGATGCGAATATATGAGATTATCTAGTAAAGTGAAAACCATTTACTTCTTACATTCTAGACATAAACTTCTCTTCTAAAAATTAGAAATTGAAAATAGCTACTAGGGTTAGGAAAAATGAACTAAATTATACTGATGAATTTCTTGATTTTTAATTACCTTGTAGAAAGTTCACCTGTTGGAGAACCTTCGTAAATTCATGTAACCTTTACGAAAGCGCAAAAAATGCGGTTTGATAAAGTACCATTATACATATCATTGTTTTTGAAACATGCCGCGAGATGAATTAAAACTAATTACAATGAAGAAATTTTACGGATTGACAATTTATTTCATATATAAATGCAAATTTGACTACAACGTCGTAGTTATATTTATTTAAATTCATCTTTCGAAAATGGAAGTTTTCACTCCAACCGGAGTGGATAGATGAATGGTGTCGGTGACTTAAAAAAATATATAATATATAATCCACTTGCACTATTACGTTCTGCTGCAATCAAACAAATTAAACAGCGAAACAACAAAAATGATTTTTAAATTATTGGCAACATAAAAACAACAAATCCGGAATTTCAAAAGTGAAATGTTCAGTCTTTACTATATATCGTGACGACTTCGGGATGAACATCCAGGAAGAATGGAAAATTATATTAGTACACATAATAATCAATTGCAATGAAACATTTCATTAATGTTAGGCAGGATTTTTGGAATGGACAAATTGGTTAAAAAAATCATGCAAGTCCTGCGTGCAACCTAACCAGCCAAGAAAGAATGACTAATTGTTTGAATCTATAGGAAAGTGTAGGAACACAAGGAATTTTCTGAATGCAAATGGAATTTTGAAACGTAGATTAAAATATTATGAACGAATTAGTGTATACATATTTGTTTTAGTGCGACGCCTTACGGGTTCATTTGTGCCCCTTAACCGTATATAAATTATGGTAGGTGAAAGTAACAAAATTCAGTGTGCTACATTATGTATTGTTGAGTTCTGCAGACACACTGGAGTCAATAAATGTCTGAATATTAACAAAAGTACATTGCACGTGACAATAAACCTTAAGTTTCAGGTAAATGTACTCGTTAGACAAATAACTAGTTTCGACCAAAGTATACAATCTGTGTTCCTGATATTGATCATTGTGAGATTCAGTTCAATGAATGTAATCCAGTGATGCGTCTTGATGTAGTTACTTTTAAAATATTAGTGTTAGGTCCAAGAACGCAAACGCATAAACCACATCAAATAATTCAGCCCCAGAAATAGTTATCCCTTCTTATTAACCACTAATGCAACAATGCATTTGCCAAGTGGCAGTAAAATGGGAGGACAAATTTTGTATAATTGTCAACAATAAACAACGTGGTCAACGTTTCTAATTCCGCCCAATATCCATAACAATGTATCAAAAATGTTCTTGCATAGATACTACCTACAAGTGTGGCTAGTTTTTTCTTAAAGCCCAAAGTACTTACATTGTCAGCACTGCACCATGCAGTTTGCATGTGTTTAGAAACAAGGCGCCATATACTGAGTTGTTTCTTGAAGATAAATTTAAAAAATTGGGTAAGTATAACACCGTCACAATAATTGTATGTACACAATCCGTCGTTCATAGGAAATAGGTTTCATGACTGTTAGAGAGATTTGTAAACATTATGAAATAAATGGAAAAATAAATCAACGCACAAAAATATGTCAAGTGTCATTACTTATCGTGTAAATCATAACTTTCCTGTCGTTTTCATTATCCACTAGAAAATTCATTTATTCTTAAAATGGTTGCCTCTGCCAATTAGTATTTTTGGGACGTTCCTACCTACTCAACTCCAACTTGAAATACACAACAAGTCAACATAACTGAAGGAATTGATTAATGCCAACTCCCTTTAATGACGTCCATAATTCATTACAGTTGTTTTGGTGTCGTTAAAAAACTTCACGATGTTTACGTTATTTTCATGAAACTGGGACAGTTCTTTAATTCGAGATTTCACAAATTTATCATTACAATCTTGGAAGAATGTTGATAAAGCAGAGATTACTACAGTTCGTAATTTATCAGCTGCTCAAATATTGCAATCACATACCCCAACGTGCTAAATCAATCTATAATAAAAATATCCAGCAAACAATGATTTGTGAACTGCTTCATCAGTCTGTTAGAATTTGTCAAATTAAATACCCTGATTAGTGAAAAATGAGACAAGAAATATTTATGAATGCATTAATGGCTAACCTTATACATTAAATTTCTTGTTAAGTCACGCTGAATGATATAGCTTACAATTTTGAGGAAGCATTGCCACTATTTAAAATACGTGCAGTGATCTATGAATAAAAGTAACTAGGAATTTGATGAAGTTCTTACAGCTTTAACGGGATGACAAATGATGACGTCTTGAGCAGCAACCCGCTATAGTTGAATTTAATTTGAGGACAGATTATTTAAACACTCCGAAGTGGGTAAACTTTAACTCGAGCAATGAAAGAATTTATGTAATTTATTTTTCCAACTACCTTGTTCTACTGAACGTCATCGTGAAATATCTCTAATCCATCACAATGTAATGCTGCTTTTATATTCAGAACGTTTGCTTACGCTAGAAACGATGACTCAGCTTGATCATCGTGTGTATACCGCGACCGTTATAATGCTTATTTTCACCGATATTGTATCTAATTTAAAGCAACTGGATGCTGAAAAGACGTGACTCATCTTATCGCCAAATGTTCAACGCTCTTTGACCCAAGCACTCTGACATTTTTGGAGACGACCATATTGATGAAGGTGCTCATTTTCAAGTTCGAAAATTAGTTCAATTATTGCTTTGTATTTCGTTTGGCTACAGGAATCCCTTACTAGTGCAAGGCAATCATATCTGGTGGAGCTGTCATTTCGAAATACCCTATATTTAAAACACTATCACTGACTTCTGTCAAGTAATAATTTGAAACTTGAAGTAGCCCTTACAGCTTCTGTTGCATGAAAAATGATAACATCGTTATCAACTAGTAAGGTGTAACCTTTAATACATAACTACCGGAAGAGTGATGAATGCAAAAATAAAAAATTTGGAAACATATTTGACCATTATACTAGATTTTGTGGCGCAAATTGACCATCCCGATCGATTTATAGCATAAACTTTTTGACGACTGGGGACCCCATACCTTCGACGGCCCACCCCACCGCCAGGTCACCGATTTGACCCATGGTGCCTTGGCAAAAAATGATCGTCTTGAACTCCTCTATCGATTAAGACAACAAATTTTTTTACCACTTGGTCACCCCCACCACCTCGACGACGCCGACCCCCATACTTCCGGTCAAGGATGAGGTACATGGCTGAAAATCAATAGGGAAGGTCCTTATGGGCCAAGGTATATGTATACCAAATTTGGTCCAAATCGGTCCATGTGAACGGAAGTTAGAGTGGGTACGGACAAACAGACAGACAGACAGACAGACAGACAGACAAGCAGATCAATCGCTATAACTACCTTTCAAGCATTTCATGCTTCCGGTAGTTAATAAATCCGCTCACCGTGAGATTTTGCTCATTAAAAGATTAGACTGACCTCAGCTTAATATAAACTGGTTGAATGAAATGGAAGAATTAACTTTTCTTCCACGATATGTTGGGCAAAGTTATAACTGCAATAAAATTAATCAATAACCAACTGTCGTGTCGTACCTTAAATAATAATATGGTCACAGTTGGCCATCATCAATAAATGTGGTTTCGTGTCTGGATCATACTCAGATATATTTCTGGCGAACAAACCGTTAATGCACTCAGTTTTCTCCAGTGTGCATGCCGCAATCGTTATAAACCTTATTTTGATAGAAATTTCATCAAGCTGGAAGTACCTACGTGTTCACAAGATTTGCTGCTACATTTGTATCAAACTTATTTCTCTGAATACACCGGACCTTACATTAAATTCATAAACTGTAGCTTCTCCAATGTTTTAAATGTCTCCGAACACAAATTTATTCAGCAAATGGACGATTTATTTATTACTAGGATGAATGCAGAGAGGGGAATCCTATAGAAAGTATAGCAGATAAAGGAAATGAAATAGAAACGAACACTAGATTCTGCTTCAAAAAAATAAATTGATGTGATGTTCATTGTTTGGTTAATGCCGAACTACGACAATAATCATTACTTTTAATGAATGAATCAATTTAAGTAATTAATTAATTAACTCCTGAAGCTCAACCGGCATTGGCAATTTAGAAATAGCAAAATAATAAGCAATTACTTCGCTCTAAAATATTTTTATGTAAAGGGTTGCAGGTAGCGTTGTATTAGTTTGATGTTTTTCCTACCTCGATGGCTAAGCTTTATTAAATGAAGGTTCGTGATCAAAATGTACTCCACAGGTTTGTGCTCAAATCTGACCAAAGAGCATTTAGGTAATTTGTACGCCGTCATTTGGGACTGCGGAGCATAGAATGCAATTAGACTTTAAGATATGTCGTTTGGACACCCGGTTTGAATTGATCTTAATTGTAAATGATTTTGCGACTGTCATATTGTGAAGCATCTATAACTTTGCAGTAATCCGATTGAAAACAAGAGATCCCGATTTAGTTTTGACTCAATGAGCTAAAATTGTTAATCGGGTATTTGGGGATGGTATTTTGGACGACTTTTTGCCGATTTTAATATTTCTCATTTTTATACAGTATAAAATTTCAAATATGCGAAAACCAAATTTTTATTTTTCGTGGATTGGGTAAATATCAAAAGTTCGTTTTGTGTCTTGGCGATTCACTTATACCCAAAGTATTTACTACTAAACTGGGAATCGTAATATGTGTACACAATATGAGATATAGGCAACCTCTGAGAAAAGCTGCTACCTGTTCGTAAAGTTACCATCGCATTATAACATTAAACAAAATTAGTCACTTCCTCCATATACCAGCACCGGGATATATTGAGCCCTAACAAATGCCACGCAATTTTCTGACAAATCTTCAAAATTTGCAGAAAATTTGATGATTTACACATTTAGGACAAACTTTGAATGAAAATTAATGGCGATGGACTACCAACTTAGTACAATGAAAACATCAACACTCAACAGCAATAATTCACGCCAACCTGATTTTCTAATTAATTTGCTTTACCTTCATATGTAATTTAGTTGGTAGTAGTTGTGACACAAAAGTTGCTTTTGTCAATGTTCTCTGAGAGTCACTAATTATTATATGGCCAGCATTGGCAATTGTTTTTTTAATTTAACAGATGATGTAAAACAAAGACTTAATAACAACATAACTCGCCATATGTGGTGTGGAAGACTGTATTTTTGAAATTTAAGATTCCGTTATACATCATGAAATTACGAAAGCGTTCAATTCTAAGCTGCACCTTAACCAATACAAGTAGAGCTGGAACCGTGTACACGATTGGGGCAATGCGTGTCCGTGTCGTGTTGCCGGCAAACACGACATGAAAACCGAGACAGCGTGTCGTTTACTCAACAGCCGTGTTGTGTTCGTTTCGTGTTGGATGAAAACACACTTCTTCACTCGTGTACACGCGTTTTTATAAAGCAAAATGGGCTACATATACATATAAAAGGCTACGAATCAATATTTTTCACATAAAGTTTCTTAACAATTAAAAATATTTTCCTGGACAATATTAAGTACAATCAGTGTAGCTTTTTTACAGTTTCCAGCAATATAATATATTTGATATTTCAGTAATTGTGGTCAGTAAATTTGGTGGACAGTTAATTAAAATGGATCATAATCTATGTGCTAAAAAGCAACCTCCATCAACAAAACAATATAACAATCAACCAAGGGTGGTAAGTTAATTGCATGTTTAAATAACAAGTCTACATAATACTAAGCATTATTACGTTAATAGTTTTTTAATTTTGTATGGTTCTTTAATATTTCAGCTTGACCTACTTGAGCAGGCAAGGGAATTGGATACTGAACAATATCATTCCTTGTGCTGTGAACTCATCAAACTGTCCCCCTGTCCAGTCGATCTTTTGAAAAAGCAAATGAACCTTGCACGCGACACTATTGCACAAAGAAAGAAGAACGATAATGTGGAGCAGGTGGAATCGAAAACCAGGAGCAGTTCCGGAGTGTGTGGGCGTCAATGTACTGACGACCCCGGTGCTCCGGCTTCCAGGAACGCCGTCCCAGGGACGTCACCAGCAACTCAGGTTGGTAACTAACTACAACTACAATAATTATATGTAACAAGTAAGTAACTAGTGCATTTCGATACTAATTGGCTTGCTTTCGTTTTTCAGGTTGCTGTCATTATTCGTGGGGACGTAATCGCTAAATGTGACAAGTTCTATGTGGACACTGAAAAAGTTACCGAGTCTAAGACTCACGAATCATTATCCGGTGATCTCGCTATTGTGGATACACGTGGAACGTTAGTGTTTTGGTGTTACATCAGGAGAACTAACGTATGCAAATTTAACACTAAATTAACGGGCCTGGATGCTACGAAGATGAGGATGGGATTGGAAATCAAAACGGTAGATCAATAAACTCGTAGACATTGTAATTGTCATAAAATCTTAAAAGTGCATACTATCTAATTTAATTTAATAATAATAATTTAATTTTAATTTTTAGGTTCATGACCTAATTGCAACGTTGTTCCGTGGAAAAGTCCTGGTTGGAGCTGATTTCAACAACGACTTAAAATCATTGGGAATCATTCCAACTGATGTCGGCATTCAAACTCAAGATATCCAACAGTTTTACAAAGATTACAAGGAACAAAAAATCTCCTTAGCGTACCTTGCCGAACATTTTTTAGGAGAAAACGTTCAAGGGTCAACGCACTCTTCAATTAAGGATGCAAGACTCACCGCTCTTTGTGATAGGAAGATGGTGCAATTCAAGGCGCTCGGAATGACAAGGTTTTCCTGTCCCGTGATGGACAAATTGAGGGCGAACCCAGAAAACAATCCAAAACTGAAAGTAAACGTCCAGTACGACCGTTGTACATGCGGTGTTGGAAAGAAAAAGAAGAAACCAAAGCAAGCGACCTTTTATTCTTTCGACGACTTTGATCTTAATGATTATATGTAATTAATCTGTCTGTTATATAATTAATTAATAGCGTATGAAATAAATTTGTTTTGACAAAGTTGCTTGAATTTGTATTTTACAATTGAATTGAATACAATTTTATTTTACATTTTATTTAAGTTCTTTGGTGTGCATGATCTTACTTAGAAATCCGAGGTATATTTTCCTTAATATCCTACACATCTACTCTTCTATTAAATCAATAAATTATTATATTATAAATGCAGAATTACGTACATGAAAACACCTCTCCGTTGGAAGCCCGAGATATATTTTACTTTATATTCTACACCTTCCAAATGAACGAAACAAGTTAAACACTCTCGCCCAATGCTTTTTCTCGTATAGCTTCCAAAATGACGCTGTGGGGACAAGTTTTATACCAGTTCTTCAAGCATAGACATTGCTGAATTGTTTCGGGATTCATACTTTGTCTTCGATGAGAAAGTACATCGGTAGCGGAAGAAAAAAGGCGCTCAACTGGAACCCCAGTTCCTGACGCAGCCAAGAAGTCGCGTGCCATCTTTGAAAGTTGCGGGTACGAATTTCGGTTATTCTATAAAGAATAAAAACCATGAAATTTTTAAATATATATATATATATATATTCAATATTAGTGTAAATAATAATTACTTAATATATTATTAGTAACTTATGTAATATAATGTACCTTCCACCAACAAAGTACGCCGTCCTTCCCGTCATGCTCCTCGCTTAGTTTGGATATCGCGTCGATTGTCTCTGTCTGTTCCGACAAATATCGCGACAGCTCATCTGTAGAACTATCTTCATTCTGCGCCTGAAATTTTTGCAAGATCAAACTTTTTAGCGAGGAACCTTTTGAGGAAGGTTCAGAAGATTTCGTGCTTCCTCGTAATTCTTCCGATTCCGATGTGATGACTTTGTATTTAGCTTTCCAAACGCGTCGAACTGATGCCCTGACTTCAGTTATCCATTCCTTTCTCCAACCTGTGACGTTGTACCACTGAAGCTTGAATCTTGGGTCCAACACTGTAAATATATATTATATTATTATGTTTTGTGCATAAATATCTCGTGTTGGCGATAATGTAAAATCGACCACGGTGTGATCAGTTACCTGTTGCTACAGAGTAAACCAGCCCGTCGGTGGTGGGATAATAGTCAGTTAACTTCTTCCAGCCTTCTTTTGCTGCATCACTTAATCGCTGGTCTACTTTTGTTGTATTTATGAGCTCCCGCCGATTATCTCTGTAGTTTGTTGTTACTGAATCCATGTAGGTTTCAAGATGTTCAAATAACGCATTGTAGATTGACAGAGTCTGCGACAATTTTGGTATTCCTTCTTCTGATAATAGTTTTGTTGCCTCTTTAAACGGTTGTAGCAAATGGATAGTTTTCTCAATCATAGTCCAATCGGATGCGGTGGGAATCAAATGCTTGAGGCCTTTGAAACTTTGTAATGTCAATTGCAGTGGTTTCTTTAATTGTATGGCTCTCTGAAGCATATCCAATGTTGAGTTCCAACGAGTTCTCACATCCAAGATGACGTTAATGGGCGCCATACCCGCAGCATCACATTGCTTAACCAGTTGCTCCCGTCGTTGTGGACTACCCCGAATAGCTACTGAAGCTCTGCGAATCTTCTCTACAAAGTGAACAGGCGGATACGGGGCTTCGGTTTCATCGTCCTAAAATGAAATAAATGTGAAGAACACAATGAAATGTGTATCTCGGTATTTATTTACATAAATTAAACAAAGTACCTCCTCTCCTTCAGAATCATCCTCATCATCCTCCGTTACAGCTACAAGATCTTCATTAGACGAAGCACCTATTTTCTTAATGATTTCCTGGCAGGATAAGTTAATTATGTGAGCCATACAACGAACCCTGTAGTCCTTTGCGCTGAAGTGTCCACCGTTTTCGCTGGCAATTTTTTCTAGCTTTTCGCAGCATGTGTTCATATTATATGCATTATCAGCCGTCAAAGCTAAGAGTTTTTCCCAGACACCGTATCGTGTGAGAACCTTGCCAAAATTATCGGCCAAAAAGATTAGCTCCACTATGACTCCCTTCAAGTATTGACAAATCCAAGACAGTAGTTTGAAGATCCCAATTCTCATTGATCCAATGTGCAACAACACCCTGGAATGCGTAGCCATTACGAGATGTCCATCCGTCGATGGAGAAGCTTATCTTTGATGCGTTTGTAATTAGAACTTGCTTTATGTCTTCAAACATGGTCTGGTACTGTTTACGAATTAAATTTCTCATCGGTTTTCTATGAGGCATCGTCACGTCAGATTCATCTGAGGCTGCGTATGCAAGCAGATCTTTAAGTGTGTCTTCTTCGACCAGTGAAAACGGCTGGTTAGTGGTTACTATAAATTTGACTAATTTTCTTTATATGCTTGATTGTCAAACGCTGGTTTTGAGATCGTTGTAGATTCCACCTTAACATAGCTCGTCATCTTGCCTTGCGTTGTGGTCGATGACGACTGGAGAAATTCTCCATGTAGCTTTTTGTGAACATTTTTCAAATGATTCACCAGCGATCCCGTTCCTCCACTCTTCGGATTGGCAAGCTGCGTCCTGTTGTAAAATAAACGTGTAGGATACAACGCAACGTATACCTCGGCATTTTCTTGGGGTTACGGTTAAAGTAATAATTTGCTTTACCTGCAGGTTTTCACGTTACAAATCCATTTGAGAGTTTTCGGATTCTGTGTGAAGTACTTATAAACATGTGATCTCTTCACTCCTTTTTTTCCACTTTCTCCTTCCCGGATAAGATCGTCGACATTAAAATCATTTTCTGTTTCTGTTGCGTTTTGAATAGGTTCTTCCACAATATCATTATCTACGTCCATTGCTTCCAACGGTGTGATAAAATTTGGCGATTGGATTGTCGACATATTACCGGGGTATAAATTAACGTTTTATCCCAACACAATATTTAAAAAAGACTTAATGCAATGCATCAAACTGTATTCTGAGATTATAACTTGAAGATTCTTTAAGTATAGAAGAGTATCCAAACGTGATTCTCCAGAGTCAAAACTGCTTTCGTTAAATAGTTAAAAAATTGCAATAGAGTACACTTGTTCTGAAGTTGAAATAATTATTGCAACACAAACCGAGCTCAATATTTGACTTGACTATACTATGTGCCACATTGGCCATTTGAGACACGTTTCTCACAGATTTCTCGAATGCATGGCAGTAGTATTGATGAACGGTGTTGAGACTAGCGTCTTCATTTTTAACCTTCTTAAAACACGCGTTTTTTAAACCGTGTCCGTGTCGTGTTTTACAAACTTGTGTTTTACTCGTGTCGTGTTTTACCGTGTTCGTGTCGTGTTTTAAGTAAACACACATGCAAAACGACACGTTTTTGTCCCGTGTACACGCATGCCCGTGTACAAAATTCCAGCTCTAAATACAAGTATTAGTCAGAATCACATTAGCAGTCCCCTCAGTCTTTTCGTTTTTCGGGAATCCATTTTCAATAATGCAATTTCCCTATACATTTGTTCATTCAGGATTGGATGTATCAATGGATCAAAGTGATTCCTTGACAAAACGAGTTTGATTATTATAAATCTATCGGTATATTCTGCTACAACAAAATACAATTAACATCGATGCGTTCTAAATCAATCTTGTAATATCATGAATTGCACCAGTTTAAAATTTCCAAATAAAATTATTAACAACAATGTGAACGTATGTACAGTGTTATATAGTATTCAAATGATACATCTTGCAGGAACTCCAGAGTCAACATATTTCTTTCTCCTTCCGCGATTCCTTTATTAACTGTAATAATTATTAATAACAAAACAAAAACAATAACTATGTATTGTTTCTCAAGTCGAAGAATACAAAAGTACGACGAAAGTTCATTTAATATACACTGCTGCAAATTCAATTGAGCATGTATTTTGTTTTCTGGAGGAGTGCAACGACCTTCAAATTTATTTTGGGCTTGCTGTCTGCTTTTTTTGAGAAAGGTGGGTTAGTCGGAGGGGTCAGAGTTGTTTGTTGAGTGTGACTGTAATGGGTTGGCTTGGATAAGCTTAGGCAAAAGTTTTTAAAGTTATTGATTTATCATTATTACAAATTCCCTGAAAAACTGTGGTCAGGATAAGATAATGGCTGATGGCATTACTAACCAGCATTAACAAGTTTGCATATGAAAGTGGCAGGTTTTGCATATTCCTATTTCCACGAACATTCAGCTGTAGTCCCTTATTCCATCTGAAGAAGTCGATTTTCCGGCAGATTGTCACTTTTTAAAATCAGTCACTGATCTCTGTCAAATTAAAATGTATCATTGAATGCAGTCTCATCAGTTGCAGTGGCAACTAGTGACGCCGTAACTAGTAAACCCTCTTGTATTGAACTTTTAATAGGTTCCAGAAACAACGAAGTTAAGTTTTTTTGATATTCTCTTGACGCGTAGAAACTGTAAAGCTCTTCTTAAGCTGCAAATAGTTTACACTTCATTCCTTCTCAATAAAAAATGAACATCACACGGGTGTTTTGACATTGCCATTTTCTCCGTTCCTTTTCAAACTGAAATTTTGCACCAAAGTTATTTATAAAAAAGAAACTAAATTAATAAACACGTTCCAAGCTTCACCCAATCTTTAAAAATAACGCTGCTGTGCGCCACTTCATTAATATCGATCCAAGTGATTACCGCTGGGGTACGCAGCTTTTAATTTTGACCCAATAATGTGAATATACAGTAGCTTAGTTCTTTATAAAAGTGCTTAGAAAATGCCAAAGTGCCCTTTTTTCTATTTCATCTACGACCACCAATTTTCTTTGTAAAGTATTTGGCTAAAAATTAAACTTATTGCGGCCAAGTAATATATTTGATTAATGCGTGAGGTAGTTTTGGTGGAATGGGCGCCACAAAATTTGAAACACGTCAAGAAACCATATGTCGGATAACAAGGAATTTACGTCCAGCTAACTAAATGATTTTGGTATTTCGTGCAATGTACACTTTACGTGGTGGCACTACGACACAATATGTATTAAAACTTCTCATGTCAAGAAATTATTGCTGGACTCTCAATCAGTGCTCATTACAACTCTTCTCATGTGGCATTCATAAATATGCATATACTGCAACGTCATTTGCATAATATTGACCATTAAATGATATTGTTGCAGCAGTTATGTGCGTTTTTCTTGTTGATTCATTTGGTTATTCAGGCTCTACAATCCAGGCTGTGGAAATTTGTACCAGGAAGATATTTCTTGCTGCTTTCTTTTGAAGTTGCAAATTGTCGAGCAGAGAAATAACATAACCAAAGGAAAACCTCTGACAGGAAACTTATAATTTTAGAAAGATAACAAGAACCTGAAAACCTGGTGAAATTTGTAAACATTTAGAAACATTCTTCAAGTTTTCATGGATTCAGCATCTGTAATACTTGCTTGTTGTAATTAACTTGTTGCGAATTTAATTCTTGTGGTAGCGTATGAGCCCTGCATTCTTGAAAAACATCCGAATTATAATAGTCACCATATATTTCAAGAGGAATGTTGATTGTGGAGTATGAATTTATTGGCATCATTAATTATCAAAATTGGTATGATTCCTTCAACACATTGTTCAATTTTGTATGGAAAAGTATACGGTTCATTTCAAATAGATGCTTTTCTAGTGATTCAATTTAACTAGTTCGCTTTCAACCAAAATAAGTATTAAGCTGTTTTCTCAAGAAATTGAAATTTTTCTGATACATTGCATTCTGTATGATTAAAAAGCGTTTACTACAGTTTGACGGTTCTTTAGGAATTTAGTTTCAAAGTTGTGACGTTACGTTTGTGATTTAGAGTTGAGATGATAGTGTTCGCTGTTGTAGTAGTATCTTAGCTACTAATCCTCAATAACGTACCACGTTGTGTGTTTCTGTTCAATATTGAAAGGAAATTGCCATTCCCAGATATACTAAAAAAATTAAGTTTTCGGCGGAGCTCCAAAATATATTGGTTTTCAAATGGCAACCCGTGCCTCTGCATGTGATTGAGATTATTCAGGTTTATCGTAGCCTAATAGAAATGTACACAAACGCAAACTATTTTCACGTTGACTCCCAAGAGGCTGGAAAATCTCCATTTTCGAAAGAGACGCTAGTAAATTAAAGTAACTCCCCAATAATCCGTCTGTATGAAATAAATACAAATACGCACAAATACAATATAAAGCTTCTAACCCACAAATACGCCCTTTTGGACAACAGTCGTTTTTTGAGTACTTTGTGATTTTGAATTTCGTGTTGTCCGTCATGCAAGAGGCATTATTACACATTTCTGAACTGATTACTCTAGAAACATTAGTAGATCTTTTGGATGAAATTGGTGATTGAAAATTTAAATATGTAATAATAGAAGTCATTATTAATTACTTGAACCGTCAAGAAGTCTTATAATGTTTATTTTTCAGCCTATCGTTTGCAGTATTTTTAGTCAATAATACGGAATTATCAGTAAGTATATAATCTGTTCTCAACTGTAGTCTCGATTACATGTATTTTGAATTGGAGTCGTTATTGGAGCGACATAACTGATTGATACAATTTCTGAAATACTTAAGCACATACGTCCAGCAATGTTTAACCAGGTTTTATATGAACTTTGAACTTTCAAATCGTTCTAATAGCAGTTCTGGAATTTGTGAAATACTACACAATAGAACTATTCCCTTTCTAAATACTAGAGTGAGCTAGGCAATGGAAGGAAATTAAACCAACAGCTATGAACATGTAAGAAGATTATTCCCAATAATATGTTTTCTGTTACTGTTCAAACTTCGTTGTTGCATCATTTAGCGAAACTTGAATGTTCAAATAGGTATTTGAATTTTTGTGATTGTAATCTTCGGAAGCTTTTCAGGATAGATTTTCGAAGTTGTGGGGGATGTAGCTTGTGTGTTGCAAAAGAATGGCGGTTCGCAGGTTGTTTCTTAGATTTCAGGTTTAATTCTGCAAGCCATCAGATAAAAATGATTAGGATGAATTTGTCGTACAAACATGGCAGACTTGTTAAATGCCATACTATCAGTTATAATTTTGTCAAAGTACGAATATTATCAGCAAGTTTCTTGTGCTTGTATTTGCAGAAATGTGTACACGTTTGTGCAAATCGTTCTGTGGAATGTTCCGAACGTCTAAGAGCAACTGAAGAATATTTGTTAACGTGAAAAGTGACTATAAACGGAAATATGAAATAAAAAAGAAGCAACCTTTACATCTTTGTGTGAGTTTCACGTTAACGTTGGAAATTCCGTTGTGATGGACGAATTCAGCTTTACAGGTTAGACCATTGCCGGGGGTGAAAAAACAAAATGTTAAATTTGCTATTCGTTTTCCATACTCACACAGCGGAATGTTTTGTTTGCGTTGTGGAGATTATGATCGCATTATTGTAATTTCGTCACAAACTCTAATCCTATTTAATAACAGGTGCCGTATTCTTTCTTTGAAGCTTGACTTCATAGACCTTATTTGAAATGCAAGAAGGAATGAAGCAAGTATACTAGGCTATTATGACAATACTTCAGATTAGTTCAACAATAGACATGTCGATGTGGTCAACGTTTCCTGTAATAGTTCTATACGTTGTCGCTACAAGTATTCGCGACAAAAGGAAATGGCAATATAAATTTACTACAACTTAAAGCATTACTAATACAATATTAAAACAGCTAAAAGCAATGTGTGATTTCTTTTGTTATTCAAAAATACTGACTACTTGTAAGCACCCTTATCAAGTTTTCGCTCACGTCACTGCATCAAGAATTGCTTGAAAAGCAAACTGCCAAGCAGATGATCAACGTGTCTTTTAATTTCAAATGTAGGTAGATGTTGATTTATGAAAAGTTGTTCTTATTTTTTCGAAGCAAAAGCTTCAAAAGACAAATATAACGAACATATTATTCCATCCCCATTAACAAACCGGGTTACGCTGCACAGTAATCTCATTACATTATATACATAATATGCAAATTTATTTCATTTATTGGTGCCTCAAAGATGAATTTCAGTTTTGTGTATGTGAAATGTCGCACATGTTCATTTTGTACTTTGGCTCCATTTATACAATAACAGGTTGCTCCATTGTCACATGATCCTGTTATTAATTCCAATCTTTCAAATGGTTGCTTGAAATCTACATCCGCTTGCAGAAGAGGTAAAAACAGCACGATATAAGTTCATTGCTTTGATATTGTGTTTATTACCATTTTAAGCATCGGGGGGTACTTTTGCCGTCCAATTAATGAAGATTTCAATGACAGTATGCATCTCCACTTCGAAGTCATTCCCATCAAGTTCAAGAAAAAGCACGATTGAATTCAGTTTGACCTTATTTGTTCAAACGAAATGACTATTTGTAGAACAATAGCATGCACATGGTAACCGTGAACTGAAGAATATACTAAAAAGATGTCTTATCCTATTCCAATTTATTTTTATTTGAATAGATATATCATCATATTTATAAATTTCTTAATAACAGAGATAACTATAAACTATAATGCTAGATCAGAAAATTGTCTGTAAGGTACTCAACAATCGTAATCTCTTCGATATATATTAATTAAGTTGGCTCATTGCATTTGATCCCCAAAAAAGAATTCGATTTACGAGTAGGAAGAACTTTGGAGCAGGTAAACGATCAAACATTTCACAACGTTAGGTTTATTACTTTTCTTTTTCCATAGTGTCAATGAGTTGAGAAACTGATGCTTAACTCATTGCGATAACGAAGTTCTGAATCAGAAGAATGTCTGCAAGGCTCTCACTAATTGGAACTCTCCAATAGAGATAAATAAAAATCTATCCAGATTGCATGTTTTAATATGCGATATAGGGAATTGACATAATCTAATATGGTGTCCACTCTGCGTACCATTTGCCTTCAGGAAAATATTTGTAGTACAACAAAACAGCAACGTGAGATTTTACATTTTTAGCCTGATTTTTGGGAAAGTGTTTGAAAAATTTAAATGCATCTACCCATGTAGCTTATTTGTGTTTTACTCCTGTCTATCCTGAAATTCATTAACTCTTCCTAAAATTAAGGTCACGCCAGGGAAATGTTCCATGTAAATACATTTCACTAAAGAGCAACTCGACCACCGTAACAGTTCTTTGCGTACATAAAACGAAATTTATTGGTAACAGGTTCTGGTTTTTTTTATTGTGTGCTGTTGTAATTATGTGACAATGATTCCTGAAAGAGTTGTGTGTAGCAGAATTTGCAAGTTTTTCCTGTTCCATGCAAGCGATTATTTCGCTATCGATGTATTATTCAGTGGAAAAATATATCGAAAAAAACGTAGACTGTTGTAAAGATTATTTTCGTGTCCACGAATATATTTGTTGCTCCTAGATTTCTGATTGAAAAATGCTCCGTATGTCATTTTTAGACTAGGTTAAATTTTCATTTAGTTTATCAAATTTTTCCTTGGACAAATTTTCTTAAATGCTCAAATGCCCTCGCTGTCCTACCATGTATCCGCCACTGGATATCAATTGATGCTGTATGTATCAATATATTGACTAAAATGTGATTTAACTCGTTCACTGATCGTACTTGCCTCAAAAATGTTTGACGCTTTGGTGATGGAAATGAAAGTGTTTACATTATTTTCACGATGATGTGTTGCGCTCTGAAAAATACTTAATTCAAACATGTTCGAAGTTTACGTGTTGCAGTCAGCATACTATCTATACTCAGCAAATCTATACTAAATTAGCAAACCGATAGGGTGTTTGATGTTTTGATGGACTATCGACTAAAGCCTTTTGAGGTAGTTTTGAATTCTGTAAAAAGTATATCAGGAAGGTATAGCACAAAAATCTGTTAAAGTTCTGTTAACTATTAGTTTTGAGTAAAAAAGGTATGACCAAGTCAGCCATGAAAATGTAAACGACAGGCTAATCTAAAGGGGGTGGCCCTTGTAAAGAGTCACTGTTTAAAATGCTGGCCTTGATCTTTAGCAAATAATAATTTGGTATTGCAATGAGTCTTTGTAGCCAACGCTTAATGTCAACTGATATCGACTTTATCAATAAACCTGCCTACATTGTTTTTGTTTTGGTCGTGCTGACTTGTTATTGTTGCCATTTACTCATGTTTTAATAAACGTCATTTGTACTTTGTATAGTAAACGAGTGCGGATTACTTGGTAGTCAATTGGTACAGCTATTTCTACTGCAGCTATATATAAATACGTTCGGTATAGTCTGATGAACTCGGATGCCCGGCTTGTGTGACACTATTCGAAATCTGTCGGCATTGAATTATTTAACCCACTTAGGTCATTATCATTTTGGTCATCTAGGTAGCTTTAAGTTCATTTTATATAGTGTGCATTACTTAATCTCTTCAACGGAGCAACTATGACATTCCATTCTATGTTTTAGTTTATGGAATACAGCTGCCGATGCCAGTCAGTTAGTGTCGTTGATGAACGAATAAACTCTTAAATACACACATATTAGCACAAATGAGAAATTTCATTTATCGCCATCGATCAAGTCGACAGTTTGTTGAATACGTTTCACCATCAAAATATCCTGTTCGTATATCTTTATTTGCTTTATTTGAATTGCCTCCATTAGTATGTGATAAAATAATATTTTAAAGAACATTATTAACATGATAACCAGGTAATACGGACGCAATTGTAGTTTTGTGAATTCGAATAACCATGAAAGCAACTAGGTTACACTTATACGTAAAATTATATTGCGCATATTTGCAAGCTTGAAGCAGTCAGCAGCAGATATCTGGACTTCACGAAAGGTTTTACGATTCCTCAGCATCAACTTTGAGGTCACAATTACATTCAATTTGTCATTATTTGTTCAAACGGCATGACACGGGTAGTACAATAGCATGTGTATGGTCGTCTAGTCAGAAGAGATGTCATCATATTGAGAAATTACAACTTCTGTTATTAGTTTATGTGATAACAATTAAGATAAAATTATTGTCACCGTTGCCACAAACGTAAACGCATCATATCCAATAATTCAACATGGAGCCAATTCTTGAGCAGGGAGAGCCCATTCTTAATAGAAAATCTGCGACAAGAACCTTGCCTTGGTCATAGCTTTTAAAATAGATAACAAGAATCAACACTTTGTGCTTCCCAACTTCAGCGGATTGGGATTATCGTACCATGAGAATAGCCCATTCATATATTTGTGTCTCCATTTGTTCCACAACGCCCAAAGACTGCAATGAACTTATTTGACCGGCACATATAAATGAATGAGACTGACTTATTTGATTTGCTTCCCACAAGGAATTGGTTTTTCGGGAATGAAGAACGGCAAAAAATGTATTCGCGTGTACGATCTAACAATTCTTAACGTCAGGTCAGCTGCATAGTTATGTGAATACGGTGTCAATAAGATGAAAAAAACGTGCTTACGAGGTCAAATTCATTGCGATAATTAATTCCGGACCACGAAATATTTGTAGGGTACTTCTCCAATAGGAGATAAATTAAAATTTACTGAAAGTCTATTTTATCTATGATCGGGTCGAGCGTAGTATTGGTTGTTACTTACTGTATGCCTGTCAAAATACATTTAAGATTGTTGTCTAAGGATTGTAGATGTACAGGTTTATTTGTAAATACATCCATTCTAATAGATTTTGTGTACTATGGAGCTATAAAACTATTAACTTGTTTTTAAACTAAAAAATCGCAACCCATTTGTTGTAGACAAAATGTCACCTAATTTATCCTTATCACATACATTATCCTGAAGTATATGTATACCGATCGCCTTAAAATAACAATTTGGAATTGGACAGAACACTTGCTCCTGTAGCGACATGACGTATTATGACGTCTCTATCAATAAACCAGCCTGTAATGTGATTTTACTCCGGGTAAGTTAGTCTGACTTCAACAACTGGCTTGTTCTTCAAATTGTCAGTTTCCAACTACTCATCCAAATATATTCTTCGTGTCTGGATATTATTCTTTCGTGTTGTGTGCGATTTTGTTTCGAACAATATGATAGTGCACTCAGTTATCCATTTGTCATAATTTGCATAGGATCGGCATCAATTTTTAAACTTTTACCTCTTTAGTGTATATCATTTATGGAATGGCGGGACTGGTTTTACAATGTGAAACTGTAACGTTACTTAACATCAAACGTGAAGATGAGAAGTGATGCATGCAACCCTATCTTCCCACAAACTACATAAAACAAGTTACCTCAAAATGGTTTCATTTTTATTCTGCTCTGAACTCCAAAACAAACCCTTGACGAAAAAAATAATTAGGTGTTCTACCGTGGAAATAATCATTCTTCATACCGTGATAACCTAGTAATATCATTCTCAAACTTACGTAGGGCATTTGCTCATAAATGCGGGATCGCCGCATTCCGTTTGGTAAAAAACGTACCTCGCGGATGACACCTTAATAATTTGCTGTTGAATGCTACTGACTCTGTAATCCATCAAAATGATGAATCCTAAATTTAACTTCTTCCATATTAACCTTGAACTTCCACTGCGAAAATCAGAAACACTCACTCTTCGCTGAACAACATCAAATTCCGAACAGAATAAATCACCAAAAGTAACAAGAATAAGGACACCAGCATATCGCATCTAGCAATTTAACCTTTGTTGCTACATAATTTGGCGAAATTGGAATATTTGAATATGTCACTCAATTCAGGAGACTGTAATCTTTAGCAAGCTCTCGTGCATTCTGGCGAATGTAGTTAGAATCCTCCAAACGAACGACGGTTCCAAGTTTGTCTTTTAGATTGCAGTTTTTATTTTTAAATTCATCAGCTAAATAGCTGGTTCGGATGAATTGTCAAATAAAAGTGACAAACAAGTGAAAATTCAGAAACAATTTATTTACATTAATCAACTTTACCATGAAATTGCCGAATAATTTATTTTAATTATACTAGAAAAACATTGACACCTACAGTAACAACGGAATGCCGAAATCCAGAAGAAATAACTTTTGTAAGTGCTTGATGTGCACGTCCATACTGGCAATTCCGTGGAGCGGAAAGAAATCATCCTTCGCAGGTGAGTTTGTAGCGTTTCTTGTAAATGTAAAATGTGCAATTAAGGGGGTGAACCAAGGCATCACTACTTAATTGTTGTTTCGAAACTGTTTAAAGTGTCTGGAACTTGACCGACAAAAATGACGAAACTGTAATAGAAACTAGAGCCGCCATGCGGTTTATAGAAAGTTACCATTTAATTTGAAAGCCCAATGCACGCAGTATGCCACAGCAATTATTTATTGGCAAAATGAAACATAAAAACACCACCCACAAACATGACAGAAAAAAGGAAATTTAATGTATAGTAATTAGTGTGCCGTGAAGTGTAAACGGGAGGCTGTACAGTGTAATTGGAAGGGTTTGAGTCCGGTAGAGCGGTTGGGAATGCATAGAAAACTGTAGGGCGTGTAGAGTAATCGGTTAAGCGTGTAGAGTGCATTGGCATTAGATAAATGAAATTAACCTTTGCGTTAAATAAATGTCACAGCGTTAACATTAAATGAAGCAACAAGGGGGTTAGCATTACAGTAATTCAGACAGGGCTTAATATTAAATAGATTAGCACGATAGTTTGCATTAAATAAAGTAAAATGATGCTTAGCATTCGAATCAACACGAGGGTTAGTATCACATTACAAGGGGATTATCATTCAATAAATTTACATGGGATTAGGATTCAGTAAATGAACACCCGGTTTAGCATAATTAAAGAAATTAACACCCTGTTTAGCGCAATTAATGAAATTAACACCCGGTTTAGCATAATTAAAGAAATTAACACGGGATTTAGCATCAAAGAAACTAATACGGGATTTAGCATTAAAGAAATTAACACGGGATTTAGCATTAAAGAAATTAACACGGGATTTAGCATTAAAGAAATAAACACGGGATTTAGCATTAAAAAAATTAACACGGGATTTAGCATTAAATAAATTAACACGGGGTTTAGCATTAAATAAATTAACACGGGGTTTAGCATTAAATAAATTAACACGGGGTTTAGCATTAAATAAATTAACACGGGGTTTAGCATTAAAGAATAGAACAAGCGGTTTAGCATAATTAAAGAAATTAACACCCGGTTTTGCATAATTAAAGAAATTAACACGGGATTTAGTATTAAAGAGATTAACACGGGATTTAGCATTAAAAAGTTTGGTTTGTCATAATAATGAGTTATTGAACACGGGACAGACACGCCGCAGGCCTACGGCCTGCGTCGTGTCCCGGCCCTTGACACATGTTTAATCAGCTAAATAAATGAGCAAAACAAATTAGGGTTTTAGCATAAGTAAGTTAACATGAGGTTTAGCGCTGAAATTTTTTAACATGGGGTTTAGCACTGGAATGTTTTATCATGGGGTTTAGCATGGCAAAGTTTTTAACTCGAGGGCGGGAAAAGTAAAGATTTTTACCATGGGCTTTAGCATTAAAATAAATTTACGTGAGGTTTAGCATTAAGTAAAATTATGCAGGAGTTAGCATTACAAAGAGTTTAGCAAGGAGGACATTATGTTACGAATAAACATAGGGTTTAGCAACAGGGACATTTTGTTACGATTTATCATAGGGTTTTGCAGGTGGGACGTTTTTTTACGATTTACCACAGGGTTTAGCATTTGTCCTTCTTTTGGTTTAGCATTAAAAAACATGTTTACTATTTGTGACATTTTAACGTGGGGTTTAGTAGCTCCATGTTCGCTCCCTGCTAAATCCTTGGTTAAAATTTGAGAAGTAATTGTAGATTAGTATTATAAAAAGGATGGACACTGCTAACTCGTGTGCCTTAATCAGATTTTTAAAAATCCGATCCGAATTAACTTTAACAGCTGATGTCTTATTGTTAGTTCACCCCCTTAAATTTGTTTGTTTGCATGCGCACGCAGTTGACTTTTTGTTTGCGCCATGGATATTTGTATATCATCGCTATTTCTAGTTTTATTCAAAAGCGTTTCAAATTGTCTGGTTTACTTTCGTTGGTGCTAGATTTTCGTGACGTTACTATAAATATATGTGTTGAAAGGTTGACACAGTCCAGGTGTTGTCGTCTTTGAATAAATGTGGAAATCTTCCAATGTGACAGCGACAATGGTAACGCTAGGTAAAAATTACATTAAAAATAAGAACACACATAATTATGTTACATACATATCTATGCGCACCAGAATTTTGTTACAAATGATGTGCCCATGTTTCCTGGTTCAGCTTATTTGTGATGCTTAAAGAAGCAGAGTCTTATTATATTCAAGTACTTCCAATTACAGGCTTTTGCAGTCCTGCAAATGCCCCAACAGTAAATTTTCGAATGGAAAAAGTTCTGAAAACGTTAACCAAGTGGAGGAGAAGAACGTAAAAAAATAACCAAATGGAGCTGTTAAAAATTCAGTTCCGTTGTCCACAACTTACTTCAGCAAATAACAAGTTTTTGAGCTTCTTCCGTTCAGGATAATCTTTTAAAGGTGATTTCAATCTTTGCACAACTGTCCATGTATGCGTATTTGCTGTTCTGTATTTCAAAGGCCACAGTTTCTACTTTCTTTTAACACTGTGCTATGCATTAAATATATTTCATTGACTTGAGATTAAAAAATGAATTTCAGTTGTACACCAATTTTTACCGTTTTTACCAATTTTTGAATTAGAACAGTTCACAGTGTATAAGAAGGCTAATTTATGTAGAGCAATATTTTTCGGCCGTGACCGCTTTTTGGCACGACCATTGCGGATCTTTCCGAAGTTATTAAATTTGTGTAAGGTTCACTGAAAAACTACTAGATGCCAAGTTTCAGACTCCTATGTTGAGTGCTCTGGTGGTGAGGCACGTAAACCTGAAAACACGGGATGCAAGTTTTGGCAGCAGCTCACGCTGAAACGGTTTAACTTAAAATTCTGAAATTATGCAGCAATAATGCTGGTCGTGTCTCGTTAACGTTAGTATACTTGGGGCTAGAATACCGTCTAGGTTTGTGAGTAAAAAAAATATTGCAAAATTTCGGCGTCATTTTTTTGAGAATTGGTGTCATTTCTCGAAAACACTTTGCAGCATTTTTGAATGCGGATAGATTGTGCCAAGTACAACTAAACCCGCTCTATTCATTGTAGAAAACCGCATGAAAAAATATTCATGTATGGCCAAGATATTGGCCAAAAACTAGAATGACCATGTCATTATTTTCGGATTTTTTTATTTTGGGCGGCCATATTATGCATGATATGCGTGCTGTTGATGAGTGTAATGGCAATTTTTAAAGCATATTTTAAATTCTATATTTAGCCAACATCGTAAAGAAATCATGCTCTTGAGGGGTTCACCGCAAACAATGTTGACTTCCGTTAAAAACGTTCGCAACATCTATTATATCGAAATTACCATTCTGTTGTCTGATGGTTTTTTGGATGTTAATAGTAATATATCTAATTTAATGCGACGTAGAATCTGACATATTTATATTCGGGAGACGCACCATTTCAAGTATAAACCAGTATTTCGCAAAATTTCTAACTTCGCGTTCCTTTGTTAGTGAAATCGATTTCAAAGTTGCACGTTAATATTTGGAAAACTAGAACAACTGATTTGTCTAACTATACCACACTTAAAATCATGTTAGTGTAACCAGAAGTTCCAAAACAGGAATACATATTCATACATACATACATACATATATTTAGCATTATAATAAACCGGTAAACAGACATGTGGCAAATATATGTTGAATGAATTGCGTATATATATGCTTTCTATAACTCCAAGACCAACTCCAACAGTACACCGAATTGCATTTGGCAAAACAGTTCCCTGAAACGTTGTAGTAGTCCTGGTAGTGATATACATATGACGTACTATTCCTGGAAACGGAAGGCTTTGCAACTTTTTTTCCACATTTTGCGCATAATTGGTACATGGAAGCAGGTCACTAAATAGTACCCAAATCGCGAAAGAACAGCCCTTAAACATTGATAAATCAAAAAATAAGGGCATTTTTTCAGAAATCGTTTGTGTGCTCTGCAGCCTACAAAACTTGACCTATAAATCCCAAATTTGGCACAGTGGTGTAAACCACAATTCCCCAGAATGCGATTTTTGAGTTTTTCAGAAAAGTTAAATAGACAAAAAGTTTTGGCGGGAAAACTATTTAATTCAAAAACGGTATATGATTTTGAATATCCGACAACGGGAGCATAATTAGTACCTAAAACTACGTTTTGTGCGTTATTTACAATAATACTAAACACAGTAATTTGCCTAGAATTTGAAATTAAATAAAAAATTTCGGTCGCAGAACACAATTTTGACACCGAAGTCCTACAATATCTTAGAATCCACAGCAGTTATGTTATACTTTGGTGTCAAAATTGTGTTCAGCGACCGAATTTTTTTATTTAATTTCAAATTCTAGGCAAATTACTGTGTTTAGTATTATTCTAAATAACTCGCAAAATGTAGTTTTAGTTCCTAATTATGCTCCCGTTGTCGGATATTCAAAATCATATACCGTTTTTGAATTATATAGTTTTCCCGCCAAAACTTTTTGTCTATTTTACTTTTCTTAAAAACTCAAAAATCGCATTCTTCGGATTTGAGTTTTACACCACTGCGCCAAATTTGGGATTTCTAGGTCAAGTTTTGTAGGCTACAGAGCACACAAACGATTTCTGAAAAAATGCCCTTATTTTTTGATTTATCAATGTTTAAGGGCTGTTCTTTCGCGATTTGGGTACTATTTAGGGACCTGCTTCCATGTACCAATTATGCGCAAAATGTGGAAAAAAAGTTGCACAGCCTTCCGTTTCCAGGAATAGTAAGTCATATACAAGGGTAGCATGTATATTTAACATGAAGTTATTGAAACTGAGTAGAAACTCGAACTTTCAGTCGCTCTTATTAATAGAATCCTCAATTTGGCTTGTTGCACACATATATATTGCTAAATGGGTACATTGCGAGGTAGTTTCTTAAATGTCGAACACCTTTGCAGAACCAGATTTCCGTTCTTCAATAAAGAACCACGTATACAATAAAGTAATTCAACGCTTCTAAAAATGCTACAACTACAGCTACAACATGCTATCCAATACTCAGAAAGATGCTCTTTCTGACAGACGGCATGGCTTATTTCCAGAGCATTCACGGTAGTGCCGCTCCATGGATATACATACCCACCAAGCGGTCATTATATTTTGAAGACCCAGTGTATGTATTTTTGACAATCAAGCACGCATGGTAATTTCGGTATAATAGATGTTGCGAACGTTTTTAACGGAAGTCACCATTGTTTGCGGTGAACCCTTCAAGAGCATGATTTCTTTACGGTGTTGGCTAAATATAGAATTTAAAATATGCTTTAAAAATTGCCATTACACTCATCAACAGCACGCATATCATGCATAATATGGCCGCCCAAAATAAAAAAATCCGAAAATAATGACATGGTCATTCTAGTTTTTGGCCAATATCTTGGCCATACATGAATATTTTTTCATGCGGTTTTCTGCAATGAATAGAGCGGGTTTAGTTGTACTTGGCACAATCTATCCGCATTCAAAAATGCTGCAAAGTGTTTTCGAGAAATGACACCAATTCTCAAAAAAATGACGCCGAAATTTCGCAATATTTTTTTTACTCACAAACCTAGACGGTATTCTAGCCCCAAGTATACTAACGTTAACGAGGCACGACCAGCATTATTGCTGCAAAATTTCAGAATTTTAAGTTAAACCGTTTCAGCGTGAGCTGCTGCCAAAACTTGCATCCCGTGTTTTCAGGTTTACGTGCCTCACCACCAGAGAACTCAACATAGGAGTCTGAAACTTGGCATCTGGTAGTTTTTCAGTGGACCTTACACAAATATAATAACTTCGGAAAGATCCGCAATGGTCGTGCCAAAAAGCGGTCACGGCCGAAAAATATTGCTCGTAACAAACCTCAGTTATTCAATCCTATCCTATCCCCGCTATAGCTAATCAACTCGTCAAATATCTATTTAAATTGGCAAATGTAGTTGGAGTAAAACGATCGTACATTGTCTAGCTATGTTATTTCTGGTATGGTTAAGGCATTAAAGATATATTGGTTACAATTAATGCAGCCGTTCCGCAATTGGCGCCATTCCTCTGACTACGTTAAACATCATTTACATTTATTTCTGACACACTTTAATTAGCTAAAGAAATGCATAATTTAAACAACAATTCAATGCCAAGTGACAGTTTTGCTTTTACTAGATGAGCCATAAAACGCGATGATTTAATCCATTAAACCTATTTATTTTGGCAATGATTTTAACAGCAAAATGTGATGAGGATGAAATAATTTGGAGGAGCATCTGTTTCAGAAATTTATTACAGTTATTAAATTCCTATTGGTGGGGCACTTTTAATGGTTCAGACTCGTCATAAGAAATTTGATGAAGAGATTCTCAGTAACGTTTAGAGTTGAACTTTTGACTTCTCTTTTTGATTTTGCAATATTATGACTTGGCTGCTAATGCTGTTGCAAAACTTAAACATTAATTAAGTAATTAAAAATCTATTTTCTAAATGAAATTAATGGTTTGCCATTAACATTGTATAGTATTGTAAATTTAGCTGCCCATCTATTTAAATACAATAATTCTAATGCAGTTGTGAGCAGAATGTTTTATGTGGGCATTGTTTTTTGTGATGATTAACTGTTCAATTACTCATAAATAGTGAATACCAAAGTAAAAACGTTGACATACGATTTCGTGCATCAAAAACTTCAAAAGTAAAAATCAGTTTACGAATTAAATCATTGACCTCAAAATATCCTAGGACTGCGGAACTCAACACATCTAGTTTTCTAGATAAACTAGCTGATCCTCGGATAAAATCTGGGCGGCGTCTCCATCAATCAACCGGAAGAAACATTTTCCAATATATATTTTTACTTCAACGATCTACTATCATGCAATACTTGCATGATATTTTATAGAAATATCATGGCTTAGAAGTTAATATTTAGTGAAGGTCATTAACTTGCTGATTATTTACTGTAATTCAGTTGAGAAGCACGATGTATTGTCCTTTTTACCATCGGACTAAAACTATTTGATCCAAAAATGAATTAATTGGTAACAAAAATCCCTGGAGATAGTTAGAACAAATTAATTTTAAAACATTTTTCATCAACTAATTCGATTCGATTACTTTGCACTACAGCCCTGCCCAGTACTCACAAATTTTACTTTAGTTCTGTTACAGCTTTATACGGACCACGATAATATGTGAGGAAAGAGGGACATTTACATCTTGATAAAAGACAATTGTTACCTAGTTGCGAATTAAATGTTATACTATGCGAGTAGAAAATTAACGTAATCAAATATTGCGTGCACTCTTCGTATCATTTACTTTTGCACAACGGAAAAAAGGCGACATTTCCTATTTATCTTAATTTTTGGGAAAGTGCTTTGGAAAATGTAATCGAATCTATCAACGCACCTATTTGTCCTTTAAGGCCAAGGTTCTCCACCCTGAAATTCATTTATTCTTTCCTAAAACAAACGTCATTCCAACCAGTTTACCCCCGAAAATACAACTCGCTAAAGAGCAACTACATTACCGTACATGTTGTTTATGTGCGAAATACGAAATTCACTCTAAACAGATCCGTGGTCTCTCCGTGATTAGTTGTTGAATAAATATAGCATTGATGATTGATGAGATGTGTGCACGAAAAATTGTTCCCAAGTGAACATTTTTTAAATCATTATATTATTCGATTTGGAAGCAGCTGCCTGGAAGCTACAGAAACTATCAAAACATCCTACCCCATCAGCTTCCTTACTACATGCTTCCCAAAATAAATTTAAGAATGTTTTCTCGGGAATTGAGATGTACAGGTTTATGTGTAAATTTATCCATTCCAGGATATTTTGTGCATTAAAAATATAGAAAATCATAGCTGCTATAAAGCCAACAAAATCGCAACAAATTTGTTGTAGACAAAATGTCACCTAAACCATTCTTGTCACTTTATTATCTTCAACTATCTTTATTCTCATCACTATAGAAATAATTATTTGGAATTGCATGGAGCACTTGCACTGTAGTGGTACGACAAATTATGACGTCTCTATCATTAACCCTGCCCGCAGTGAGATTTTATAGCACATGAGGTGAATCAGACCGTTGATTGGTGTTTGTTTCAACAGATTAAAAATTTATGTTGTTTGCACTGCTTCGAACAGTTCGAAACTATAATTGAATTGCGCAAAATAATAGCCACGGTAAAAATCACCAATAACCAACTGCATTGTTCTTAAAACTACTCAACCAAATGTAACCCGGCATCGTGTCTGGATAATATTCTTATTTTGTATTGAGATTTTACCGACGAAGAAAATGATAGTGTACTCACAGTTATTATATTTTTTACAATTTGCACAGGATCGGCATCATATTTAAGACGATTTTCTTATCGAATACTGTGTCAGATCGTTAATGTAGTGACACATTTGAGATAGTGAAACTTTTACCTTACTTAAACGTCTAAAGTGTAAATTCAAAGTGATTTTTGCATCTTTCTCTTTCCATATGTTACACAACAGAGAGTGGCGCGACGTATTCCAATCTGTCGTTGTATCCACCAAGCCTTACCATCATAAATATACTGGTTGGCGGCATTGGGACCAAAATGAAAACATTATTCATTTTTATTCAACTCTGATCTCCAACATGGTGCTGTGTCGTAACATTTTGTTGTGTATTGTTGCGAGGAGATAATCATTCCTTGCATATGGCAATTTCCCAATAATGTAATTCTCAACTTTAAGATCGATAATTGATCATTTGCTCATGAATACAAGCTCGTTGCAAGTTTAGTAAAAAACGTAACCTCGTGGGTATCGTCGTAATAATTTTCTGAGGCATTCTAAGGACTGTATAATCCAAAAAAAATCTTAAATTTAACTTCTTCCACCAAAAATCTTGAACTTCCAATGCAAAAATCAGAAACAATGGCAATTCGCCGAAAAGATTACACTTGAAAACAAACCAATATCTCGGATATAGCCTTTCAAACTGTAAACAATATTTACAATCGGGGACCCGAATTTACAATTGGCAGCAGAAAGGTGGCACACAACATGTTTTTACACCGTAATTATTTTTTGAGTTGAACAACCGTCTCCATACACAAATTAGTACTGGGACAAATGAGACAAAATTAATACCAATGCTACAATCTTAATTTAATCTTTTTTTCACCGTGTTACTGTGCGTCATCTCATACGTTGGGCATCGCAAAATGTAATTTTCGAATTTACTAACTAGGTACACTTTTGAAGTGAAAGTCGAGTTGACGAAAACCAAATATTGAATTTAGGACAACTTTTTACGTAGAATCCGAATATGAAATCCGTTTGGTGTAAAACACACTCTTGATACAAGACAGTATGTCTGTCCGTCTGTACATCGGATTTTTGAAGCATGTGTTTTTGAACTAAATTATATCAAGTTTAACTAAATCGGATAGGTAGAATCCAAAAATTACGACCATTGTTGCCCATACCAAATACTTTAACAGTTTAACTTTTAAAATAAAAACTTTATGCAAAATTGGGTGTAATATTTGAAATCTACGCCTAAAATATGATATTTTTGCATATATACTTTAACCTGAATCATAACTTTTAGTATCAATTATTTTCAAGCGCTACTTTTGTACATCAGTTTTACAGCAAATAATGTACATTCGGATTCTCCATATAAAATTTGGTTATAATCGACACTTTGTATTACTGAACTCGACTTACACTTCAAAAGTGTACCTAGTAAGACGCATTTCTTAATGCCTTTTTGCATCGCTACAATATTGTTTTTGGCAAAAATCATTAAAATCTATGAGAAATCTCAATATAATTTGCAGAGTTTTGCCCCAGAATTTACATTTGACGGCAGCAGTTTGTCTCGATGATGATATGTGAAACAGATGCTTACGATGCCTATCACATTGCGATAATTAATTCTGGATCAGAAAATATGTGCAAGGTGCTCACTAATTGTAAACTCTCCGATAGGAATAAACAATAATTTTCTGGAAAATATCTCATTTATCAGGAAATAGAGCGTCGTAAAATTCGTTTTTACATTAAAGTTTGAACTGAAGTACTACAGGTATTGAAAGAGCCCAAATGACAGCAATAAGTGATGGAATCCTCTTGCTGAAAATATATAAAATATACTAATATGAAAAATGTTGGACCTATTATTATGAGGAAGCTTCACTGAATTAATGTATATGATGAAAACGTGCTCGAGTATGATTCCAGATTTGCTCAAACCTGAGAAACCGAAATCTGCACGATTCGTACGTCGTAATATTGAAGGTGAGCACATTGAACCGATTGACACCATCAGATTTAAAATTTGGAAGAATTTTAGAGTATTTAATTTGTATATGCTCCTATGTCCGTGTTCTCTATTAGGAAACTTGTTTTAGATTATAGTAACCTGCCTGAGAATAATAAGTATAAATTGAATTTTGAATAAATGAGACAAAATTGTTAATAATGTATTCAGAGATTTATCTATTAGGGACTTTATGGCGAATATAATTTTGCTAATTTTTACAAAGCATAAAATGTTATGTATGCCGAAATGAAATTTATATTTTTATAACATGGCTTAAATTGAATGTTTAGTGCATAAAATTCGACTCGCATGCATTTTACCATTTACCTAGATCATTTAATGTCGTTTTTATATAGCATTTATTACTCAATATCTTCAGTCGATTAACTATGACATGACATTCTGCTAGTATGTAAGTACGCACATCTCACAACTAAAACACAAATAGTGTGCCACTAAATCAAACATACGAGCAAGTGTCAGTTTATTGAACTTTAACTGCAAATCAGAAATTAATTATTTCTGTTAACTCTGCTCCATTACAATCGGCACGTTCAACTTCTTGGGAACTTCGTGACATATTTGATGTTTTCAAACTGAAAATTATAGTTTTGTACTTTTCGTTAGCATACCATCAGAAATGTCGGAACGGTAAACCTGGAAATATTAATTCCCGGTGTTTGCCCTTTAACTACGGGACGCCTACTTCAAAACACCTTTGTGAGGATTCGAAGTATAATTCCTGGTTGAGTTTTATAACTTTTTGTACTTATTATAATTTATGACACACGTTCTTCATTTTTATATTCACTGAACCAATTCTAGATGGAAAACGGGAATATAAATTTCCACAGTCGGCAACAAAAATAATTTCCATCGTGATATTCCCATTTCAGTCGAATTGCTGAAGGCGCCTTGCAAAATCCTGAAGAAAAAATTCAAACGAACGAATGATTCTCACATTCCCTACGATGACAGTATTGCAAATATTTGTTTGTCGAAAGTATGTTTCATTGATGAGTACCGAAACAGCCGTAAAAGCTGTTTTGAACCCAAAATGACATTTACAGCTACCAGGTCCTTCGCGCCGCTCATCGTTAGTGTTTTGTTATGCATTAAATGCAACAAATATTGACATGGCAACACATATGGCATAAAACTTAGTAACGTCTGGACGAAGACGCCCGGTAATCTAATTAATTTAGGCAATCTTGATGCACACGATCCGTCTAAAGCTTTTAAATATCAGTTCTAACCTGTTTTGTAAGAATATTTCCAATAAACTAGATTTTGCCGGACTATTGTGTCGGTATTAGCAATCGTCTTAATTTGCCACAAAATTAATCAGCACAGGTGTTTAACTTATCGGCGTGTGTGTGTTAAAGTTGTGGCGAATGTGCATTCCACATTTTTCTCATATAAGTAGATAAGCCGGACTTCATATATCCTTGTGCAGTTGATACTAGTGTTTGTCACACTTCCCCGGATTCTATTCCGTGCCTAAGCTGTAGGTACAATTGGAAAATTATTCGTTCTATTCCCAGAAATGAAAACAAATAGAATGCATCCTACATATATAGCTGGATCTAATTCTCGAGCAGAGAAATCATATGCCAGTTGGGAAACATGTGACAAATATTTAATCGAAATCTAAACGCCAAAGCAAAAATAAATGAGAACCAACACATGGAGAATCGCAATTTGGGTTACATTACAACTCAAACTACCAGCTTACTCACAATTATGAATCCCTTTTTATACCTTAAGGTCCAAAGTCGCGTTGTACCGGTACCGACAAATGTCAATAAATTAAACTGACTGATTTGAGGTGCACCACAAAATGACTTTGAGTTATTATAGAACTAATTCATTTCGATAACCAATTCTGGATCACAAATGGCTACAAGGTATTCATCAATTTTAAACTATACGACAAAAAGCAAACAAAAATGTTCGAACGTATATATTATTGAATAGTGGGGCGCCCTAAATGCCGTTTCTGCAGACAAGTTAGAATTCACATGTAGAAAATGCTTGGTGGGCATGTATTATAGCTTCATACAGATTACAATCAATGCTGGAAGGGAGATTGACATCCTGTGAAAGGGATGAAAGTTCGAAGGACCAGATTCTTAGGTGAATCACTCCGTGTCATGAAGATTAAAAACTGGTGAATTTGATGCCTCAAAACATGAATGAATTGATGAATAAAATGTTAGTCAAATGAGTAAAAGTGCAAATAAAAGTATGTAGTAAAAACAACTGAATTAATAATGAGACTATTCACAGAAGTTATAATTTATTTGAAAACACAATTAGCGTTTTTATGTGCTTCAAAAGGTCAAGTAAAAAGTACTAAGGAATAAGCAGCAGCAAGAGACAACTTGATGCTTCAAGTAACAACGAGATAGTAGGCACTGAGATAAGGTTGTAGATTGGTTTTATGCCTTCAAGAGGCTAGAGTACAATATGAGTTTCATCAAAAAAAAACACAATGCTTAAAATATAAGATACAATGCTTAACAGAAAGACTACAAGTTCAACGGTCACAAATAAACTTAGAAGATTCTGGACGCTAGGTACACAAGTAGGTATTACTCATAACGGTCAGCCAATCACGAGACGACAAGTGGCGGTTGATTGACTTCCATAACATAGTGTGCATATGATAGTGACTGTACTTGTTTGACGTGAACAAAGAGAAGCTGAACAAGTACTGAAATACTGCAACAAGTGGTCAAATACTGACAAGTGATGGAATAGTGGAGAAGTGATGGAATAATGCAAACAAGTGACGGAATAGTACAAGTGCTTGAATACTGACTTGCATACTTGTTATGGCTCACTTGAATATTTGTGAGGGTTGACTTGAACATTGGTGAGGGCTTAACATTTTGCTTAATTATCACTGCTTAATGTAACAATTAATTCCTGAGCAACTCTAAATAGATACATTACGCTATGGAGAACATAATTATAGCAATAAAACATAATATAAATTAGTACCAACCGTTTGGCTATACGTTAAAATGTTACACTTTCAAAATCAATATTCTTACAATAAAATCAACTCTACATAACGCTGTGCGTTGTAAACACTCCCCGCCATTGCGCACTTGTGGCAATCTTAATTAACTTATCTAACATACAAAAACGGACATTAACTGAACCGATGCAGTCACAATGACACATTAAGTAACTAGACCCAGTGACTCTTAACGGAACGATGTACCAACAATTGCAAGCTTTGACAATCACCGGAATCCCAATGATTTGCCACTCACAAAGCGATAACAACGAAGTCAGAGATCAGTGGTGCCAGGAGTAAAGACATGGCCCTACTCCCTTAGCAATTAAGTCTAGCCACTCACCGGTGTAACAAGTTGAGATAAGATTAACAATAAACGATTAACATGAAAGTAAACTGTAAGTTTACATTTCACTATGGCGGATGAGAGGAGTAAAGGTCGTAACTGATGGACGTAGCACGCCGTGTAGAGTCTTGACTGTAGATCTGACGAGGTTATCATGAGGATGAAGACTTCAGAATTAGTGATGATGACATTTGATACAAGCTTGGATATCGTGCTGGCAGATTGCACGATCACAAAGAATCCAGTTGTTACGACGTAATGTAGCGCAATGTGAAACGGTAAAACCACCATGACAGGTATTGGTATGTGAGGCGCTTATGATAAGCTTTGTAAGAGGATGATCATGGGGTATGATGAGAGGATGTCTAGTTGACTCCGGAAGTGCTGAATGCTGGATTCTTCCACCAACTCGTACGACTCCCCTTCCATCAATGAATGGGTTGAGCTGATGAAGTTTACTGGAGCTTGGAATGGTAGATTTTTTCTTTATTTTGTGAAGTTCTGCTGGGAATGAGAATGATTGCACGTAGTCGAATAATTTCTGCTTGACTGAACTCACTTCACGAACACTTAATGACGCTTTAAAAGCAATTGCTTTCTTCGTTTTGAGGATCATGATGAATTTGATGAGACATGCACAAAAGGTAACACATGCCGTAGTTGAGAAGATAACACAAGGAATTCGTAAATTTTTAACTTCTTCCAAGTTGTCTAAATACTTAAGTTCTTGAAGATGATAATCGGTCACTGTGTCCCAATCTGTCACTGGGAGGTTAGTTGCTGTTTTTGTTTATGCTGACGTTCCGAGAAAATCGCCAACATAAGTTGAGGTAAGTAGGGCGCTTGATGCGAAAGGATGTCCGTCCGTTTCAGAGAAGGCATGTTGATTAAGGGCCCTGTTGGCCGAAGATGCGCCGAATATAATTATTGTGAGCCTGTGCTCCTGCACAGGTTGATTGGAATTTCCTCTCCACAGATTCTGTTTAAAGTTCCTGTCATCGGGATGGACAAGGAACTGATCATATATTTTGGCTATACTAGCCTTGAGTGCTATGCGGTTGTACCGGAAGTTGAGTAAAGGTATGTAGAGGTTGGGCTGAACTGTGACTCCAACCGGAAAAGTATAATTGAGTGAAACACCGCTCGTGGACTTGCCATTGATGACGGTGCCTTGTTGATGATTTGGTTGCCACTTAAATCTTTTCTCAAGTGACTGAAAACGGCGAAGGGCTTGGTATCTGTTGTGACGAAGAAGAGCCTTTGTCTTATGAAAAGGTGACCTGACGGTATAAGGACCATTGTGCAGGCATGAATGATTGTGCTGGAACCGGTGTTCACAAGCGTCCTCTTCAATTGTCAGAGGCTGCTGACTTGGAACCTGCTCGATCTCCCAGAAGTTGTGAAGCGCATTGCTTAGATCACATCTAACACTGTTAACTGAAAATGAATGTTGCATGGGCGTTCCTACATTTCCGAAAACAACCCAGCCGAATATAGTTTCTTGAGCTACTGGTGAATCGATGCCATGATGCCTGAGATTTGGCCTCAGGATGTAAGGAGCAATGTTGCTCCCGATTAAGATGTCCACATCTCCTCCGTGATGAAAATGTGGGTCAGCCAACTGAAGCCCATCGAGATGACTCCAATTATATGTGCTGACTTGAAAGTTAGGTAAGTCACTATTCACTTTTGGCACAGCAAACAGCTCGACATCGATTGAATAATTGTTAATGCGAGAGAACAGTGTGACGTAAGTTTTCCATTTGGACTTAGCCACTGTCACTCCGCCGACACCAGTAACTGTAACATTGACCTTTTCTTTGCGAAGGCCAAGTTGATGCATGCAATCTTCTTTGATGAGACTTCCTTGACCTCCCTCGTCTATGAATACACGTAGCAGATGCTTGGTACTTGATGCGTCCAGCACGTCAACTAACGCTGTTTTGAGGAGAGTAGGTGAGTCCGATGAAAATGAGGTTTTATGAATCCCCACGATTGATGAATTTGAATCCTTAGTGGACGATGAGTTTGGATTGCCTGAAGGTTGAGAGGATGATTGGGTGGTCATGAGGTTGACTGACTTCTCCGTCGAATCCATATGAAGGAGGGTATTATGACGCTTGTTACACTTCCAACATGTTCTTTCGGATTTGCAGGTTTTCACCGTGTGACCTTCACCCAAGCAGTTTGTGCACAAGTTTACTGCCTTCACTGCTTCATACCGATTATTCGGATCCATCTCCTTCAGTTGTGCGCAGTGGTACACTGGATGTGTACCCTTGCAATAATTGCAAGTCTTGATTGACGTGTTGTTCACGTTGAGTCTCCTTGATGGAGCATTTGCTTGAGGTTGATTTGATGTAGATGAAGTTGATGACTTCACGGATCCTTTCGCGTGAAGCGTGCGAATATGTTGTTGCATAAATTCTTGCACTTCTTGAAAAGTAGGTGGGTCTGAGTTCTTGAGGGACTTGGCCCACTCAGCCTTTGTATCTCCATCAAACTTCTCTATCAGAATAACTGTTAACATGTCATCCCACTGGTCAACAGGTCGGCCTAAGACCTTCAAACTACGGATGCATTCCATAGACGTTCTCAGGAGCTGCTGCAACGAAGATGCTGACTCAGTTTTAAGGGATGGTTGTGAAAGTAATTTCTTCACATGTGAATGAATGATTTCTCGTTGATTGTTGTACTGTTCTTCCAACAACTGCCATGCTTCGGTGTAGTTGGCGTCAGTAATAACGAATGATTTAATGATGCTTGCTGCTTCTCCTTTGGTACACGTTTTCAGGTACTGCAGTTTCTGTGATCCAGAAAGTGAAGAATTACGGTGAACACTGGAAAGGAATAGGTCCTGGAAAGTTGGCCAATCTTCAAACTTTCCATCAAATGTAGGAAGTGACATTTCTGGGAGTTTGACATTTGATGAAGTTCTAGTAGCACTGTCTGTGGGTGACTTGAGTTGATAGAGTTTCACTTTAATGTCAAAATAACAGTCTTCAATTGCTTCAAATGCTGTCATTTGCACTGTGACAGCGTCGTCATCCACACAAGCACTAATTAACTTTTCTTTTATTGCATTAAGTTTCTTCCAGACACTATCAAGACCTTCCAAATGAGTCCTCACTTCTCCTGATGTCACTGTGGTGGCGTCAAGAGCGTCAACTTTACCCTTGAGCCGTTGAAGGTTGTTGTACCAACAGGTTCTTGCTCTGACATCAGCCATTTTAGCACGATAACAGACAACAGATAATACTAAAACGAAAGTTGCTGGACACAAAACTGACAGTCACATAAAACGTAGTTAATTAAAGTTTAATTTGCTGGGTCAATCACTAGGATTAAAAACTATCCTGGCTCAGAAGGACCAAAATGAAAGGGATGAAAGTTCGAAGGACCAGATTCTTAGGTGAATCACTCCGTGTCATGAAGATTAAAAACTGGTGAATTTGATGCCTCAAAACATGAATGAATTGATGAATAAAATGTTAGTCAAATGAGTAAAAGTGCAAATAAAAGTATGTAGTAAAAACAACTGAATTAATAATGAGACTATTCACAGAAGTTATAATTTATTTGAAAACACAATTAGCGTTTTTATGTGCTTCAAAAGGTCAAGTAAAAAGTACTAAGGAATAAGCAGCAGCAAGAGACAACTTGATGCTTCAAGTAACAACGAGATAGTAGGCACTGAGATAAGGTTGTAGATTGGTTTTATGCCTTCAAGAGGCTAGAGTACAATATGAGTTTCATCAAAAAAACACAATGCTTAAAATATAAGATACAATGCTTAACAGAAAGACTACAAGTTCAACGGTCACAAATAAACTTAGAAGATTCTGGACGCTAGGTACACAAGTAGGTATTACTCATAACGGTCAGCCAATCACGAGACGACAAGTGGCGGTTGATTGACTTCCATAACATAGTGTGCATATGATAGTGACTGTACTTGTTTGACGTGAACAAAGAGAAGCTGAACAAGTACTGAAATACTGCAACAAGTGGTCAAATACTGACAAGTGATGGAATAGTGGAGAAGTGATGGAATAATGCAAACAAGTGACGGAATAGTACAAGTGCTTGAATACTGACTTGCATACTTGTTATGGCTCACTTGAATATTTGTGAGGGTTGACTTGAACATTGGTGAGGGCTTAACATTTTGCTTAATTATCACTGCTTAATGTAACAATTAATGCCTGAGCAACTCTAAATAGATACATTACGCTATGGAGAACATAATTATAGCAATAAAACATAATATAAATTAGTACCAACCGTTTGGCTATACGTTAAAATGTTACACTTTCAAAATCAATATTCTTACAATAAAATCAACTCTACATAACGCTGTGCGTTGTAAACATCCTGATACCCGACATTTGTTGACTAGTTGTGCATAAAATATTATTTTATTATGGGAAATACTAGAGAATTGACGTAATCAAATATGAGATGTATTCTTTGTACCATTTAATTTTTAGGAGAGCGCGACTTGCCTTCCTGAATACTCAAGGATCAGTATTTACAGGAGACGTCATTGCTTCTACCCGATACCGCATAGAGGCAACAAGGAACTTAGGAATTTTACATTTACTTAAGGCGGAGGTTCTGGACAACCGCAAAAGATGGGGACCGACTATTGAAATGGGGATACTTAATAAAATGTTTGTAATTACTTTTTAAAGGCATCGTAGTGTGTAAGTAAATTTTCTTCAAATCGGTTTGTGAAATCTGTAAGCATTTATAACATTTTGTTAAAATATTTAATTGGCAGTTTTATTTGCATATCAAATCAAAAACAGGTACACGTTCCTAATAAGGGAACGTTTTCAGGTGAAGGAAACGTAAAAAGAACCGAGCATATTCACCAGAATCAGAATTTTCTGCTCATACAGAAGATATAAACTTTCTTCTGCGGAAATGAAATTTCGTAGTTTCATGAGGTGGATTATATGATAGAAATACTCTCGCCACTGCATGAAGCAACACGCGAATCGCGTGACGCGATTTCAAATATTGATTTCAAGCGACAATCTCCATTTCTTTATCCAAATTATCGCATGAAGTTTGTTACGTTATAGATTTAATATTATAGGTCATTAATGCCAATTTGCTTGTACTGATGTTTTCACCGATTTTTAAGTTTTTTCCAAACGAAAGCGCACTTTAAGAAAAAATGCGCGAATTTTATTATGGAAAAATTGGATAAATGGTTTTTATGACGTGCAGATATTATTGGCACCTATACATTATTTATAATCGTAATGATAAATTTGACCAAATAAGTGAGGTGAATTTTTCTGAAGTTAAAAATAATTTTCTCCTCAATTATTTATCATATTTATATAGTTAATGCAAAACTTTAACAAACTTGTAAGGCAACACCTGCTAACAGAGTTATGACACTGTTCCCTTGAGTTTGAACTTTACGTCGCCAGATTGACTCAAAAATATTTTGAATGTGCTATTATTGTTGATGCATTATCTTCATCCTTTTCTTGTTCAGTATCCAAAAGCCCTCACTATGCAGTTTGACAAAGAAGAATGGTTGCATGGATTTGATTGGAAATTAAGACTCGGTTGCATTTAGGTTTAATACATTAATTTGTATTTCTAAAATATTAAATACACCCTCCCATCAACTACTAATCAAAAGTGTCATTGGAATATCCGACGAACTAATTCAAAATAAGTGATAGTTTGCAAGCCAATGGAAAACTGAAATATAACTATCTACAGCAGACAACATAAACAGCACCGTTATATTTTCCATTTCAGCCACATCGTTAATAAGATGGCTTTTTAAAATGCAAGCAAACCAATATGTGCACCCATTTGATCCTTTTTACTTATATTACTATATCTCTACGTTGAAGCTTACGCAACTCCAATGAACTGTGGGCCAAAATTGTTTCATCAATGTGTAACTAAACTGCCGCATCAGCTGTCTTTGCTCACAGCACGAATACCATAATTACAAGGTACGATGGTAAAATCCAACGTTTTATAGTAGATGCTTAAAAAGTGGTAGTCCATAATTTTCTATTTTACTCGGCAATAGGTTTCAATGCTGTGGAAGTTCGAAAATGACATGACAAGCAAGGAGCCCGTAATACCATCCGCAATAGTTTCTGATCCAGGTAAGGATTATAACCAACTAGCTTGATAGAATCGAAAATTTCCGAACTTCAAAAAAATCCATTCCGTTATTAGCAACAGCAAGCTTTGCAATTTTTAGTAAGTCGGACATAAGTAATTATATTGATGACCTTTCAAGCAAAATTCACTTTTTCCCAGGAAGGTTCATTTATTAACTACAACTAATGGTGGTGATATATACTTGTGGACAAGATTAGAAAAGCTTGTCAATTCTACACATGTCAAATGTACGTACCATTGCACTGCGAATTGACTAATATTGTTTCTTCAATCAGAAAATTAAAAGGCCTAAAGGAGCTAGTAATTAGCACTTGTACATCTTGAACATTTATGACTAAAGGATGCAAACATATTTACCACGCGTATGATGACGCCGAATACGGATATTGTAGACCCAAATTGTATTTTTATAGTTAAAAGGTACTTGGGCTACATGTTAGTTGGTAGTTGAGTTATTCAGGTGGGGTGACGTTAAAGCAGATCAATATAAGGATTTGCAAGGGATATGGTCATAAACGTTAAAGTCAAAACAAATGACAAAACTTGCCGTTTATATATAATAAGCACCTGTTCATGGTATTATAACGATGTTAGTTGTTTCATATATAAAATTATTGTGCGCCCTGATCTAAAGCAATAGGAGGTTTCTGGATCTTTGTAGCACAACCCGATCAGCTTGACAGATTAAGTGTAATAGTCCAAAAGTACAGATAAATACCATTAAATACCACCCCAGTCCAATATCCACGTAAGTAAATATCTAAATATCCAAGCATCCATGTACTTTGCAAAATAAGTCATGCATAATATAAATACATGTAGCAACTACAACAACTAAAAATGCATTACAAATTGTTTTCAATATTTTACTTGCGAATAAAGTGGCACAGGTTCTGAAACTCTGTTTTTCTGACACTGAATATCAGGTTGTTTTGATATTGTCATGTTCACCGATTGCAGTCAGTTGTTCTATCACGCTGCATTGAAATTTCTCCACAAACCCTCTCAAATGGGACACCAATGTTGTCGTCGGTGTAATGTAATTTTAGATTAAAATTAAACAAGCATTTACTACATCTTCAAAATAAATGCATTACTTGTCAAACCTAATGCATGTAACAATCAAACTCCGACCTACTTTCAGAAATAGAATTTTCAGATTACAAAGCATTCCGGTTCATTTTCCAAGTTGCAGGTCGGCTTAAAATATTTCAGAGTTTTGCTCATTATAATTTTTAACGACAGTAACCTTTACGTTCGCCCAATTGCATCTACAGTAATTCGTCTGTACAACTCGCCACTATTTAAAATAAAGGCAGTTACCTCTATCAAGTGGCAATTTGTTATCGGAAGTAGTTTTACAGCAGTTCCAGATTCACGAAAGCCGATGACGTAATAATAAAGTCATTCGTATACATAGAGATCTTACTAAAATCATTACGTAAAATAGTTTGCAAGAACCAAAACCTTTATTTTTCAAACTACAGCAAATCGACTAATTGTAGACTCTCCGAAAAGGAGATAACTAAAAAGTTAGAAACAGAATATTTCATTTTTGCGAAGGCCGAACGTCGTAAAGTCAAGTCGATTTTGCATACATACTTAAGTTCAAGCACAACAGATTCCAAACAGCATTGCTGTGGATTTATAATAACAACGGGAATGCGTGAGGAAAGGTTCATTTACATCCCGATACAGGTCATCTGTTCGTTACCTAGTTGCACATTAAATGTTTTATTATGTGCAATATGGAATTGACATCACCAAATATGACATGCACTATTTACTTTCAGAAAATTTTTGTAAACCAAAATAACAACGCGGAATTTGGTGTGATTTAATACTTGGTTCCATACAAGCGATTATTTTCATATCAATGTATTATTATATTGAAAATATCTTAATTTATTAGTCTCGCATGTCTGCCGATAACAGTACTTAATATGTTAGATGACCTGGTCAACTGTACGCGTATGACACGTAAAACAAGCATATCAAGTTATCTTAACGTACGAGAATTGATTTATAAATAACTAATTTATCATTTCCCTGATTTTATTTATCCTTCTCTCCATAAAGCAATCATATGGCATGGGAAAGTGCCCTTGCACCTGTTGTTACATGAAGAATGATGAAGTCTTTATCAATAAATCAGCCTCCAGTGAGATTTTACTCCTAACTAGGTTTTCCTCTGAATACGTTGTCTGACGTTTGGTTGAAGGAAATTACGGATATTACTTTGTTTTCACTTTCGCAATTTAATAATACAAAATTATAATTGAATTCCGCAAAACTGTAGCCGCAATAAAAATTACCAACTAAAACTATTGCAAGCTACAGTCTCTCAATTGCACAATGTTAGGACACTTGACGATTCAATTAATTCGCTTTACCGTCAGATATAAATTGGGAGGCAGTTGTGAGGCACGGAAGTGACCTTGACAGTGTTCTCTGAGAACTACTAAATATAATAAAGGCACTGTTCGGAATTAACAAAGACAAGTGAAAACTTATTAACTCACCACCTACCTCAATTTGAACCTTCCTATTAATTGAACCACAACCACATTGTGAGTTTAATCCATCTGCTGCTCAAATTACGAAAAACGTACTCCGAATAGTACGTGATAAATTAATTGGCTTCCAAGTACTTAAGATAACGCTGACAATAATTTCTACTAGAACATCTCTAGTCTATCATTACTCCACGTTTTAAGTTAAGCATCAAGGTCTTGACCAGAATTGTCACCAACTTCGCATTATATATTTGAATGACAAGATTAAGCTATTCCAGTGACATGCACATAGTCTAATGCAACAGAAGAAAACTTATAAACGTTGTGTCTCATACAATAAATTTGCTTTGCATTTTCCAGCATGTTATTATATCATATTATTCGGAGAATAATAAGCTTTTCGGCAAATGTTGGTAGCCACTATATTTTCTTTCGTGTCAATCCAAAAATGAATATAACGGTATTGATATCCATGGTCCCCCAATCCGTGGTTCTAATCTACAAAGATCAATGTACATGAAAACGTTAACAGCTTTAAGATGTTATCTTTGAAGGAAAATGGTTGTATCCGATGTTTATTTTGCTGGAAATATATAGAAATGAATCTTGGGTTAGATTTGTACAAACGCTGATGTGTAATAATGTCCATCAAGAGTCAATTTTCTCAGAAGGATGTATAAAAGGATGCATAGAGGCAACACAATAATCATTAAGTTCGGGTATAAGAAGAGCGTTGTAAATAAACTTTTACAACTGCAGCATAGAATAAGTATTTTAGCATACCGAATCATAAGGTTGCAAATTTCACCATTAATAAGTGGAACAGCCGTGTCCCTTGTAAACTATGCAAAGAAATCCTGTCCTGTGGTTGGAACTTGGAATAACGAATGTTTAGTAGGTCGTGGACTATAGTGTGATGGAATGAAATTTACAGTAAAACACATATTGAAGATATAGACACCTTGATGTTTATAGTGGAAAATTGTATGCCAATTTAAAAACGTACACCATTGGTCACATGACGCCGACGCCGCTCCAGTTATTTTGGCTCGAAGAATTTGTCGTCCTATATGACAGGTAGATTGAAGGTTGGAATCATTTTGTAAATTATGGCCGCTTGTTCATTTGAAGTAGCTAATGTTGTTGAATGTGGAGTGGCTCAAATTGGCGTAATCCATCTTGCCGGAAACACAATTTGCCGGAAAATTAAAATATAACTATGGCGAACATGAATATTATCTTTTCGATATGTTTCAGTTATATTAAGTTGTGTTCGCTAATTTTAATTTTCTAAATTCTAGATTGCGACAAATTGGATTTCTCAGAAATCCAATTTGCCAACCCATTCTCAAAAATTTTCATTTAACTATTGTCAGTCGTGCTGGAATGTCAATTCAATTAGCCAGCTGAAAGTAGCTTTTACGTATATTGTACCGGGCCGCGTATGATCAGGAACTGGATAATAGTTATGCATACTATTGTGGTTCAAATTTGAGCTCGAAGGTGTGAATTTGCAATTTCGTAATTCACTTAAAATCTTGATCCTTTTACATCGTATTGCAAAGGACCTTCATATCTATGTGTTACAAAGGTCGACCACCGTTATTTTTTCATGGCACCGTCAATGTTAGTAATTGAATAGTTGGTAATTATATAAAGTAATTTCACTCGATGTGTGAAACAAGTTTTACATATATAATTGCACACCTCATTCCACCTAAAACTATCAAATTCGTTAAATTGTTAACTGCAAGTAAAATCCCGAATCTTGGCAAATATTTTCCCCAGAGCAGGAGCTGGTCTATTTCTTAAACGTGTTTCCAATACATTCTGCTCTGCATAATTTAAATGCCGGAACGAGGATTAGCTCAAATGCTCTAGAAGTGCTGATACTGTAGATTTTCTTTTCCTTGTCGAGATTAAGTGTGAAGTATTGGAATAAGTAGCCTTCGTTTCAGGCCAATGTAACTGGTTACATTTGACTGACATTTATTCACATTGATTCAATCCTGTTCTTAACAAGTGTTATTATAAGACACACCCATGCCAGGACATACTTCAGAAGTAAAATTTTGAAGCGAGCACATCAACTTACGAAGGGGTTTTCAAGTCACTTGCATCAACTTCAGTTGGACATATCTCAATGATGACTTGCTCAATTTTGCTGATTTGCACATCATTCCATAGGATAAGGTTAGGGCTTTCAAATGACGTATCACACACACTCAACTTCATTTTGCATCTTACGTGAGAGGTATAAATATCAGCGATCCTGTTTTTAACTTTTTTTCTTGATGACACAGATTGAATGTCATCACACGGATGCATTTTATCAACTTGCGAAATAGAAAGTCGTCCCAAGGGACAAATGAAGGGTTGTAGGGAAGGTGGCGTAGTGCGTAAACCCCATTTAGTATACTTTCGCTTTGACGACGTTGCAAGTTTTTTATGACTTTTTGTCATGAAGGACGAAAACCTGTGCTTCGATTTGTGCTGACCATTGTCCTTACGAATGTCGTTTTGGCAGAGCCAAATTAGCATAATATATTTTCACAGCCAATAAGGTACCAATGTAGAACAGCTCAGCGAAAAATACTCCACTTGGGGCGTACAACAGCATCGGAATCTTTGTGCTTGATTTTTGTGCAAAAAGTTTATTGTTCATCCTAGTGTTGACCTGTTTTCAAGCGATTGGTCACCAATATAGCATCGCTGACAGTACATACTACAAGTTGTTGTGTCTGGCACCTGAAACACACCACCTTTCTTTAGCTCATGTATACTTATAGTACTATAATGACAGCTCAGAAAATGTATCCACACCAGTAAATCTAGATTTTGTGCGCATACAAAAAACATGCTCCGTTATATTTCCAGGTGTAACTTATAATAAAAGTTTCCGTCGGATACGAGTAATATATCATTCGAAAGCGCTCGTCTTTACCTATCCCCTGATATGCCGATAAGACAACTTGAGTAAGTTGGCTTTGATATATGTCGAACCAAAGTTGATGCATGTGACTTGAAAACCTCTACGTATACTACTTCAACCAATGATATATTCTTATCCGATTTCATCTGATTACTTTTAACATGTACTGTTCGATGGGAACAGACCCAAATGCAAAACATGCATAGATTCATTTTCCATATTACTAGCAGCTCAAGTTAGTAATTCACTAGCTGAAGGTATATATTATTCTATGGTCGAAACTATTAATAATTGTTTGTCACTAATGGACGTCGCTAATGTTGCATGGATACAACTAATCGTTTCGGAAGCTGTTAGGTGTTAGAAACGGTGTGTTGCAGTTGGTTGTGGCTAATGGCACATATTTATATATGTGACATATATTTATGAAAATATTATAGTGATTGAATATTACAAGTGATGTCAGCCAACAAGGTATTACAGATATAATTTAAGCACCGTTTCATACAGTTTCAACAATTTATTTGAAGATACGTCGAAACTTGATTGCAATGGATTCGGCTCGTTCACCTTCCAAATATTGGAACAAATAAAATGATAACATAAGCCACTAAAATTTAATGTTGACACAATTAAAAAAATAAATATGAGGTTATTTGTATTATGAAACAGTACTGACAACTTTCAAATTCACCTTTTGAAGTTCTCGTTGACGCCGTTGAATAAAGCAAACTGTTAGTCATAGCGTCTTTTAATTTCAAATGTAAGGGAATAAATAGTTTGTGAAGACTTGCTCTTGTGTATTTGAAACGCATGCTTGCAATTAAAAGAATATAGGACATTTCTTCTATGTCGTCTTATCAAACCAACTTCGCTGCATATCATCATCTGTATTTTCAAATAATTATAAAAGAACACTTGCGCAACGCCCCACATCATATCAAACACGAGATCGCAATTCGAAACTAAAACAACTTCCCCACTAATGATTTTTACATAGGACTATTATTATTATTTTTAAAATGTATATATGGGTGTGCTAGTTGTTTCTGTAGAAGGTGCCAAACGTGTTCAGCAAAGTGATGAAATGTTGAAACCAATTGAAATAACGTTTACTAAGTTTAATTTGCACGTCAATACTGACAATTCCGACGTGAGGAAAGAAATATATTTTGACAGGTTACAACTGTTGCAAGACCCAGGAAGTAAAAATGTGTATATGCTTATTGAGGTGTTCATCTTCAAGTATTCGCCCACGCCATATAGACACCACTAACTGTAAGATAATTATTTAGTGTCTTTTAATTAAAAATACAGCTAGATAATTTTGAAAGCTTGATCCTATTCTTTTAAATGTCTAATGAAACGCACAACGAATGACATGTTCTAATCCTCAATATAATGTGCTTCTGTTGGATTTTAGAGCATAATATTTCCACCTTTCTATATCAGGTTGCTGAACATAAAATATTTATTCCATTACTCTCTGTCGCAAAAATGAATTTCATTTATGAGTATGGGGCTGATGTTGTACGTGGGTTTCCTTTTTATCCAAAACAGTGTTTTATCAGCTTGAGGACACTGTTGATACGAAACGTAAATAAATGTTTGGGGAAATGGTTTGGTGAAAACAATAACAGTTTAAGATTAGAGCTTGATCGAAATTTGAAAAGGTTGAAAAGCTTCCATTTCACAAACACGTATTTGTCGATAACAATAATTGTATGCTAAATACTTCGTTTATTTACAATTTCGTGATGTGTCATAAATTATGACTCATAATACCAACAGCATCGTTACTCATTTCTGAACTGACGTCTCAACAAACATTAGTATCTACTTTTAACTGAAATAGTTGACTGAAAATTGAAATTATGTTGCTGAATATTCAGCCACTGAACACGCCATTTCACTTGGTCAAGGAAAGTCAGCCTTCAAATATTTGCAACCGAGAGCTAACCTATAATGGAGTAACCATATCATTTTGTTGTAAACTGAAGCCAAGGGGAATAGAATTATAGTTTATCGGTTCTGTTAATATTCTGAAACAATATAATTGGAAGATGAGTGTTTACTTACTGTCTACGTCATGTCATCAGGTCTGTTACGAAGATAGTTGAAAACTGAGGATCGGAAAATATACAGATCAATCTTTCCAAACCTTCCTGTTTATCAAGTTCTATGACGTCTGCTGATACAAAATAGGCACTGAACTGTCAGGTAGAAATTTATAAACCACGGAAATGCTGAGGAATATAACTTTCAATAAATCTTCCTGTTAGAAACAATATGATGTAGTCGCTGATTCAGTAACTTACTAGAACAGAAACACAAATTATTTGTTAAAATCCATCAAGATATCAAAATGTCATTTTATTTCTGCATTAACTTCAATTCGGAAAAATGTTATGCTTCGGCAATGTAGCTCTAGAACAACGAAAGGTACATCTTAATACGACATTCAGAGTTTTCAATATTTTTTAAGATTAACACTTCTACTGTAAACTTCGTCATAACCTAAACAATATCAACGGTTTAAAATGCATCGCTACACAGAAAATCATATCTGAAGCATTGCTTTTAATTGCCTGCTGCCGCAGTAAATATAAATATAAATAAGTATAAATATAAGTATTTAGGAACGATAAATAAATTACACATATTCCATATGTAAAGTAATAACAAAATGAACCTATATTTCAAAAGCAACTGGATAGTTTAAGAATTTGTCAGGTATTTTTACATTTAAGGGGACAAACAATATTTTATGGCAGCCGCTGCTGATAGAAATGCAAGGACCTTACATATATTTAATTGTTGCCAGATTATACCCATACTCACTCCAACTGCATCTTTGGCGCCATTGTTAATAAATAGTGCAACGCCATTAGCTTAATTTTAACCGGAAAATGTATTTGTTCTGGGCCCAGGTTCGTCAGAAGCATTACGGCTATGGTTCCAAGTGAAATTTACTAGTTTCGAGCGAATAAGAGTTTGATTCAAATCTGTAAGTATTTACATTATTTATCAATTTGTAACTGACTAGTGTTACAGCACTGTGATCTTTTATAATAGCCGACAGCTAAGTGGTTTATAATATTCTAAGATTTAATTTCATGTGGTTGCAAAATAATAAAATGCTCACTATTGCATCGGAAATGATGTCAAGTCTATATGCATAACTGTTTGCTCCTTTTTGAAATAAAAAAAACATACTCATAAACGGTTTGCTTCGAGCTTCTTTCTACGTAATGGGACAAAACACATGGCTCTATAAACCTTGAAAAGGTATATGTTCTTTGTAATCTGGAGACATTGTATAATAGGACGTGCTTAAATTCAAACTGATGCTACAAAATGTTACGTAAATCATTGCTTAAGTACTTGTTGCCAATTGAACGCGGTTCGTCTCCCTGATTGATGTAGCCATTGAACAGTATGACGCCGTAAGAGCACCTTCGCCCTGAATCATAATTCAATATATTTTGACAAAATTGGTTTCTGGAATTCTCTGGTTTAACTTCTTAAGGTTGTATGTCATTCTACTGCTTCCATGGATTCTGGTAAACTGGCTATGCTGACATTTAATTTTTCATCTAGACCCTTCACTAGAAACGTACCGACCTATTTCGAACAAACAAACCCCATTACAAAGACTCAAAATTAGCTGTCAACATTAATGATAAAGCAGATTAGTTCCTGCACAATGGTTCCAAGTTTGTTATCAATGAAAACGATAATCAGCATGGATTTTTTGTTCGAATCAAAAGCAAAAGCCGATACTCATCAAGAAATACGCATTCCCATGCAACTTACAATTAGCTAAATAAACTTACATCAGCGCTTGCATATGTATTTATTTGGCACCTATTAGTTGTTTCAGGCCCCAAAATTGCATTGCCTCTGCCGGTGTGTATCAAAAAGCCACAAGTCCAAAAAGCCACAATCCAAAAAGCCACAAATCCATAAAGCCACAACTCGAAAAATCAACGAAATTGTTCTTAGAAATGTCCCATTGGAGTTAGGTTAGGTTAATTTAGGTTAGGTGAGGTTAGGTTGGGTTATAAAAGGAAAGAAAAGTTTACGGTTAATCGTAATTTTGATTGTGGCTTTTTGGACTTGTGGCTTTTTGATAGCAATCGTCTCTGCCTATAATGTAATGCAATTCCTCGGATTTACTTCTAAAAGTATATACCTATTTGATTAGCTGTTGTTTAAATATAACCACACTCTAATAGGATTGACAAAATAGCTAATGGAAACGTAACATTACCAGCTCCATTTTTGTCTTTCCAATTACCTGAACTACAGCAGCAGTTTAGTCAAGTGTAGACTACTAATCAAAGATCGAAAATATACACCAGAATTTTCTTTACGGTTGACGATATGCAAATGGCCTTAATTTTATGTTTACAAAGAAATAAAGGCTTCCATTTATTACAGATGTCACTGGCATTGAAATTACTTATCAGCTAGAGCATCCCCAATATCAAATTGAATACCAAGAAACATTAGAACACCTGACTCATGCACTCCGAACAAAGTGTATTAAGTAGCAATTGTAATACTTTAAATTTTATCAACAATTTTAATGCGAATTTGTTTACTTTGATATTCTCATGGATGTTTGTTATGATATGCCACTGTTTTTTCTATTACTGCACTTTAAAAGTGCACTATTAAATAGATGCGCGTATTTAATGCTATCGCTGTCGTAATATTTTTTAAGGTGCAGAAAGTTGAGCTGCTAAAATTGTCAGCCATGTAATGCTAATACTCACAATTCCAAATTTTAATAGTTTGGCAGGTTCCTATTGTGTTTCTCCAGATATAGTGTTCCACAACGTGTCATATTAAATTACATATTTAAAATTTTCAAGTGAGAAGTGTACGAAAATTGCACAACCTTTCATTACTTAACAACAATTCCCAGTCAAAATGCGTAGCGGAATAAACGAGACGTCTGGTTTATTCCGCTATGCAATTGCAGTTATACTTGACGGCAGCAGGTTGATTCAAAAATAACGTTTTTGTACCTGCTTTTATTGTGCGTACAAAATATTAATAAGGCACGGTAGTTTTGTAGCTTGAAGAATGTGTCGTTGTTTTTTAGATGCAGCGATGCTAAGGAACACATAATATGGTCAGTATATTAATCAATTAAACGGACTCATTTGATATCCTTCCCAAAATTACGTGAAGTTACGGACAGATAGAGTGTCGTATCTAGTGTATACGTTATACCATCGAATATTCGGCTTTACTAGGTATGTTGGATGGGATATCCGGACAGTAATTAATGAGATGAGGTTACCAGGAGAACATGGAAATTTGACTCATTTGCCTATAAATCACTATAAGTGGTTTACTGTGCCGCTTTAGCAGTATTTCAAATGTGATGTAGCTCCCTGAGGACGGCAATTTTACATGTTGAAAACGAACAATAGTTCCATCCAGATTTTTTACATTATAGTATATATACACTTTCCGAGCCCTGTTGGTTTTAAAAATGGAATAAATGCAGACGGTTTAGCAAGCGGCTTTTGCACTTTAACAGCAAATTTTTGCCTGGCTTTTGGTACAAAAACGGACAATTGATGGAAAGTCAAAAAAGGCAAATGCAATTTTCATTAAAGAGTTTAAAATTTTAGAGTATCTGGAAGACATTTGATTGCACTATGTACGTTCTCGCTCTCTCATGCTTGCCGACACAATACTTAAATTTGACCAACAAGGACTTATTAATTTTGAGACTCTGCTGACTTTAAATGGTATGCCTGTCGGTTGATGCTACCAGTTGCATGATAAAACAATCCCGAGGACAAACCAGATTCATGCTTGTGTGGATTACGATTAAAATTAATTATGCAGAGAAGAGTTGAATTGTCATCACTTTCGTACTTTGCCATAGTTGTAAATGTAGCATGTGAAAGTTTGGTGGCACCGTTCCATGGAATATTTCAATGCTGTTCTTCTGACAGTAAAAATCTGTAAGCTCTAACCAGCTGATCAGTACGTTAAATAAATTGTAACCACAGGGACTTTACACGCAGTCCGAACAAACATACTTCTCCAATGGTGGTGCTGCCCTCTGCTTCGAGGAAGATTCTTCTGCACTTCATTTTTAATTTAAATGGGAACAATACGATATGTCAAATTAAACCAGGCATTCAAACTATTATTTTTCATCAAGTGGTTATCCTTGCAATTAGTTCTGCCATGTTCCACAATATTGGTAATATGTTTCTCAATAGTATTTCTGATGAACTGTGTGCTGCATAATTTAGAAACCATATCTTTAAATGGCCCTATGTTTGAAGAATTTGATCCGCACAGGTTACTTTGTGTCCTTGGAAAGCGTGCAGGATTTAAAACAAATTCGTTTTCTTTGATCTAGCCACTAACGTATAACCTACCAACTTTCTCACTAGAAGGAATTATAATTATTTGTTTTTTTGGAGCTAGATTCTGAATGCCGAAAGAATATATTCATGAATACTTTTATTTTGCTGCCGAAATGTAAAGCTTTTTGAGTATGTTTTCTGCATCAAGTATAAAATGCACATTTCAAGGCGGCTGCTGTGTTGTGTTACTTGCATCAATACAGAGTTGTACAAATTCAGCGTTTATACTTACCATTCTTGAGCAATGCCAAAGAGATTACCCGGTTGATGATTTTGGTGTTCACCCTTTGATTGCTGAAACGTTACATGGTTTTATGTATGATGAAAAAGACCATATTATGGTTCGTCCCTTTTTCAGAAATTTAGTTCCAAGAGATTCCCATGTCTTATGCTTTGTATAGATTTCGAAACAATTAAGTTCTCATCTGGCGTCGTATCTGAAATTATTAATCCTTACTTTCAGCAAAGAAATCTGGATATATTCACATTGTTAACCTAAGTACTTTAGGTTTAGTAGAGAAAATGAGTTTCCCAATACATATACTTCACTGAATTATACAGTTTCTTCCAATAGAAGAAACTCGACGCCTCCGCTTCTTTTGGTAGAAGATGTAATTTTTTCAATTCATACTGAGCTCCAATTATCGTGTCTTATAAATACACTGCGATCTAAATATGGAGCGGCAAAAGTTTGCAATTTGACCACACTATTCCAATGGAAAAGCTAGCATAAAACTTATCAAGACGCATAAATCAAACAAAACCTATAACGCGTACATGTACCGTGATTTTTCCCGTTTCATCATCTTCTGATGAAAGTACTTTGCTAAGTGCGAATCTAACTTATTTTGGCACCTATGCATTTCTCAAGACTAAAAATTTATGTTCTCCAGTCGCTATGGAGCTGGAAAAGAAAGCACAACGATTGGCAGGTTTCCCGTGAATTTAACTAATGGTTCTGTTAGTGGAACGTCGTCCAAGTAATTTACGCACGCAAAGTTTAATTAACGAGTGATAGGTAGCCTCCTAGTAGTAGACTTGTGTTGGTAATGAACAAGAATGTTGCTCCTAATTATAACTGCACATTTTACTTTTTTCCGATCTTCATACTATTTATAGTTGGATATTGACACGTGGCTGTAATCATCCTAACAATGCGGTGAAACTTCTATACTGCAAGTTTCAAACAGACCATAGTTCATAAAGGCTGCATAGATCTATTGCTATTGCTTAAAAATTGACTTTGATGGATTCGTAATAATTCTTATAAAGGGATGTTAGTTAGTGATTGGTAGCGTGTAATTTGCACTTCTACGTTAATGTATTACTAGTAACAGTTTTATATATTTGCCGAATTACATACCTATTATTACTATTACAAGTTGAAATCTTGGTATTGGTTTCTCAATAGTAGTGGTTTTGATCAACAATTTCTATTTATGTCAATCTTCACGCCATTATTGGTACTTGAGTAGCATGAGGAGCTATTAAATTGCAGATTACTTTCAACGATATACCTAACGAAAGATGGAAGGTTTGTGCAACATGTGTAAGCATTTCATTCCTGCTGCTAATTTCTGAAAGAATTACATTATTGAACAAGCAGAACGCAACATTGCTTTAGCATTAAGATATATTTTATAGATAGCAAGGTTTCCGTCCGGTTTTCCACTTTAAAACAACAAACAATAGCACGTGTAGAATAAAGGTTTCAATGCAAACGATAACAATTGTTGCCATTTCTTCATTAGTCATTCTTTACTATCAAAATTAGAAAGTTTATACCATACAAATCCGCCCTTGCCAACAATAAAATCCGTGGAAATGCGCAGACATATTATTTCGTAATATTGCTATCAATTCAAATAAAAAGCTAAGTTTTCCTCAGAGCAAGTGTGTATGAAAATTATTTCCGTTGTGTTAGGTGTTGCCAAAATTCTAAAGAATTTTTAAACCCAGTTGGTTGTGAACTAGGATGAATTTTTGCATTCTTTGTATTACAAATACCTTGAAAATTTTAACTTGACTGATTTTCACCGAAAAATGGACAAAAAATACCTACCTGCTCAAATGCAGCATAGTACACCCAAATTTGATCGAAGCGGCGCATATGTCGACAAATTAATATTGTGGTATATGTCGTTGTTAGTGTTGTTGAAGATGTATTTTATTGTTCTGTATAATTAAATAGTTTAGGAATACTGTATTAAAGTATTCATAATTTACAAGTAAATATTTAACGCGATGGTTGCAATTGGAGGGTTTATGACAACGGAAGGTCTCGGATTGATTCCTTCGTGACATTCATTTTATACCCTTTACATTGGATTACTAGTTAATCAATTGAAAACAAGTGGAAAAGTTTATTTCACCAAATATTTTTATCGCTGGAAATTATCAACGACATGCTTGTATAAAGTATTAAGTGTAGAACATGACCGCTAGTCAAAAATCAATTCTCAATGTAATTGTGAAACGAACAAAAATAACGCTTGTATGAGTTTAATTTGCACGTCAATGTTGTACATTTTCGTTTGCCCTCTTGAGATTTGCATTCACAGGTCGTCACTCACTTCTTTAGACCAAACTCACTGTCATGTGATTATGAGCAACATTTTTCGGCCGTGACCGCTTTTTGGCACGACCATTGACAATCTTGTTGAAGTTATTATATTTGGGTCGGGTCTAGTGAAAAACTACCACGAGCCAAGTTTCAGCGCCCCATGTCCAGTACACCTGGAGCGAGAGCTGTACATCCAAAAACGGGGGTTTACAATTTTTGGCAGCCGCTCACGCTGAAACGGTTAGAGGTAGATTCGTGAAATTGTGCACCAATTATGCTGGCATTATGCGCTAAACGTTCATGTATTTGGGAGCGAAATTCCATCAAATTTTATATATGAAAAAAAATTCTGAATATTTTCGGTGTCATTTTTTACAACTGAATGCCATGTGAGGAAAAAATTTCCCACCAAATTTCAAAAACTAAAAAATACACCAAGTAGCTCTAAAACAGCTCTACACGATGCAAAAAACCGCATCGAAAAATATTCAGACCTGGCGAAGATATTTGATAAAACGTCTGCTCGGTGTGAGTATGTTAGGATGTTTATGGCATGCAAGTACATAATTCATGTAATAAAATGATAATAACGAAGTAAATTCTAACTTCTGATGTCGAAATGACGTCATTCTTCGCCCTACTGATACATACAAACATAAAACCAGTATGTTCTGGCAGTGCATGCGACTTTTGTTGTTCGGCGCCTTAATACTAACTAATTAATTGTAGTTAAAATTTAAAGATCAATGGAAGTGAAAATGTAACATAATTTCCATCAAACACGAGCGAAAATAATGTTTAGTGCATGTCACACTAAATGAAAATGTAAAACAAGTGCATAATTGGTAGCGAAACAATATAAATCCTTCATTTTGATCCATCTTCAAAGACATTTTACTAAATATCTTCGCCAGGTCTGAATATTTTTCGATGCGGTTTTTTGCATCGTGTAGAGCTATTTTAGATCTACTTGGTGTATTTTTTAGTTTTTGAAATTTGGTGGGAAATTTTTTCCTCACATGGCATTCAGTTGTAAAAAATGACACCGAAAATATTCAGAATTTTTTTTCATATATAACATTTGGTGGAATATCGCTCCCAAATATACGAACGTTTAGCGCATAATGCCAGCATAATTGGTGCAAAATTTCATGAACTTACCTCTAACCGTTTCAGAGTGAGCGGCTGCCAAAAATTGCAAACCCCAGTTTTTGGATGTACAGCTCTCGCGCCCGGAGTACTGGACATGGGGCGCTGAAACTTGGCTCGTGGTAGTTTTTCACTAGACCCTACCCAAATATAATAACTTCAACAAGATTGTCAATGGTCGTGCCAAAAAGCGGTCACGGCCGAAAAATATTGCTCTATTTGAAGTGTCTAGCATTAACAATACACGTATATAATTTTTAAATACTTGCTCTTAATTGTTGGAAGAACAAGCTTCAGGCCAAAGTTATAATGGACAAACAATTCCAGCCCACATTAAAACTGCAGTTCTAGGGCACTGCAATTTCACCTACCTTTTTATTTAATCTGCCACACTCTCACATTGAAAAGCGAGACATTAGCTTACATCAATCTAAATTGGTAAAATCTAATATTGTTTTATGTTACAGCATAAAAGGAGTAAACAGTGTAATTTGTAAAATATTTGGAACTAACTAATAACGAAGCCACAGGCACTGGATCTGTTAACTATAAATTTCCTACGGCGCACATGAACAACAGGGATGGTGGTCTAGTTGCTCTTTTGTGAAACTTATTCTTGGACGTGAGTTTTAGGGAAAAGGTGAATTTCAGGATAGAGAATTTTGGGCTTACGGAACAAAGTACATAGATTAATTCATTTAAATATTAATTCGGGTAGGCGGTATAAAGTTGGAAAATATCAGATTGAGTACGGTTAGGCTGCTGTCAAGCCCTCCGAAGTGGGCATGGACAGCGGAGTTGATAGGTGGTTCGTTTACAAAAATTGATGAAATTTTAATTCCCTGTCCAATTCTAATGAAAAAAGTTTGGGACTCCATGACCCCGGAACTCGTTTTTTGCCGTAGCTCCTTTTCTTGGGAGTACATCGCACTTTTTATTGCAGATTCGTGATCTACTGACTTCTGATCTACTACGCGATTGAACGCATCTTCAAAATCTTGTTTATACAAAACTGAACCAACTAAATCCTTGTAACTCCAATAAAATTTCGCAGATCGCTTTTGGACTCGTTTCAAAATATCAAGAGAATGCAAAAGCATTTCCTAATGATCTGTTAATTATTAATTTTGACCACATAGACGACTTAGATGTAGACACTCCTGTGAGACGTGTTCCTTGGAACGAGCCACTGTTTATAATATCTCTGGCATATAATAATTTGCTACTGGACGGAAGTGTCATGTCAAATGATGGCGTCATTAAGGAAAAATCAGCTTAGTGTGAGTTCTTGCTTATTGGCAGATACGGCAGCGATAGCTTTGGTCTAGGGTTCATAGAATTAAATGAAAATTCAAAACTTAATTTTTAAGATATGCTACCCCTTAAGTAAAATGCAATTAAAACTTACATTCCTTTAAATTATAAAGTGCAATAAGGATCATCAATAAGCAATTATTTTGCCTTTCACAAAGCCGTTTTAGAACCAATGTTTGTCGTCCTTATGTAATCCGATTTCGTCTCTGGGCCATTTTAGAGATTTTGCTGGCGGCGAAAACCGTGGTGTACTCCGTCTTTTTAGTACGTACGCCAAAATCGTCGCAGCAGTCTTGTAGGTAATAATTAACGTGATTCTACATTATCTTTCCTAAAGAATATTTCATATTTTATCAGGTGGGACGTCGTGAAAGTTGTTTCTGTATACCAGTTTGGATTAAATAGATTCAGATACTTCAACTGGCCGTTAGGTATGTACAGTACAACCAACAAAGTTAAATTGGGAAAAGAAATTTATACATTGAAACATAATAGTTGTTGCGTTGTTGTGCATATATTATTATATTATGCGAAAAGTGAAGTCAACATTCCCAAATATGGAACATTCTGTTCGTATAATTAAGGATTCAGGAGGACTTGATATTCTTTGTGAAATTTTTGGCGCCAGGATTTACAGGAAATGTCATTGATTTTACATGAAACACCAATGTATGAAATAGAAGAACGCTTTACACCTTACACCTTAGTGCATTTCTTTGTATTTATGTTTTCATGATTATCTGCTGTTCTCATCCTTGCATTCACACATCTCTTCTAAATGAAATCGCACAAGAAATACGATGGACGAATAAGATTCCAACATGTTGCTAAAATCTGACAAATATATCATTTACGTGAGGGTCAAAGTCTTTAACTTAAAGATGAGCATCGTCCAATGTTGGTATTTTTCTTAAAAAGAGTGAGTTCTGAATATATTTACTCAGTTGATTTGTTACTGAATTGCTTATCGTACTGCACTATTAAATGCGTGAACTATGAAAGCCAAAATTGTAAGTAAAGTATACTGTATACATTCTTTCACTGCTTCGCTGCAATATTCAGAGTCCCGGAGATTATTATCTGCTACCATACTACAGTGCAGCCAAAAGATGGAACCGAACGGTAGCGGAGTGACCCTCAATTAGCATTTTGTAACTATGTATTGGTATGGTATTCTTGAATCACATAATTAATCCCTTTCGGCTGTAGGGAACGCTTTACTGTTCAGCTTTAATAATACTCAATGCGAGGCGAAGTTACCAGAAAGCAGAATTTTGTAATCTGACACGGAACTGGGACTTCAATTGAAATGAATATTGTGTACATTTAAATGAAATAAATGAACTCCTAAATTAATATTTAGTTCACAACACTATGGGCTATTGCAACCTGTAACGTGAATATCACAGTCACTGAATCGCGAGCGGAAAATGTTGATTTTGAAAGAATCTTTAGAGTGACCATAATCGATAACAAATGGTAGTATAAAATTTTGCTCAACAAGAGAAACAACGTGAGCTTTACAATCTATCCTAATCTTCACCTAAATGTTTTCAAAAATGCAACCAAACCTATAGGCCTACCCATTTGTCCATGCGAAACCAAAATTACCATATTCTCAGGGATGAAATTAACAACATAAACTAATTTACTAATCACTGGCTATTGAACAAATTTATTTCATTAGTGAGCATCCAGGCCGCCGTGAAAACTGTATTTAAACACAAAAATATTTTTACGGATAGCAGGTCAATTTCCTTAAACTCAATTATTGTTGGGAAGGTAATGAATTGGTTGTTAGAAAAGATGCATTCACGAGAAAAATTTATTGAATTGTATTAATTTCCATACAAAATAATTATTTAGTTACTATAACTTTAGTCTATCTACAGATTTATTATTTTAATGAATGTTTGCCGATGACGACTCTTTTACACTTATTCCATTTATTAATACTAACCAGACCCTAAGCATCTTCGTAAGTGCATTTTTCAAATTCAATTCAATTTCTTACATTAAGGTACAAACCGCGAGTTGCTGTGTTTTTCATATAGGCATTTCCGATATTTAGAGGAATTCGCCACAAATTAAGGATACCTTTTCCTTCACCTTTCAAGTTTTGCTGAACAATTTGTTTTGCAGATTAATGATCAAAACAAGATCTCTTTGTATCCATCAAAGTAAGCTTTTCAGAAGAAAATGTTGATTTTGCAAGTCACTTGGTTTCGTTTACAAAATCGCACGTCACTCTAAATAGGTGGCAAAAGTTTCACTTGTTAATAGGTTTGACCACAGCAACTTTTATATGGCATACGGATAGAGTATCAGCTACATTTAGTCTTTCTCACCTATTTAGAAGTCACACACTGATCTCTGTCAAATAATAATTTGGTATTGGAAAAAATTTCAGCAACAGCAGCGAGATGACAACTGATGACGTCTTAATTAATAAACCTGCTCCTAGCGCTATTTTATTCTAACAAAGGTTTTTCAGCGACATGGATACATTCCAGTTTTGTTGAAGGAGTGTAAAAGTATATTCTCGATATGCTGTGCTGTGAATAATGTTTAATTCAAGTCACACAGAGCAGAATGGTTAGTGCGAAAAAAGTCATCGTTATCAAACCGATAATTATTTTTCAGTATGTCCATTTTTATAGATCCGGTATGTAGATCGATAAATTTAAGTAATTGACTGATTTGCCTCCCCAAATTATTTTTTAATAAACAAGCGCCACGTCGTCCGAAATACTTCTGTGAACAAGCGAACACTACCTTCCTTCAGGATTGTTTCGTACAGGTGGGTCAGGCGGTGGTCTAGTCTACATACAGAAATAGGTTCAAGGAAAACACTGACCGGTTTTGTTTAATTTGCACATAAATCATTATTTTGTTATGAACGTTTGATTATCCAAATCATGTGTCATGACATCCTCATTTGTTGTTGCCATGTGATACTTTAATTTTCAGTTGCATTCTCTGAAACATCGGAATAAATACTTGACTGTCTTACCGAGAAAACATTGACTTTTGGCAAGCATTCTGGATGTCCATGACCAGCTTGGAAAGGGCTATTTTTCTGCAATAGAACATTTTTTATTTAGTGCATATTACACACGTGATAAGTTTCGTTAAGGTCACATTTAATCAAAATGACATGGAGAATTGTTACAATTCTGGCCTGCTGCCATTTATATGCTACAACATGTTACGTAATGGCAAAGTATGTGTCTGATAGCGCGAAAAGAGGGCTTCAAAACGTATATCTCAGAATTCTCCTAGTGCATCAACTTACGAATCAGCAGGTTCCCAAAAATGACAAAATTTAGTATTTTCCAAAAATCCAAAAATTGTGGGATTTTGGTCAATTTTTTTAACTTTGTGGCTCTGTAACTTTGACATTTGATACAATTTCAAAAATCCAAAAAATACCCATCCTAGATTTTGAGTTGGAGATTCAGAATTGCTATTAATCTCCAAAATTGATTGAAAACTAAAAATTTTGTGCATGTATTAAATTAACGTGTAATTGGGTACCGCTGAAAACTACATGTTGGCGCCGTGGTCACCAGCGAAGGAGGAGAGGGCTGAAACTTGGCAATTAACGGTTTCATGTTAGCCCCTATCTGGGGCGAAAGTATGAATGAAATCGAAGAGATGAAAATTTTAGGGGGGTCAATCAGCTTTAAAGATGCTCTAAATTAACTGAATTTCTTCGTAATTGTGTAATTACTGGACATAGATGAAGATTAAAAATGTCACCATTGCGCTCAATAATTTTGCGCTTTTTTTCAAAATCAAAAAGGAAAATGTATATTCAAAATATTCCTGAAAATACTCATCTAGCTTACGATTCTTCAGAACCTACTTAATTTGTAAAACAATTATATTTTTAGTTTTCTTATTTGATACCTTTTCACATCATTTATAGATAAAGAACAAATTTTCAATTCTTATGGTTTAAAAGGTCTTAAGGACTTGCCCTGACAACTTTGAACGTACTAATTTTTGTAAAACAAATATAGTTTCTACGAAATAAATATTTCAAACTCACAAGCCAGAAAAATTCAGAAATTAGTCTCACTATGTTGATTTGTTTTGCAAAAAATAGTCCCGTTATGGACAGTTTAGATGTCGTCAATTTTGTTTCTGTGCAAATGTTCGATTTTACTTACGGCAGATGTCATATGGCTTCATGGCAGATAGACTTCATGGTGTGCAGACTAATACGCAGATGTAGAAAGAAGAAATTTTTTATCGCATAAACAAATACTTATTTCAGGAGCCACTCTAATTATTAGAGTTATGGATGCGCCTGTCTGTTGAGAATTTAAATTTATAATTAGATTAGGATTATTGCGATACGCGAATGAAAAACACCTGCATGGAAAGGTACCTTATGGTGCAGTTGTTGGGCCTTCAATCAAGTCCCCCTAATGCATCATGTAAAACTTAATGGCGTAGTTGTATGGGGTGTCCAGAACACTGACTAATGTATTGCTTCGTTCCCTAGCACGATGTATGTATTAAATGTCTCATAAAGCATAAAGTTGCCGTTCAACTTCCCATGTATGATATGCTCGCAGCCTCGGTATGCGGCTCTTTCTCTTGAAGATAGTTCTATGCATCGGAGCAAATAAATTTAATTACCGAAAATACTACAAGTAATAGTCGAGACAAATTTCTTGCTGTTTTCTTCATTTAAGTTGCTGCGAAATTTTGCTATTCTCTGAATTTTTGTCTGCTGATTCAATATTATTGGCGCTCGATAGCGCATGTCTGTCAATTTTACGGTTGGCTTTATATCTTTCTTTACGAAAATGTTGGCTATTTACAATCTGTCACAACAGAATACAAAAAGTCTACGTTTCAAACTTCAAACATTCTCTCGAAAATGCTTTAAAAATCAAATAAAAATGGTATGGAGTGTACTATTTGTATCATTTAGTTTTCAGAACGACGCGATTTTTCTTTATTGGGTAGTTGGAGCGTCGTAGAGTTCTTTTTGCATACAAATTGGTTTCAACCAACTGCAGATATATGCAGCTCTAATACTGTAGATGTGTGCAGGAAATGATGAATGAGGAAAGAGAAATTTGGTGATACGCTCTAGCACTTATTGGATATGACACATTTAGATAACACGGTAATCGTAAAATTCTGAAAACGAAGTAGTTTTAAATGTTTAAGTTATCATGAAAAATAAGTTGTTTCCGCTGCTACGTAAAAAGATAAAAATGTAGGTTAATTGTGTTTTCAGGGTAACGCTAGTTGTCCGTTCATTTCTGTGTCATGTAGGAAACTGATTGCACAAGTGCTTTGTATCTGTTTTCGAAATTGTTTACCAGTGCCAAAATCGGATGGCAGTTGTTTTGTTATAATGCTGATCACATCACACTTGACTCCGATGGTAGAAACCGTATCCAACAATTCCGGAGTGTTCCTAAATTGTACCGGTTTTATTAAGTAATCCGCTTATGCACAGTTTTGCTACGTATTATGTTAGAATAGAGCTATATTGAAAGTTGCGTCGGAGCTGTTGGAATCGCATTATGAAATCCTTTATAAATCATCATTAGCCAAATCAATATGCTTTGTGTTGTGAAACCACCAAATTTGTTATACATATATAATCTGGATTCGTTTCTTCTAGACTATCTGATTAATGACCAAAACAGCATCATTTCGCATTTTAGCAGCATTTTATTGTAATGAATTGTAATGAAGACACTGAGATATAAATGGCTTGTCGTTGAAGCACATGGATTTGATGGAATTTCTCTCCGACAAATGTTGGTACGATTAACATGCCCAATACTATTTACGGACAGTTTCAATTTAAGCGCTCAGAACGCCAATGATTACATGTGTTCTTGAAGCAAATTGCATAAGCAATAATAAATGATAGTGATAGTGCTGTTAATTTAAACAACTAATTAAGAATAAACATTGCCCTACATCATAATAATAATCTAACTGATATTTATTTCTCGGTATGGCCACATTTTAATAGTCGGAGTGCAGCTCTATAAATTGAACTAATTCAATTGATTGTGCTACCAAATTAATTTCTTCGATGTGAATCTGGAACGCGTGCGAAATGTTCTTGCATACGAGTATACATTACATTGTGTCGGGAGTAAATAGATTTAATTGGTCATAGACTGCTGCATATACATTTACATATATCGAAAACATTGAGAATTTATTCTCCCATGGATAAATGTTTTCGCTATTTCGTGACAAGTTCTAGTTCTATTCAAAAATTATAGTTCTAGTTCAAATTGTCTGGATTACTTGACGTGACTTGGATATTTCAATGACGCTAGATTTTAGTGACGTTATTAGAAACATATGTGTAAAGAAGGATTAGTGCAGTTCAGGTGGATTTGTCGTCATTGGATAAGTATGGAAATCTTCTGATGTGTCAATGGTATCTAAAATCCCTGATCCTAAATACATTAAAAATCACAACACAGAAGATGTTGACTCCGTTGTACGCATCGTGCTTCAGCAAAAAATGTTTGAGCTTCTTTAGTTCGGTATAGTGTTTTGAAGGTGATTTCAAACTGAAGTTTAACGTTTATGGGCGTCAAACTTTCATAAGATAACAAACATCGACAAAACCCCATCAACACGGGCTTTATTAAATGGCTCCCAAGAGTGAAATGTTTACCTGATACACTAATTCTAACCGTCTGCGACCGAGTAAAATTAAGTGCCGTCGAGTTGACTCAAAACACATTATTATTGGATATGTATTATTTGTTTGGCGTAAAATAGTACACTGTCGGCAATTTTATACACGCTCGTTTAACATTTTTCCTAACCATAAGCAGCGTTGGATGATGATCACAATATTTTGCTATGCAAGGCAGTCGTTGATCTTGTTCCACCTCAAGAAATTCATTCTGGCGGAGGTTTCAGTAATATGCTGATTAATGCTCATTGCGTGAATATAGGTCATGAAAGAGCGGGTTCTGTGAATTATTTAATTTCACATCATGTAATGTCAATGTTTAAAAAACTTGAACTTATAAATGTAGTACACAATTTCATTTTATTATCAATCATCTAAGTTGCTTTATTTTTCAAATGCTGCATTGTTTCAGTTTGTAACTCTATGGCGACCATATTTTGAACCAACCTCGTGATATCGTTTTCAACATTTAAAAGGTAAGTAACATGCGTTGGCAATAGTTAATGCAGTGTTATATGGGAAATTTTAGTAAAACGCTCGATCGCAACAAAGTAATTTTGGAACATTTCTGTATTAAAAAGTAATCGAAGAACACATATTGGACACTTTGTGGAATTGCAACTTGGTGAGTTGTAGACATTAATTATGTTACAGTTCATCACATAGTATCGGAACCACCATTTAAGAAAGCACTGGATGCATTAAATAGTTATTGAGCGCATAAAATTTTACACTTATATCATGCATGTCCATATTTGCTGAACAATATGGACATTTTGTTGCGTTGAAGCCAAATATATGCTATGTTTGATTTTGTGACGAGATTCGAGTTTGTAGAGAATTGAAAAACTACTAAATGGAGCAGGTTCTACGCAGTGGAAAATAAAACGACTGCTCAATTCAAATGTTGTAGATTGAGTGAATTTATTCCTTAAACGCAAGCAAATATATAAAATGGACATAACGGAATGTGAGAAAAATTTAGTTGTCGTTGAACTTCATCAGGGCCGTAACTACGGTGGAGCGAGGTGTAGCGACCGCTCCAGGCCACCCCATGAGGTACCATCGGTACCAGTAAACTACTGACTATAAATGTAAAAGTGATAAAACCTATACAATCACCTCATTCATCGTTGACGTGAGCTGTCGGAACGGCCTCTCGTAAGTCTATGGTACGGACTGTCATATCATTAAATTGAATGAGCAAGTGAGGAATAAATGACGGTAATCAGTTCTCAGAAAATGGCCGTTCATTATTTTTCCCATAAAATACAGGATCTTGTGAATCAAATAACTGGCATTGCCATAGAAGAGATGTTCTGTGAAATTTTCTGCAATTATGCGGCGTAATTCAGCGTAATGGCATGAGTTCATGCATGGAATATTTTGTAGTGATTCTACATTCCCATTAGAAGTGGGCGATGCATATAATTTAATAACTTGCTGCTATACAGTCAAAACTTTGTCTCACTGTCACATCTGAAATCTTTCTCATTAAAATGTTGTAATTTACTTTATTGTAATTCATTGTAATTTACTTTTGAATATTTTACTGCAAGAAGGACCTGAGCTTAAATCTGTTTTGAACGTTAATTTTATGATAAAATTTCAGTCCTTGTTCAACGGTTTAGTGAGTAATACATATATACGAGCAAGTGTTGGAAGCCCACAGCAGCTTCCTTTCGAATATTTCGCGCTTGAAATTCATAACTACTCGAATTCAATTTTCTCTCGATTAAATGTACTCATTTGGTTTACAATGTAATTTCCATAAATGAGATTAAATAGATAAATGTGGTTCCGCTCGACCGCCGTAAAATATAAATCCTACGATATACCGTAAAACCATAAAACCGGTCGTTGGTAAATATATTACTTGTTGGGTTGTATAGAATAGTAATGGTATAATGGCAGCGATGCGGCATTCTGTAAATGTTCCAATTCATGCATTAATCTTAAAGCAATATACCACACCTGATTCTGCAGAATAGTTCTCAATTTAAATATTTGTAGTACCGTCTCCGGCTTGGATAATGGATTCAATTATTTGGACGACGGTTCCGTGGGTGCTTACTTCATTAAATTCTTTTTATGATCGTTATCATGGTGGTTACAACATGCTTGTTTTTACGTATGGAATGAATCATAATATAGTGTTGCAGTTTGCTTTTATACCTTTGAAAATTGTCGGCAGAATATTATTGATACAGGAAATATTGAAAGGGAATATTTTGTACAGTCTTTCAATATTTATTCCTAGATGTGGGAATATCTGTTTGCAGGAGCAAAATTGTACTGGTAACTTGCAGCATGAGTACCGAAAATTATACACACTAAATATTCCCATATCATCAACACACCTAGTGTATTCATTAAACCAATAATATGCAACTATATACCTTCGGTGGCAAACTTATACATCAGCGAGAATGCAAAATGCGGGAATAAACCGTACCCTCAATACCTGCGCCAGGCCACCCTCGAGTCAGTTACGGGCCTGAACTTCATATATAGTTCAAGTATATATAGGTACATATTTTAGAGATAGACGTAATGTTTGATACATACATAAGTACTTGAACGTATGCTATTAATCTACGTAGGTATGCACCTGCATTTAGGAGCTAGTGTGCATCGACACAAGAGGGCTTAAGTCTAAATACTAGCTTCATCATGGTTACATACCTATTTGTGGCTTGAGCCACCAGCAAGGAATGTGCCAACAAAGGCAAAACATGAAGTGTGAAATAAGTACGGAACTTTTTTCCTTTTACAAATTATAATTACCTACCTATATGACTTTTCCAGTCATAATATGTTCTACTCTAGAATGCAGAAGCAAATTTCTTTTGCTTTGCTATCTACAACAATAACGGAAAACGTAAAGTAAAAATATCATTTTATGGCTTTGATAAATTAGAAAGTAGCCGAAACAGTAAATTTCTTGATTCATGAAATGAATACACGACACTACAAGAGAATGATCATGCATTGCACATTACAAGGAAAAAAAATATTATGCATATTTCACCAATGACAAATAATAAGAATATTCATGAATGAATGATTAATATTATTGCTTAATTAAGTTTTAACTCCAACAGAGTTTTACTGATTCCAATCATGAAAGTTGAGTGAAGTAGTTAAATTGAATTTTTTTGAGCGCAGCTGATAATAAAATTCCAAAATTTTCCGCAAAACATCAAAATTTAATTTATTTATTTATTGAATTGTCGTGGATACCAATTTTTTGGGACGGACTACTTACGTAAATACAAAGAATGATAACACGTGTGAGAATTGATCTATGCATGTTTCCTGAAATGACGTCAATGATTTAGTACTGTAGTTTTGTTATCGTTTATAAAACTTTCCGCTGTTTAAGTAATTTTCATTAAACTGGGTCAATAGATTTCCAAGCAATTGATTGCACTAGCCTCCTATTGCAATCTTGGAATAAGGGCATAGCGGCTTGCCTTCCACTGTGCAAACATTTTCGCTCAGGCAATTCCTTCCATTTGGCTGAAAATTGGATTGGGCGTTCGTGAAGGACGCCTGCAGGTGCTCCTACTTCAAGACTTTAAAATGATAAATTCAAATATTCACAACGAATTTCTACCGCGAAATACGAAGCGGCATCATTTCTACAAACACCGTTTTCTATTCTCAGCTCACAATGATTGGCCTCTACCAAAGACATAATATGCCATTTTGTCTAGTCCCGATATACTGGACTGCGTAAATAAAAATAAGTAATGCGTAAGTAATAAATGCGACCACAATAAATAAATATTTTGAATCATTCAGCTTATATCGTTTGAGATGTGCCATTTTTATTCTAGGCAACTTTCTGCAAACTTATATTTTGTAGAACTAAAAAAATATGAGTTATGAGTCAGAAATAATGAAATATGCGCAGTATTGCTGGCAATTGCTTCGGAGCATGATATTGGAATCATATAATATCGGAGCGATGGCATTGGCTTATGTTGTCGTTTACCATTACTCCAGATGAAAACACTGATGCTGATTGAATGTGTAATTTTAGTGTATTTGGACTAAATGGATACTTGATACACACCATATTATATTTGATATTTAGAAACAGTTAGCGTGGTTTAGTGAACCTGTGAAATTAAATAGTGACGACGGGATATTACTCACAGCTGCGTAATAGCATTCCCATTTGTGTCTGTTCATAATGCAGACATAATTACATGCATGACTTGAACGTTAATATATGGCATTCACGAGCATACAAACGATATGTCGTGTAGATAAAATAATTCTACGCTAATATTTGATGAATTGATTTTGGGAGATGGTAATGTTTTATTATAGTCAACTCTTGGGAAGTTCTACTAATTACTTCTGTTGATAGAAACTTCAGAGTAACTACATCTAGGATTACTAAGTTGTTATTCGCTACAACTACTTCTCATAAAGCTATCTATAAATTCGTTTGGTATACTATTTATAACGCCTGTCGTGTATTACGTTATGTCCCGAATCGTGTCTCCCGATGTTGAATTATTAATATCTTTTGTGTGTGTACCATTTTGGTGATTCAGTTGAAATACTTGGATTTGAATTGCATTCTGTGGACATGGACTTCTATTTTTTTCTTTGACAAGGTGTACATTTCCTTGGTCTACATCTGATCGACCAGTGACACAAAACTGTACATTCAAAAGCCTTGTAACTACGTACGTTTTCCTATCAGCTATTTTATACGTTATGGATAAAAACTTCTTCCCATTTGAATGAGGTTGACACAAATTAAATTTACGACATTGCTTTACCACAAGAAAATAATATGTTTGGTTTAAATAAAAAATATGTTCGACTGGAACGTCGCAAAGGTACAATGTAACATTAAATTTAAATTCATAGACTTTAGGTGCTTGGCGTTATTTGTTTGGTTTATTCGGTTCGGTGGAATAATTGAAGAAAATGATTTCATGGAAACGATTTGTTGATAGATAAACTGTTGTCATCATAATTTCAAAAAATTTCATCATAATAAATTTGTAATAATTGAAAATAAGTGTGTGTTATTAATTGGTTTTTTCATTATGAACATGGGAATCTTTGCTCAACACAGTTATGTCTAGAGATACAGAAGAAAGCAAATAATATTCGGAAGCGATTGCTAATCGTGCCTCCATAATTAAACAATTTGTTCCTCGAAGAATTGCAGACAATTTTCTGAAGTTACACATTGCACAAATCATAAAATGTAGTATAAGGTGTTTAATAGTACATTCCAAACGTGTAATTTGCCACGAATATTGTGGGAACCAAATTTTTGCCGTTATATTTATGTTACTGATTATTAGTTTTGCCTCAAAAATTGTCTTTAATTATGAACTTATTATCTACGGACTTTGGAATAATTTCTTGCATAGCATATGCTTTCTCAACTGCTTCTGGGTTTTCGTACAGAACTTTTAGACCGGGGAAGGTGTCACACCTTCCCCGGTCTAAAAGTTCTGTCGACGAGTAGGGACCAATCTTCACGACGCAGTAATACACGTACGCGTCACTTTCAAATTAGGCGATGTGGATGCAACTAAAATTATTTTATAGTCATAAGAATATTATAAAATTTGTATAATGAAATCTATGTGAAATTTAAAAACAGATCTCAGACCAGCCATTACAAATCCCCTTGCGCTTTCAGTTCGGTCAAAATCTGATATCATAAAAATAGTGCTGAAGTGTCGTAATTAACGAAACAGTGGCAATGTTGAAAAATGTAACTTTTAATAAATCGTCACCAAGAAGCGATCCTGTGTCTTATTGAGCTCCAACCTTGAGCTCCGACATTTATCCAAAGCAAAGCGGAAAATGTCCCAGAATTTCTACTCCGCCAGTAGCAGCTGTAAATAGTACACAACGATAACAATTGCAAGGTCTACAGTAATAACTTGATAACTTTCGTTTTATTGTGTGTAAAGGATTCCTTAATTGATTCATGATTAAATGCATTCATGGGTCAAAGTTAAAGAAAGTTCCTCGTAATTTCAGCTTTGTGACAATGTAACATTGGACTCAGCTACAATTGCTTGCGCGAAAAAATAAAAATCTTGTTTGCCAAATAGGTAAAATTATGACACAGTTCATGTGCGCATTAGCTCTGCATCCAAGTAACTAATTTTGTTTCTGAAATCCGATAGGATGTTAGAAAGCAAGTGTAGAACATGTCACGTGCTTTCTCGACTATTTAAGACTTAAACATGAAATATAACTCTCAGTCCCATGACGCCTTACATAGGTTTTGTGTGCGATAATGTTTTATATTTTATAAAGATGTATATTCAGGAAATAACGTTTCTTATTGATATGTGCATGTAGCTATTTCATTGTGTTATTCATACGCTTCAAATGAGGCATTTACAGGCGTGATAAACCTGAGGTGCCATAGAAATGACAAGCCCCGTCGTTTGCACGTAATGTGTGTCTGGCATATAATTAATTTGTACCGCAGCAACAAAAAAAAATGGAGTACGACAATCAAACCTAGAAAACCTGGCCTTTCCCAGTTGCTACTATTTAAAATACCGGCAGTGATCTCTGACAAATAATAGTTTGGAATCCTTGCAGCTTCAGTGGTGGAACAAATGATGACGTTGCTGTTAATAAACCACTTATAGTGGTATTATACTCTAATGTAAATTGTACTTCTGGGAACAAGTTATTAGTGAGAAGCTTCGTTGAATTGAAATAAAAAGGTTGCTTTGTTTTATGATATGTTTCGCTTAATGTATACCATGCATAATTAAAACGTCATTGCACATAGCTAACGTGAAATAAATATCTTAGAACTAGCAGGCAAATAACAGGCATTTTTGCAAAGTTGACTATACACCGGATTTTACTAGAACTACGAAGATGGCGTCAAGTTGCAGATGTAATATTATCACCATTTTAATGTCGGTTTGATTATATTGCTGTTGTCATACATGTTTGAGATTTTACCATTTGTATTCTTCATTTTGGAGCCAGCCGAGCGTCATAAAAGTCGTTTTAGCGTACTAGTTTTAATTCACTTCCAGCAGATATATAATCCGTTTTAGTATTTTATTAATACAACAACCATATGTGAGGAAAGGGAAAGCATTTACATCTTGATACAAGTTAATTGATGCCTAGTTGCGCGATAAATGTTTTATTATGCAAAATAGGGAATTGATATCATCAAATCAAATCATCACTCGTCGTTCCTTTTACGTCCACGAAAGTATTTGTACAAGAACTCGGGTGTGATTACTTTAGCATAATGTTTGGGAAAGTGCTTTCAAAAATGTAAATGAACATATCTATTTACCTATTTGTCCATAAGACTCTCTCTATCCTGAAATTCATTTCCTCTATTATAAAATTGAGATCATTCCAACGATTTCCCCCCGAAAATACATTTCAGCAAGAGCAACCAGAACGTCGTCCCAGTTGTTTATGGTGACAACACGAAGTTTATTGTTAACAGATGCATGGCGAACCACTGCTTTGTTGTTGTAAAGATATGATTGTGGTATTTGAAGGAGAAGCGTGAAGGAAAAAGCAAGTTTTCCTTGTTTCCATACCAGCGATTATTTTTCTTTTAATGTATTACTATATTGAAAAAGATATTCATTTATTATTATCGGATGGCTGCCGATAACAATCAGTAAATATATTAGATGAACTCGTAAATTTGTACACGTAAAAGCATACCAAGTTACCATAATTTAATAGAATTTACTTACACATACCTACTTAAATCATGTGTGCATGTCATTGTTAAACTGACATCCCGCATGACCGCAATTTTTAATTTGGATGCTACAAATAGTAAGAGAACACTCTATTTCATCAGCTTATTTACTTCATGCCTCTCAAAATACCTTTAAGATTGTTGCCTCGGGAATGAAGATGTGCTGCTTTATTTGTAAATATATCCAATCTAGGATCGTTATTGCATTAGGAAGCCATAAAATCATTAAGTTATTACAAAGCTAACAAAATCGCTACCCATTTGTTGTAATCAAAATGGCACCTAAATTATTCGTATCATCTAAATCATCTTTATCCTTGTCACCTTAAAAAATAATTTGGGATTGCAATGTTATGACAAATACTGACGTCTTTATTAATAAACCAGCCTGCGGTGTGATTTTTCTTCCGGTTAGGTTGTCGCTTAGGAGTCATAGGTTTAAGTTTGGTTGAAGGAAATAGAAGTATTCACCTTGTTTTCACAGTTATTGAGTTTTGAAAAATTCGTAATTAGAATTTCTCTATTTTGCAAAACTATAGCCGCAATAATAATCACCAATGACCAAATCCCTTGCTCTTCTGAATGTCATCTTAAAACTACTCATCCAAATGTAACCTTCGTGTCTGGATAATATTTTTCATTTTTATTTTGGTCTGAACTCCAAAGCTGTCAATTGTAGAAACAATTAGTTGGGTATTCCAGCGAGGAGATAATTTTCTATGGAATGCAGCGTCGCTGATTAAAAGCTAATTTGGTGTAAACATAATCACAGGGGTGACGTCGTAATAATTTGCTGTGGCGTTCCACTGATTGTATAATCCACTAAAGTGGCAAATCTGAAACCCAACGTCTTCCATGGAAACCTTGAACTTCCAATGCCAAAATCATAAACACTCAAACATCGCTGAACAAATTCACGCTCCGAACAGAAGCCAACATAAAATCTTATTCAACCTGTGGCCTTCATTTCCGATCGGCGTTACGTACTTCACCTGGCGGCAGGAAGTTTAATGCTATTTGTAGATCGTTTTTTTTAAATAATCGACGTCGCCACGCTTAACTTTTCATTGCTAAGAAATTTCAAGCAGAATGCAGATGGGGGAATGTGAAATTTTCAAATTTGAGGAAAAGTCACCAAGTAGACAACTTCACGAGATACTTTTTACTCAGATATACCTACCTGATAATAATAAAAACTCCTGACTGTGTAAACTTCTAGGCGTCGGCTTGCGAATTTAATGGTAGTTTCCCTGAGATGAATAAGTTATGAAGTATTTTTAACGCCATTTTATTATGATTTGTTACTCAATTGCGTAGTTCATAGTAAGGCAATTCAACATTTCCACTTATGATTAAAGCATCAAATCCCAGCTCTTGCACTGTATTTAATTAAGTTATTGAGACAATGAAGTACGTGACAACATGTTACCTTGTGTTATTAAATTTGCACTACACCTATGCATTTTCTTTGAACGGAATCAAGTTGATTACACCTTATTTCTGACTTGCATGATTCTTTGATTGCTCGAACGATCGATTGCGTATTAGTAGGACTTTCTATTTTGCACGGCTTTGCACCATGCGTGGCAAAGATGACCCGCAAATGACACCAGGAGTAGGCACTAATTTTCTAGTTTTACAACTGGCAGTGCTTCATAAATGTTATATTGTAAAATACCATTTGTTTTTAAAGTAACATATTAACTGAAATCGTTGTTTAATTTTGTTGTTTAAACACGTGTACTTAATTATACTATTGTGACTATGAAACGCTTTAGGAAACCACACCTGGGTCATTAGGTTAACACTACACCTTTCTATTTGCATTGGGCGGCAGCAAGTTGACTCATAATTACTTTTTCTCTTTTGCATGATTCTTTAATCGATCTCGTACTGGTAAAATTTTTGATTTTGCTTGGCTTTGTAGCATATGTGGCAAGATGATCCACAGAAAGCCACAGAAGTGTACGTTAAGTTGCAATTTTACAACGGGTAGTGCTTCATAAGTGTTGTATTCTAGAATTCAATTTGTTTTTTAAGTAATATATTAACTGAAATTGTTGTTGATATTTTGCACCCGTTATGCAGAGCAATTGCTTTTCACTGTAGCGGTTTTATAAGTAACCCGTACAGTGTTTTCCCATAGCATTGTTAGCTTGATTCTCAATAATGCTTCCGATGAACGCTATGCCACTAATGAATCCTATTGAACGAATGGCATCAATTAAAACTTTTTCACAACCTATAGCAAATGAGCAGACCATGAAAATTAACATTTCGTTTCATCTTCCTTTTCAACTTCTTTGGAAAATATAAATCTGACTAACTTTCAGTCTTTATTGCTCACGGTACAAATATATCAATTTATCTTGAGTCATGACCCAACAAGTCAATGTTCCAGTTGAATTAGAGATATATGATAAATAAAATCACACATGAGCCGTTAGAGCGTCGTTCCGTGTATCTTGGTACATCTGCTTACTTTTATACTCGACAGATGAACTAGTTCTAGCATAACGGTAAGGAAGAGATATTGGAAACATATTCAATAGTGCAATTAATAGAAAAATTGTTAATATTTTTGCAAACGTAATTGCGTGTTTTATATTTGTAGTCTAAACACTTCTATTTTCCATATCATATGTTGTCGTAGCCGAAAAGTGTACTCAGTGTCAGCCATTTGTTGTGTCTACCACGAATTCAAAATGAAACTGGTGATATTTGTTTAAGATGCTAACCCATGCTACCGAAAATGACAAAAATTTATCACTTTTAGTTGAATGTAGATTTTTAAGCGTACAAATAAAATCTAATATAAAGATTAATTGCTTATTATCTCTGCGAATTTAGATGTAATGTATTCCATCATGTCTCCTGTAGAAGTGCTGATCGACATACTGCTTAAGAGTTATTCTATTGCATCATGCTCGGCTCGACTACCTAATACGAATGGCAGTGAAACAGTGAATTGACCCTTTGAAAGTTTTTGTTACGTTGGCAGTTGTTGTTCTACATGATTGAAATATCATGACGACTGTATATTGATCCCAATTGGCACCGAGAAATATTGTATGACAAGATCAATTAACGGTCATCTTCGTATGGTTTTACATGAGTCAAAGAGAACAATGTTGCGATGTAAACATTTAAATATGTGATGTTGTTAACGAAAATGTAACATTGGAAAACAAAGTGTCGAAACAATTGTTAATCATTCTGAGAACAATAGAATATGTATACAAGTTTTAAAGAAACTAGTTGGTCAGGGCATCTATTCTATTAGCTAACGGCCAAGGGGGGATAACCAACGACAAATGAAATACTCGCATCGAAAAACGAAAATTACATTTCTTCCATAACTTGTTAAATTGATTCTTTCCTTACCATTTAATTATGGTCAGCGGTCGGCACATAACACGAGTTCACGTCTGTATCAATTTCCGAACGTCGGCTAGCGAATCAAATAGCTATTTCCTGGCGATGTATGAGCTACTGACAAAGTACTCTTATTCATCGTGGTAAACGAATTTTCAATATACTATGCAATTTGTATGGATTCTACTCAATTGGATAAGCGGTACTAAAACGGCATATCTAAAACTGAAATAAAGAATTTAGGCACATTGCTTACACTATTCTTAATAAATGTAGCAAATACAGTTTTCAATCGGAAACCTTCAACCCAAACCTGTTTGAGTTAATGTATATATTCAATTAATAAATAATTGTGATGGCATTATGTATATGTCGGCATGACAAAACGGTTTTATGAACTCTTCGGTACCATGAACAGTTCCGGCTTGGGAAATTAACGATGAATATTGTTGTAGCGTACCATGTGTACCTGTAATTTACCGAAACAACAAGACTTCAACTTTACCTGTATTTAGCATTTTGTGCTACAAGGTTTAAGAAACATCATTTGGCTCCCAAGGCACGCATATATCACTCTTAATGTTAGGACAATACCTCGCCCAGCTGGTACAGTGTACTATAATCTTATACGTTAATTAACACTTTAAGTGATAACATTTACATGGCCTAAATAAACAGTGGACACTTCGTTGTTGCTTCGGTTGATTATAAAATGAATATTGAGATAATATTCATATGAGCTACAAGTACGTCATATCGACGATTTTGTTGCAAAAGCTTCATTTTATACACATGAGAGAGTCTGAAACCAGTAGTTTTTAGTGGAAACGTTAAAGGCAGACGCTCAATGAAATAAATTGCAAATAGCAAACATTTTCAACAATTATTGGGCGATCAACATTTACATCTTGAATTACATTGGAACTTTGATACATACGTATTTTTAAATTGCAAATAAAGCTCATTAAATATAACTGGCTAGCTAGTAGCTACCACAGCGAATTGAAGAGTAATATATGCAATCCATATTCCCATAGAAGCGCTGACTTATAGAAGCGTATTTGCAATAAATTCTGTTATGTATGGTTACTATGCTATTAATATGCTAGCACGACGATTAGCTCATGTTTTTGTCAAACTTTCATTTTGAATTTTCTCGTCTCACTTCCGTTTAGTATGTAATAAAACATCATACGAAACTGGATTCTATTTCAATTCAATGTAACTGACGGAAACTTTGTCAAAGTGTGTTAATACAAGCCTGTTCATAAAGAGAATTACTATTTTTGACACATTTGCTGGAATTATTATTCGACAAGTTTCTTATTTTCATTATTATTTTCATTGGAGAATCGGGTTCACCAATGGCATCTTAATATCAAAGCGCAGAAACAAAACTGAACTGAGGATTATATTTAATTACATTTTACATTGCTCCGCATTTAGATCCTATTCAAATTGATGATGTGATTCCCTACATAATGAAATAATTTCACGATGCAACAGACACAGATGTATTCAAACAAAGCATTTCAATCCCCGTAACTACTTTAAGAAAAAAAGTAGTATTGGATCCATTTAAAACAACAAAAAAGTTGCGTGGCATTTCGTGTACCGAGACGGTCATATTGATTCTTTATCAGTTTGCGGCCCAGGAATGCAGCGTTTACGCTTCCAGTTATGCAATGGCCATAATTATATGCCGGCATTAGAAGCCGGCATAGTTGAGCCAGAAAAACGTCTTAAACCGTAATGTTGCCATACGTCTCTCTACAGAGCAGAGAACAAATGTAGTTGGTACTTCCCAGTAGATATCTGATTTCATGAGAGATGAAGAATTAAATTGTGTCTCCATAAGGTAGGGCGTTTTCTAGTACAATGTTTAAATAATTATTATATTTAATGACAGTTCTAGAACGCATTTATGCATGTGTCTAATGTGGTTTCAGCATTATGCTTCATCTTATACATACAAACATATCTGGTCCAAGTTAAAGGCATTTCATTCCTATTTATAAATGTGTACGCACGATATGCTATAACATTTTAGACAGAGCACAGCTACTTAGATTACTGATACAACATCATTTATGGATGCCGCAATTGTCTAATTTGTGTATTGTTCCCTTGTAGCTTAAAACCAGATGTGAAATACTGGTGAATTTCGAAGTGTACAAATTGTATAGTATGGCACTTGCCGTTCCAGGATCTCTCAATATAATGAATGCCTCAAACAACGTTTGTAATTTGGTTAGGCTGCCACGTGAAGTGAAATGGTTATAAACAGTTGCAAAAATGGAAATATTATAAAAGTATACAACTCAAAGAAATGACCTTTCTCCACTATTGGCAGTCTATTGAAATTGTTACAGCTACTACGCCATTGTGTCACTTGCGTACAGTGCGACGTCCTCATAAAAATGTGGAAACGAAAGGCTAAATTTTTCTGACACTAGATGATTTGTCGTTTGGGGGTGTATTTAGGAAGGCGTCTGTGACTACATTGATCAATATGTTGTGAATATTTGCTGATATCCTTGATATATACATTTGGAACTTATATAGGCTAGCTTTCCGTAATCCTTTGCTGCAACATGCTATTCATATTCATTCCACTGAATCATAAATGTACATATTATTTCGAATAAATAAGTATACATAAATATCTAAAACATATTATATTGCTTAAATTGACGTGATAAATTTCATAACTAATTTAACTGTCTAATTTCTTGAATGCAACTAACAAGATTGTAAGAGCAAGATTGTATTTACTAAACAAATTATTGTAAAATTAATTTTAATTCATAGATGAGTTCGATGTCATCGCCAATTATATGACGTCCCTAATTGTATTTTCGTACCTAAATTTTGTCTCCATGTCTCTAAGATTGATGACCGAGCTCAGCATCGATATGCACCGTAAAAATTTTCTGTGTACTTAACAATATTACCGATTTCCTGAATACTAAAATGTTTTCGCAGCCAAATATCTAGATGATATCCAGTCGCACGCAAAAACATTTTGAAGCTCATATTCCTCTATTGGAACGAATGTTTGGAACAGCCAATTATGATTAACTGTGTAACATTAATCTGCTAAAGCGGTATGATGTCAACTCAAATGTTGTTTGTGGATTGACAGATCATTTACTAATCATTTTGGTGGATGTTGTTCTAGCTGATTGAAATCTAGTGACGACTATAAATTGATCCTGATTTGCGCGGAGAAATATTGTGCGAATAGGTCATTTGTATTCTAGTCGCGTATGGTTTCACATGAGTCTAATAAAACATAGTTGAAATGTCAACATTGTAATATGTACATTGTTTACGAAACGCTTCCCGCTATATGAAATGTACTGGAAAAGGAGACTTCAATTTTATGTAACATTTTGCGCGGCAAGTTTTAAGAAAAATTGCTTCACTCTCGTCACAAGCATGTATCACTTATTATTTTATGATAACATCCCACCCTGCAAGTACCGTCTAATATAATTCTATAGGTTAAATAACACTTAAGTGAGGGGTGATGAGTGATTCGCACCTTCCGTTAAGAAGGGAGCATCAGAATAAACTGGATGTAATGTCGATCCAATGTAATTTCCTAAAACTTCTCACAATTTTGCAAATCTGTTCATGAAAGGAATTATTTGACTCAGGGGCCATGAATCTTCCATAACTTTCGGGATCCGAAATGACATATGCTCACCAAGCTCAGATCCCGCTCCGACCAAAATTTGCGTTGCGTAAATTCGAGTATACAATATACAAAAATTACCAGATTATTTATGTAATTGTGCCAAAAACGGTGAAAGTCTCAACGTGCCCCATTTTTTAATAATTCTGCTCTGGGGTATTCTGGGATCCTTGAGTTCACAAAATCAAAAAAGTATTGGATTATTTATAAAATATCACAAAAATCAGCAAATTCTCACATTGCCCCAATTTTTAAACAAAATGTCGCTTCGGGTTAATATCGATTCCGTGAACGCAAAAAATCAAAAGTTTATCTGTTTATTAATCAAATATTGCAAACCAGCAAATTCTCACAATGTCCCATTATTACCAAAATGTTGCTCCATGCTAATTTGCGATCCAAAAGGTCAAAAATGAAAATATTTTCTTCAAATATCGCGAAAGTCAGCAAATTCTTACATTGTCCCATTTTTAGTTGCATTTTTGTTCGCTAAATCATTTTTTTAAATACAATAATATCTGTTTCAGTGAAGTCTTGCTACTAACAAAGAAGTAACGTATTAAAAGTTTCAATTTCTCACAGTGCCCCGATTGATAGGTTAACTGCATGTGTTTGTTTGGTGCTTCCGAGCAAAGACATTTGAAAAATGTAGTTTTAAAATGACACCCAAAAGTGATCAATGGCCACCCTAACAATTAATTTATTTTTTTAAACAAAATAGAAGTAAAAAACCGCATTTTTTAATGTAAGAAATCCCGCGCCCTATCCGCTAACCACAAAAATAAAACAACAAACAAATTCCGGAAACAGGAACTTTCTGTACCCCTGTATTTACTATTGGAAAATTTTGCTGGAATTTTCTTTATAGACAACGGTTAAGTCGAGCGGTAAATTTTGTACTAGTAAAAATCCTATCAATGTTGTTGGTCTTTAAAGTTGTATGGTTACACCGGATTATTTTCAAAAGAGTTAGACGTCCAATGACTGAATCCTGCTGCGGTAAGTACTGGTATAATAAATGCTTGTGTCAAAGAAAAGAAAATTGTGATTCTTTTTTGCCAGTTGAATATTCAGTTAATTTATATATGAGATAGTTGAGCGTCCGACTGTATATTTTTTTATCTAATGACAAATATTTTCGAAAAGGACAACATTTACGTATTAAACACATGTATACGTAATCCTTTAACAAAATACGGATCATTAGTGACTTTTATTTTCATAAATAAATCATTTTTAAAAGCATCAGTAGGCATCTAACTATCTGCTGGTTTTTTAACCGAACCTCTAATTATGTACACATGTCACTGAAACATGGTTTATAAATAGAGCGACAAATGCGATTTGCACTAACCGTTCGGACTACTAAAAGTCAATTCAATCAATACCTATGCCTGACGCAAGTTGGCAAAGAAAGGGTGTTTAGTATTACGAAATTGAAACGTTTAAATCATCAGTGTGGTAATAGGCATTTCTTCAAAAAGACGATGCATCTTGTTGACAATACTATCGTATTATTACTGTCTCGTGACAAGCTCTATTTACATTCAAAAGCAGGTGCCGTATTCTTTCTGTGCTTCTACTTCAGCGACTTTAATTGAAACTTTCTGGTTTTTCAAAGATTAATGCAAATCAGATGGACTAGTCTTCTTCTTGGAATGCTCGTATAAATCTTCTGATTCAAATATGATATATTATAATCCTCCAATCCCAAATACATTAAAAATCTAAACTCAGAGTATTTTATCATGGGTACATCCCTAAATGCATCAGTTAAAGAGTAGTGTAATTGATATGGCCTGTCCCATGGACTTGGTTAAAATGGCGTGTCCATATTGCTGGGTGTAGATATGAAACAAGTAAAGAAGGTTATGATGACTGTAGTTCCGGTTGCTTCAGCAATTGACATGACGATGTAATCAAAGTTTCCTGCTGTAATTTCTTTACGTTGACGCTACAGATATTCACGATAAAATGAATGGTTATATACAGGTACTACAACTTAATATTAAAGCAACCAAAAGCAATTTCCGATTTGTTTCATTATCCCAATATAATGACAACTTATAACTACCATTTTCAAGTTTTCGCTCACGTCACTGGATCATGCAAACTGTCAAAGAGTTGTTCAACGTGTCTTCTAATTTCAAATGAAAGTACATATTTATGAAAACTAGCTTTAATTTTTTTGAAGCACACACTTCAATAGAAAAGAATATCGGACAAGTTATTTCCATCGCCATTAACAAACAATATTACGCTACAGTGTAATGTCATCTACAGTTTTAAATTTTTTGCTTCACCCTCGCATTCAGTTGTGCGGCAAGTTCACAACAATATCTGCAATCTACAACTAACTACAGGAGACAAAAACTGTTTCAGCTTCTTGCGTCAAGGATACTCTTTTGACAGTAACTTGGAAAGTATTTGCACATGCATATATGTACGTACATAACCATTAGCTCTTTAATATTTCAAAGCAAAAAATTTGCTAGCTTACAACTACACATTAATATATTTCATTTCTTTAAATCTTAAAGTTTAATTTCAGTTTTGAGCATGTGAAACGTCGAACAAGTTCATTTTGCACTTTCGCTCAATTTTTTAAACAATAGGTGTACCTGACAGCAACTCTTGCTGTTAATTGGAAGATTTCAAATGGTAGTGGATTTGTCTTCTTGAAAATAATGACCGTCTTTGATTCTGAATGCAATAGTTATTCACGGTATGTCGAATCATGAAAAGGCTGAAATATTTGCATCTAACCAACACGCTGTAATCAAGACCAATAGTTAGTAGTTTATTAAGCACTCTGTCAATTTGCATTACTTGTGTTGGGTTATACCAGAGGCATTATTACTCGTTTCTGAACAGAATGCTCAAGAAAAACTTTGGAATTATTTGAAACTCTACAAGGATTCCCTTTAGATACTAAGCCATGAAAACGGCATTTCTCTTTTTCAAAACCAACATCTGTAGATTAAAATTTCGTCTTTCCTAAATCTTCCTGATGTGCTAAAGATTTGTGACGTCGCTTTGTTTATTCTGGCCCAATAAGGATTGTTTGTAATTGCCCGCTACAACTTCTCCATTGGTTTTGTCTTTGAAGAATATAATAAATCAAACGTTGCTGCTCGATATAATGAAATATTAAGTGGATTAGTTATATATTTAAAAATTTCATTGTCAAGAAATGGAACGTGTTGGATGATTGGATGAACTAATAATCTTTAAATTGAAATACGAAGCAAGTTATTATATTTGAGAGATCAATGCATGTCTAATTGTCTGATTAAATTATTTGCGTGTATCAACGTCAAACTGCTATTAGGAATCGTCACAACCTTCCACTAGTGTCCACAAAACAACATAAAAACATCATCTTCCTGAACACACTTAGAATGAGCTTCTCAAAATACGTGCATTCCAGAATGTTATATCCAGGTAATTAATATTTGTTGTACTTGAGCTCGATGTTAGTGAAACGCAAGCATAAGATCTAAACAAATGATTTAATAAGATGCTGGTGACTTTTATCAACACAGGAGAAAATTCATTTGATCATTATTATGAAAGCAGCAGAAACATTTTCCAAAATGCAGACAAAAGTCAATAAATTCCACTCTCAGACCCTTCTTCAGGTAACTATCTTACCTTTAGCACTCAATATACGAGCTTCCATTCACTGCAAAATTAAATCATGTATAATAAAAATGCATGCTGCTACCATCCTTTTCCAAAACTTATAATGCATTCCAAATTGCTCTCCTGCGACACTATAAGTACCTTTGTATCAGACTATTCGATATTTTACTGGCGAAAGTGACACCGCTTCTAAAATGCTATTTTTCTGCCAGTAAACATAAGGTTGTCTTGACATTGCCATATTCTTTTATCACACTTATGAGTGATAAGTTATCACACTGCATTCACGTATCTTCACAAATACTTGTAAATATGTTACAAGTGCGGTTGTCGTTGTAATTTAATTTTAGATTCAAAGGAAACAATTGTTAACTCCGCATACAAAATAAATGAAATAATTTACAAGCCAAATGATATCACAATCAAATTCCGGAAGGCTTTCAGAAATAGACTGTTTACTTTGCGAAGCATTCGGGTTCATTTTCCAAATTGCAGGTCGGCCAAATGAATTAAACTGGCTCATTTGAATTGCTCCCACACAAAGAATTGGATTTGTGGGTAGGAAGAACGTCAAAAAATATATTGCCGTGAACGATCGAGCAATTTTTAACCTCAGGTCGTAGTCGTTTTATTTTCTTCTGTGGTGTCAACTAGATGATAAGGCATATGGTTACAACGCCTAATTCATTGCGATAATTAATTTTGGATCACGTAATATCAGTAAGGTACTTCTCCAATTGGAGATAAATACACATTTACCGAGAGTATATTTCATTTATGATCGGGCCAAACGTAGTAACAGTTGCATTTGGATACAAATGTTCGGTCAATACAAACGGTCCAATACAAACGGTCAAATTGAAATATTGTGAATACGGATCCCGTTATCCAAAAGTGCAAATTGTAGATACGTTTCACACACAGCAAACGAATAATTTTTCGTGAACCTATAATTTATTGGACATACTACTATTTACCATTCCAATGCTTCTTTGAAAAATTGTTGTACTTTTTTGTCTCGCAAATGATACCCGGTATTCGAATTAATGTTGACCATCTTGATTTTACACACTTGAACAGTCCAAGTCTTTAGACTTTTTAAAAGCAATTCTAATCTGTTTCGTAAGAACGTATCTAATAAATTATGTTTTAGTTTAGTTTTAGTATGATAACCTGACTAATGTCCGTATTAACATTCGTCTTAATTTGCCACAAAACTAAACAGCACATGGATAGATGTGATTCGTTATGTGAAACTAATAAACTTTGTAGCTTATAACGTTTTGTTAAAGAAAAATAGTAAGTTAAATTGCCCGTAAACTTGTTAGTTCGCTGACGTCATTGTTGACAGTTTCCACGATAAACAAAGTTTTGGGATCCTTGTGGATTCACAACTTACTAAAGATTAATCAGTTCCATAACGAATTTGTTGTCCACTGGTTGTTTGTTGTAAGATTTTGACAAATTAAGTTTGAAGGTACATTGAGCTGCTTTAGTCATTCTTAGGATGTGAGGACTCCAGGATTGACTTTCAGAAATCGATCGAGTGAAATTATAGTGTATACAACGAATTTTAATGGTTCATTCTATTGCGATTATGAAGAATGTCGGGTAGGGATCCAACAAAATTATTTACGACAAAGTGAAACAAATCCTTTGTTTTATGAATAACACTAACCAAAAGCAAATCTCCAACAACGTTTTGCGTTCCATGTACCCAGAATTTAAGGTAGAGGCAGTGATCTCTGTCCAAAATGATTTTGTATCGAAATGAGTCTGTTGCAACGACATGGCTGCTGATGACGTCTTTTCTAGGAAATACACCTACAGTGCGTTTATACTGGTTTTAAGATTATATTTGCGGAAAATTCCGTTGAAGTATGGTTGAAGATGAAAATTATCTTTACTTTCATAAGCTGCGCTTTAGGTAATGTATAATAAGAATCATAGGAATGTATAATAGGAATTTGACGTAAAATATTGTTAATCTCCATGCGCTATATCGCCAATAAATGATGATACGTCTATGAACAAACAGACTATTGTCACCGGCGTTTTCAAAATCTTGGTGATCTTATCTTCAAAAAACAGATTTTGTGATTGGGCGGATGTATTATATATTCTCTGGATCTGGTCGGGGATGATCTGGACTCGCCCAAATTAATCATTTAGCACAATGTGGCAAACATTAGTTTACCGTTTTCACTTAACTAATAAATGTAAACAAAACCGTATGATTCCCAATGCTAATGTTATTTGATTTTTACATGTTCAATGTTTTTTTACAATTTAGCAGGTTATATATAATTATACATACTATATTGAGAGTTCTTTGTTTAAACCGATGAAACTAGAAATTGTGTACTGAAAACGTGAATCTTCACATGTGATGCACCAGGGGCTATACGATTTCGTTTACCTCTGTTCAAGTGATTTTCTCGTTGATGACATGGAAAATGCTTGGCAGATAAACAAATCGTTTAGTACATTAACCGTGGTTGTTTACGTGAAGTCTTTTATTGACATCCAAGATTACAAACTTGCTTTGACATTTGAATAAATTAGTCGCCAAAATGTGGTCATAGTGGAACTGCTCAATTATATCTTCAAATAGGTTATAACTGAACGTTGTAAGCACATGAGGCAATGTGAAAACTTGTGGTTGGAATCCGGAAGTGTATTGCCCTACATATATTCATGACTTTGTCGGACATCACACGACTCGAAACAGTGTTATCAATTTAAGGAATTGCGCAATGCTTCTAAAGAGGTCGACAAAATTTCAATTCTCATGCCAGAATTACAGGATAGGCGTTTCTATTTTAGGAAATTGGTAAGAACCTTCTTATTTAATGTATTTGTACGAAATATGTTTTGATAATATTTCACCAGGTTCGACAATTTGCTGTCAATTTAACAACGTCAGTCAGCTGAACATAGAAAGTAAATGTCTCCATTATATTTTTATCCGCAATTCTGTTTCTGCACATCACAGAAAATCATGGGCAACATTTATCTGTTTGAAAATTACTTTCTGCACTTTTGTTATTCTCCCATTGCTCAGACGATCGCGTGATATCAGTATCGGAAAGGCTTTTATTCTTTTAACGTGGCCCGGTGCTTGTACGTGGAGAATATGATCGACCGGATTATGCAATTTACAAATTTGACAACATTCAGTGCTTCGTAAATGTACTTTAGAATTCAATTTCGTTTTTGGAAAGCAATGTGGTATGTGAATTTGTTATTGATATTTTGCACCCGAGATGCAAATTGATTATTGTTCAATTTAACTACTTTCTGGGTAAATCGTGCAGTCCAATTTCCAAAGTACTGCTAGTCTGTTTCTAAATAATATTTCTGATGAGTTCCTAGTGCTGCCTAGTTCGTTTACAAACCAGGACATTGAATTGCAAATAGAACATAATTAAGTTTTTGTAATACCCAAAATTGTCGAATCCATATGCGTACGAACGGGTTCCTGTTAAAAAGGTGGACTTCATCATTTTGAAATGCATGTTGGACAAAACATGAAATAATTTTTCATGCATACTAATTTACTGATGTCAATGTGTAATTGGCTATCTTAGTAATACAATGTTATTAATCAGAACGTTTGAATCCAACTTGATTCAAGCGTGACATTCTGTTTGCACGTACACAATATAAGTCGTCTCAAATTAACTAGTTATGTATATTTTTGTATTTCTTGAAATTAAGCTTGAAACCAGGCTCTACTCCGTGGATTCTGTCAAATGTACGAAGCGCTCCTTGTGATTCGATTATTTCGAATTATAGACCTTCTCAGTACTCAACGTTTGGTGATCCCGACAATGAATCTCGTATCGCTGAGCTACGTATGTTGTTATGGATATAATTAGGTTTTTTACAAATAGTTTCAACTCTTTACATTAAAACTTGCTTCAAATGTTTTTACAGGTGTATAATATGCTGGCCTTCCAATATTAACAAATATCAAGTAAGAAAAATTTAATTTTACAACAAACAAAAATTACAGGTATTAACATACATGTATCATCGAAAAAGGAACATGTTCAAGGATTGTTTTTACGGTTAGTCAGGTGTCCACTGGAAATCAAGTAAGTTGAAAATCGTTTAGTGATGAAATCTTTCGAAACAAGTCTTTATTATTTAGATTTAACGTTTCTTATACTATTCTGTCTTGCCATATCTGTATATAGGTATATTTACATGAAATTAAGATATTACTGTGTTGGATAGAATTATTTTGTACCACGTCAGTAGTTCGTTTAAACATTTGTTTATTAAGTGTTTGCTGCGTTCACCAAGGAGACATAGAGTAGCACATTAATGGAATTCGGCATTGAATTTTCATTTCGGGAAAGCAGCAACACTTTATGAGATGCCTGCCAATTTTGAAGAATCGTATTACAATCCGTTAAGATCAGGACAATAATGAAGACATATGTTGGCATTTGGAGCAAAACCATAAGACAATTCAATTTATTACCTTTTCCTGTAAAAATAATGTGTCTGTGAATGGCTGACTTTTTGAAAATTAACGTAAGACTGCTTTTGAGATGTATATTTTTATTACTTTCTCAATCAAAAGTGGCATATTTAAAATGTCAATGTTGTCTATCTCAATTTAGTCTTCATTTCTCTTCCACTTCTTCTGATTAAGTAGGATTAACATCGAGGTCAAATGAATTTCATTGTAGCCAAGCACATGATCTTATGCATCGTTTAAACTGTTCAAAGTGAACGTATTTGGTACAACCGCACGCTTTAATTTACACGTTATTGAATGGATTGGAGTCCAATCATTGGACGTTGCTCGTCTTGTTTTGGCGCTATTTGATTTTTGCATTGCCCAGGTTGTTGTCATTTATATATATCTGTGAGTTATGAATCTATTGGGAAAACAAGGCGTATTTGTAAATATGAATCTCAGTAATTGATGATCCGTCGTAGTTATAATAAAAGTTATTTAATGATGTACGTATTTTTCTATTATGCGGTCCAGCCAAAATATATATGTATAACCGTAAAGTCAATATACTCCACTATGCGAATTGATGTGCTATGCAACAATTTTCTTAATAATTTTTCTCTAAAAACATGGGAATTGCATTGATATTCGCCTATCTGAAGAGGAATGTTTAATGTGGACTTGCAGTATATTGGTACAACTAATTATCAAAATTACTATGCTCCCTTGAACAAATGTTTCATTTCACAGATAAAATACACATATATCAAATACCTAGTTTCTGGTATAAATTGCTATTGCACTAGAATTTTTTACCAACGTATAGACCGTTTTTAAGAGTTGTGAATTTTTAATACATTCTATTCTGTTTGATTAAAAAGCTTACATTCACTTTTGTCCGGTGTGGAGGAATTTATGATAACTAGATTTTCTTCCTGGGCCCAGTGTGGTAGTGTTCAGTATAATTTTGTTCTCCGTTGTACTATTTTCTGAATTACTAAACTACATTAACAACTACATTAAACTCCTTTTTAATGATGTACCGAGGGCGAGTTGGCCCTCCTCTGACTTACTTTAAACTTTAAGTATTCAGCGGAGCTCCAATGTATGTAATTACTTAAATAGCCACATGTGCCTCTTCAATCAACTAAGATTATTTCGGCTTATCACAATCGAATCTAAATTGGGACAAATGGAAAATATTTAGAAATTAAATTTGCTGAGGCGTAGAAACTCCTTTTCCAAACGAGTTTCGACAGTGCTGTTAAGAAATTATTATCATTTCCTGTTTACAAATAATTTGCAGGAAGCAGACTGCCCAGGAATGCTGAACAAATGACCGTTAGCTGAGAAAAATTGAAAATTGTTCAGTTAGTACATATTCATCTGACTTGAGTAATTAATGTAATTGCTGTATGTTAATCTATCTATAATGCCACCAGCAAGCATCATAAATTTTCTTGGTTCCGAAACACATTAATAGTAGCTTTTTGATACTAAACATTTCATTTCGCATTTATGGTGTAGATTTTCAACTGCGCTTATATCTTCAGACATATAAACTCTAAATTTTCTTAAACTTTTAATTCTGATCTGCCCCTTCTCGTCCCGGTTTAGGATGAAGCATTGTAATAAATTTGCTTTGATTTCAATTAAATGTATCTGGCTAAAAATCCTATAGCATTTTTTTTGGTATCTACTTATTACAAGTAATACTTCGCAACACCCTTGCCACGATATGAAATTGTTAAGCTTACGATAAATGTTATGTTTTGAACTAACAACTTCTGTCATTCTTCAGAACAAGCATTAGCCAATGGTGCCGTAAGAGTAGCTTTCTTGGTCATTTTCCACTTTTGGTATGAGTGTCGCGAATTTTCTTGAGTTGGCTCACAAGAAAAAATTCTGCATACAAAGTTATGGAGCTCTAGGTACGCCAAAATGATGTGCACAAGTTATTGCGGAGAAAGCCGGCTTTAGAATCTTAGAAATTTAGAACAAAATTGCAATGCTGTCGGAAATATCAATCAAACAATTTTCATGGCCTTAATACTTTTGCGAATCCTAAACTTAAAAATTCATAATTCCAAAAATTCCAACTGCAATTCAAAGCCATTGGAAACGCTATATGGCGCAAAGTCTTCTGTATCTGACATTTAGAAAATTATTCTAATTCAACAGGTTTTGCAAAGATAGTGGGCAGCCTCCTTAAGGCTGCGTGTCTTCTCAACGTTTCCACATCATCATTAGTCCTCCGCAAGCTGTATTAAAGACGGAAAATAAAAACTCGGAAAACCCCGCTTTAGTGCCATCTCGATAATTCTAGCAATATTTATCTAGTTGTGGGTCGAATTTAATAATAACCGAGCTGTCTATATCTCTTATGTACCGAAACAATCCGACGTCGTCGTATGTAATTAAGCACTTGACATTGGGTTATCTGAAAGACAGATTTCTACAGGTCTGGCGCGTTAGTGAAAAAAGAAATTATTTTCTTGGCAATAACTGTTTGTTACTTTTACAGCAGTCACAAAATTTTGAATTGAACATTTGAAAACACAAGTAGCAGAGCCATTTCGTCAACGAAACAACACAGCCAGAGATTCCGACACGACAAAAGGATTGGATCTTAAAACATGTTTTTTGCAACTTACAGTTGTCTTTCACAAAATGGCATTCCACTCAAACAGCAGATAGTTATCCGTCTTCCGCACGTTATTGCCAAGCAAGATTGATATAGTTTCCTCTTGCGATTATTTCTTATAAAAAACAAATGTTCTCATGGTACTCGTTCTCAAATTTTATGTCTTGCTACATTATTTTTCATTGATGTATAAATACGTCGAAAGGATTGCTGTTTGAGCAAAGGTGATAGGACGATGCCCTTGGAATTTCCGAGAAAACTTTCATAATTGTTTGTGATTGTCATTCCATATTCATTCATTCAACTTCCGAAAAAAATCAAAAATTATCCAAATAGCCAACAAAATTAAATGAAAATGCCCATAAATAAATGTTAAATTATCCCTCAAATTTAATAGTACATGGGCATTTAAAAGTAATCATTTGTCCAAAGAAAATATCTTTACAAGGAAATTTTTTGATGAGAAATTTGTACTAAAGTAATGCTTTTAAGGGCCAAATAAAATGTTCTCCATAAAGTTACAATTCACTGCAAACTATGTTTCACTAAGTTTGTTTCTAGGATTATGCATGATTGGAATTCTGCCCAATAATTGCTATCTATAAAATGATATCTATAATAATTACTGTACCGAACTAGTTTTGTCTTTTTCTTAAGACCGTTGTGCTTGTAAGTAAGCTCTCCCTTCTTTACGACGACCAAAATACTATTAACCTCAGTTGGTAATAAGTTGTTTTATAGACACTTTGAAAGTTTTTCGAGCAGAGTATTAACTAACTTGCATCAAGCTTTTAATTTGTGCTGGAACGCATTTCCTTAAACCAGTCAAGTGGCCTATCCTATCCCGAAAGTTTACTGGAATATTCGTGTTAAAAATTGCTCCGGTGAATATCAAAACAAATTTATGGAAGTACTGCATAGGCCAAATTCATATTTTAATGGTTGGTCCTTTTACTTGTGAATTATACGTCGGTTCCAAAATTTGGTGAACTGATTCAATCCGTAAACCGTCACAATCCGCAATCTACCTGACAGTAATAAAAGTTTCCTGTCGCTGCTGATTTCAAGACGTTGGCTTCCATACTAAGCAATATTTTCCTTGAGAAGATTGAGCTAGTAAGCAATCTAACATACTTCAACTTCTACATTAGACATAAAATAAACATCTCGAACCGTTCCTAAAGAAAACGATTTTACAATGCAACATTGCCAACCTGAGTTATTAATTTCACACTAAATCCTCGTATTTATATTGGGCGACAGTAATTTGACCCAATATTACTTTTGTATCTTTGATTATTCTTGGAACGCTCACACCATATTCGTGTTAGTAAAAGACTTACTTTTTTGCCCCAAACGTTGTAAAGCCGATCTGGAGAAGTCCTCGGAAGCATATAATTTTCAAAGTTGACAACCATCAGTGCTTCGTATACGAATATAAAATTAACTATCTTGGTATAATCTGGTCATATGAGCTAATGTTTACCTTTTTATTTTTGTTATTTAGAAATGATTACTGGAAAGATGGTTTAATGTGTGTAGTAACTATAATGACGACGACAGATTTATCTGTTTAATGAAACGCATCAAAAATGGTCAGTACGTCTTCTATTCTGCTTTTTATTTGAGTCCTTTAAAATGAATATTACGACGTCATAGTCATCCCAACGAAGCCTACCAGAATTAATTGAATTGGAAATAATTTAGTCTACAAAGTTTATTCCAAAATGATTTACAAGATAGGTAAAATGAAAGTTAAAATTTCAAAATGGCAAAAACGTACTGGTATTATCAATTCCTACAGAAGATAATGAATTATTCTATATATACTCCAACTTCTAAAAAGTATTTCGCAAATGCAGAACGTCAAAAGTGTTGTTTCGACACTTAGGAATGTTTTATTAGACGCAAGGTGTTATTTCTGTGTTCCACGCAAAATATTGCTGTGACATGAGCAGAAAGAAGAGGAACAAGATTGAATGGATACGATGACAGCTGTTGCTACTTACTGGTCAATCATTCTTTGTTACCAAATACGGAAAGAATTCAAGACTTTAAACTCTGAAAAACAGACATTGTCAATTTCCAATGTCAAATATTTTGGTGATGACTTGTTTTATTTTATTTTACGCCAGTGAAAACAAAAAAATTCTGGAATTTCACCTGATAAAATGCTCGTAGATATTATTTTATACAAAGCATCCAGTGGAAATTCAGATGTGTAATATTTAATATACGAACAAGCAAAAAATGCAAATTTTGCACAAGTCTTTAATTTTGTTTTGGTTTTCAACTGCCATGGTGGACACAATAGTTCATCTTGTCAAATTTACACAGTATTCACAATTATATAAAATCTACATAAAATCATGATTTATTACATCCTCTTGCGTCAACTTCTGCAAAAACACCTACTCCATAATCATGGCTCCGCAGGCATTGTATCTTCAATACCACAAAATTGATTTTACTGTCAGACTTTGACTAAGCAGCGCCGATTCGACGAAACCACAATTCCACGAATTATTGCAGTGTCGTTCTAAAATCATCTACACTTTGCAAATTTAGTCATCCATAATACTGCAAAGGTGATAAAACTAGTGGACTGCCATTTATATTCTTTGAATGATGAATAGCTATGCACTCAGGATTGTCGTATGGATTGTATAAAATATTTTAAACCATGTCATTTGTAACAATTACTACAAAGGGATGACCTAGTTCGTTCTTACACTATTGAAAATTTAATACTTTACGTATGTATTTTGAGAAATAATTTGGAAATAATGAGAACGAAATATGCACTTGAATTTATCTAACAATTTAGCCCCTATACAGGAAAGTTAATAATGAAAATTTTACCGTTGGTGCAAACTTCATCGGTCGGGTAATTGTTATTATTGTTTGCTTACCAAATTAACACTCACGTATTCAGAATAACCATAACTAAAAAACTTTAGGCAACCCTGCAGCAGCAAAACAATACGGTGGGAACATTCTCGTTTCGTCACCGTCTGACGATAGTGCTCAGCAAATATAAATTTACCTGACTTGTTCCAATATGTTGTTGCCAATCGCACTTTGTTAACCTGCTTCTCGGAATTGTTAGCGAATGAGACAGTCGAGCGACTTTTAATGCATTGTTGTGCCCATGCTCATTTCCATCAATTTTAGATTGGAACATCCTGGCCATCAAACTGGTATTCAAATAAAAATGCTGGAGACAGTGATAATTATAATGTACAGTAAATGATCATTAATCCGTAGTTGAATAGGATGACCTGAATGCATGTTGAAATATTCAAGTTTTATAGATTTAAAAAATGGTAGCAGAAAAATGCCCTCAAAGTTTGTATCGGCTATAACGAAACCGACAGTCTAGATGTTTAATGAAAGCTTATTGTTTCCTATCATACCTTATGTTCAGCTGTTATGTGAGACATTTTGTAGTATGTGTATGGAATATATAATAAATGAACGGTAGCGATGAGCTAACCGAACATACTTGAATTTTCGACTATTCGGTTGGGATGAAACAACTAAGGGTAATCCAAAACGAATCACTGAATTGTACACCAGTAGTATTTACAACTTAATTATCCGAGTATTGTCATAAACCGTTGAGTATTTCATGTTGCTTATAACTTTGGCAAGAAATAGTAATTCTAAAACTCAGACCAATAATATTACACACCAACCTTATCAACTCTGAAAAACAGTACCGCCAGAACAATCTGTCCCACCACTAATTGATCATTACCACAATCAATAAGCTAAGCGTCGTCGATTTAACTAAAACATGCTGAAAAATAGTATCCAGTAACTAGTATCTAGTTATACGGGCAGCGTTTCTGTACACACTGGTGCGGACAGGGTGAAATTAGTACTTCAGAATTTGATAATTATGACATGCATTTGATAAACTACTTGGTTGTATCCAAGTGCTTGTAATATACCAAAAAAGGGTTTGTCAGCAATCAGTCCTATTTAGTTCTAATACGAAGTATTTATTAAACCGTCTTGATATAGTGTTCGCAATTTGAATTGACTTCACTTGAATTCAAATTTTTTATCATATTGAGTAACCGCTTTTAACATATGCGATCTACATAGAGGTCATGAGAAATGAAATATCCTCCATTCAAACGAGCGTCTACATTTGATGACAACCTCCATTTGGTCTTTAACAAATGAGGACGTGTGACGCCGTCGTGGTAAATTCAGACACCAGTATTGTTTTATTAATTTAACATATACATACATACATTAGATAGTTTAGTGGTTAAATAGGGGTGTCAATGTCCAATTTATGAATCCTCAATGAATGGATCAGGTAAGCAAACTATTGTCTGACGAAGAAGGGTCTAGATGGAACAAATTCTTTACTTCGCATCTGAGAAAATAACATCAGATTTTGCGCGATGGTCTAAGAATGAAACTTATAATACTTGGGTTAGAAGGTCAAATGGAAAGGTTGGCAAATACATTTACGTTTACATGCTATCATCCATCTACTAGCTTGATGTTTAAAGCGTCAAACGCCAGAATAAATGCCAATATCCGAAGGATATCCACAGAAATTCCTACATGCGCTGGATATGTATATATGACGTACATGGATAAAGTAATTACTATCTGGTGCTGTTCCAATAGTTTGCTTCAAACAACTGCAGTATAAACTTTGCCTCGTATACAAACGCCCAGCTAATATGTGAGCGGCAAATTGAAAACTTAGGCGTACTTTTGCAAACATTAACAAACGTCTGCGCACCATACCACCAACCATTGCACCGTGGGAATCGTAATTTCGTTTCATCGTAAGTCACCAAGAAGCTTAGTTTCTCTTACAGTAATGTGGCTATAGATTAAAATACTCCGTTAATTTACCGTTAATTTACTTTTCGAATTGAATCAGTAAAGGAGTTACTAGAGAGTCATCTAATATATTCTTGTCCCCAGTGTAATTTTTTAAATGACATAGATGAGTTTGTGAAAGATTTTGCATGTGATTGAAAAGTTGTAAAGGAGATTTTCGAATGAACTTAATTCATGGCATTTAAATTGAACTTTTTGAGCATAAATTCCACTCCTACACCTGTATTCGTCCCATGCTGTTGGAATAATAAGAAAATAATTTTGTTTTTATCAAACTCTAACGGTAAGTCGTGACTATGTATAATTAGCCATGTTTGTGATTTGCGTAACCACGCCATTAAAATTATTTCGGCAAGCAATTTTATATTAAAGTTACGAAGATGTGTTAAGCTCACGGAATTTCTAGGAATAATGATTGACATAGTCTGGCTAAGTGCATATATATTCATGGTTTGCTTTAGTTTCAATGGCCAGGCAAACCATTCACAAAGTTTACAAACATTTAACAATTGTATGACAACAGGTTGAAAAATCACGTTTCAAAATATTTCTTGCAGATCCACAGGTGACCATTTAATTGAGAGTGATTTGCACAACAATAAAATAGATTACATTGTTCAACCAGTTATTGGTGAAAGGTGAAAGAATGCCGACAATAAGGAGCACTTGAATTACTACTATGACCAATTGCATTTATGTCCCTTCCTAAAAAGAACTTCATGAATAAAAAGTATAAGGTTAGCAGCATTACTTTGAAACTTTGACCAGAAATGATGGCAATTGTTTATTAGCTAATGCATGATTTCATACAATCAAAATTGGGAACCACTTAAAGCGTTATACAGTACAAAATCGATTTTGTACATAAAGAGGATCTATACGTTTGCCGGTAACATTTTTTAGTGCATGTGATACTGCCGTACTCTAGACTACTGATTTGGGGAATGTAGGCCGAGAAAAATTAATGATTTTATCAAATCTGCTACCTTTCGATCCTTCCATTTCAAATGCGAAAGTAGATACCCTTTTGCAAAACATTGTTCACTGCGATGAACAATTTTATCTTCCTATGAATTCCACATTTCAAAGTTCCCATAAGCAGACTTCAATCACTACGACTAAATCTGCGCTAATGTTGACAAAATAATCTCTCATATCGGTTATTTGTCGTTAACGCCAATTTTAAATTTAGCGGCATCGCATTACAAAACATACTTCAACACAACATCTTAATTAGATTTATATTTTGCTTTTATATCAAATTGGCTAACGGGAAACAAAATTATCTTCAGCGGACGTCTGAATTGAAAAGATTTGTGAAAGTTTTAATCCATTTTTGAACGGCGACAGCAGCGAATAATTGTGTGCTCTTACCGCCAACAAACGGCTTAATATAGAGAAGCTGCTATTTAAAAAGCCCAGTGGAACCGCAATTATAATAATAAAATGTGTTGTTCCTGTAATTCTGTTTCAGAGAATGGTGTAGTCTGACGGCGGCATAATTACTGATATACCAGTCTCCTACGTAGCGGACCCATAGGTAATTGAAAGGCAAAGATTTGGTTGTTAATTTAATTATAGGATAGTAAGTTAAGTTTCCAGTATTTAATGCCTGCTGTAATTTACGACCCATAGATTGAAATGACGATCTCTGCGCTGAATGAATACCACCAATGTTTATCTGTACGACATCAGATAACTCGTGTAATACAAAAAATAAAATGCATTGTCTGAATAAGGTCATTGCACAGGAAAGGCATTTAAATGGATGTTTTCGCATTTTAAGTGACACGATATTCACAGTTTCGCATTCAAATATTATTTTACATACACTGGAAATGTGTGATAAATACAAGTAAATACACTTGTACAGTGAATTTGTTATACAAGCAAATCTGCAGGGGTCAATACATAATGGGCCAGGTTTGTAATATATGTATACTAGGGTACCCGTGCTCGCAATGCGAGCATTATATTATTAAACAAATCGTTAATACACTTCGAAAATGCTGTGCTAGACACTCTAAGACTTTTTGGGTCACGCGAAATTCAATATTATAACATTTAATGGATAGTAAGTACTAAATCCCTTGGCACAACAGCGAATAAGCATATGAAAGTTGTTGGTAAAAAAGAGTTAACCATATTTCATAATGTTGCCAATGTGCATCACCAAAGAATAATATCTCGAACTGAACATTGTACTCCCTCTTCAACCTTCTCATTTCCCCAGTTGTTTACTGAGATATTTTGTGACGCAATCGTTCGATACAGAGTAATAAAAACACGACCATTGTCATAAATACAGCAATACCCTTTCAAAACAATATGAACAACATGCAACTATATTTTTTAGTTGAGAATTTGCTAAAGTGTATATACTTATGCGTGATTCGAATTTTGGGGTTGGTTAAACTGGTCATTGGCCTATCATAACACCAACTCCAAATAAGCATTGGATTTCAAAACTGACGCCACATTTGAAATTAGATGATTAACGTGCAAAAAGGTAATTACTATCATTACAATGCAACAAATTTTTTGCTTACCATAACACCATGTAACAGCATTATAATCCCTGGATTTTAACACCTACTCCATATCTGCAATCATGGTACCAAACTACATACACAAACTGATTAAATTATGACACACATTAGGCTTATCATGACACGCTATTGCACCTTGATAGGTCTCGGATTTCAAAACCGACTCCATATTGGAAATCAGGGGTAAAAGTTACTTATGGAAACTGATTTGCATTAAATTGTGACAAACTTTAGGCCTATTATGACACGTTATAACACTTTGATAAGCCTTGGATTTCAAAACGGACTCTATATTGGAAATCAGGGGTAAAAATTACTTATGGAATCTGATTTGCATTAAATTGTGACAAACTTTAGGCTTATCATGACACGTTATCTCACCTTGATAAGTCTCGGATTTCAAAACCGACTCCATATTTGAAATCAGGGGTAAAAATTTCCGATAGGAACTGATTTCCATTAAATTAAGACAAACTTTAGGCTTATCATGACACGTTATCGCACCTTGATAAGGCTCAGATTTCAAAACCGACTCCATATTTGAAATCAGGGGTAAAAATTATTTATGGAAACTGATTTTCATTAAATGATGACAAACTTTAGGCTTATCATGACACGTTATCGCACCTTGATAAGCCTCAGATTTCAAAACCGACTCCATATTTTAAATCAGAGGATGACCTTACATAAAGGTACTGATTTCCATTAAGTTATGGGAAATGTTAAAGTCATAACCAACTTCACACACGTCAGGCTTGTGAAGTATCTCAGCTGAGCAGAGCAGCGCATTGCGCAGAGCAAACTTGCACAGAGACAGGACTGAACACGTCGGGAACAGACGTACAGCACACAAACTCTTCTGACTTGCAAGGGGATTGATTATACATTGATATTAATCAAAAAGTTTAGAACCCAACTTGATTCTATGGTTGCATTCTTTTTGTAAGTATATAATATACATAAATCGTCGCTAATAACCTAGTTATGCTTATTTTTGTATTTCTTCAAATTAGCTTAAAACTACTTTGGCTGTCATACGAAAGCTAGCACACTTCTTTACTTGGCTTTCTGAGTATAGGAATTTATTGGAAATGCCTGCCGAATCTGATATACCAGTTTCAATCGTCTACGGCCGTGGTTAGATAAAGTGTCTCCGACTAGACCCAAAACACCTTTTTGGGATTCGTACTATTTGTTCGCCTTAAAATTCTATATTGCCGGCGATTTAGACGAGAGGAGCCCTATAACATTTTGTCCAACAATGATGACGAAGTAGTGATGTTAAGGAAAGATAATTTTTTTACTTATTGTATTCTGTTATGTAGTCATAACAATGTAAATCAATCCGTAATAATATTGACAACATTTTGCTATTTATTGGATCATGCATTATGAAAAAACAATTTTCAAAATAGCAGTTTTTGCAAAGGTTAGTCTGCAAATAAAGTATATTTATTGCTTAAAAAATCGTTTCTATTCCATTTGAAAATTTTATCGTTACAAAAGTTCGTACGATATACAGTTATTGCTCTTGTTGATGCGAAATGATATAAATTGGAATGCGATTATACAATGTAACGCGCGATTTATATTTACGGCAACAATAATTGTATTTGCTGTATTGGTCATTCGTTTCGCTAAAATCGTTACGTTCAATGGAATGCGGAAGTTGAAAAGACCGTGAACGACCGTTTGCCGGTATGGGCCATATTGATGAAAGATCATACTCTCAATTTTCCGCGTGGTTGCACATCCGTTTACAGCGAAGTATTTGTACATGTACAATGGAAATGGATTACGTCAGAAATGAATGTTTTAAGGGTTGCTGGCCCCTTTTAACAGAATACATTTAACTGATTTTTTAACACAATGTAACTGGCTACATTTGACTGAGATTCATTCACATGGATTCAAATCAGTTCTTGACAAGAATTAATATTAGACACGCATGCTAGGATATACTTCAGTAGTAAAGATTTGAAGCGAGCACTTAAATTTATACTTTTTAACTTTAACGAATGATATTTTCCTCTACGAGTGTATGTCATTGTGCACAACATGCATTTTTCAATGGGAACATATCCACATGCAAAATGTGTACAGATTCATTCCTTATTTCTTAGCAGCTCCATCCTCTAATGCACTAATTGAAAGTAAAGTTACTTTATAGTTGAATCCTTAAATATAATTGAATCTCCAATTGTGACGTCATTAATGTTGTCTGGGTAGTTTATTCCTATTTTTAAAGCTATTAGGCGTACCGAATATTAGGCAGCAGCAAGGTGCGAACATGGATAAAATACCAACATGGAAATAAATGGATAAAATCATGTATATACATGTATTTAATGCGACCCATTTCTTACATGGAAAAAAAGAAACATGGATAAAATCATGTAAAAAAGGAAGAAAATGGCTGAGTTTTCTTTAAAAATTAATATTTTATTATTGGCATGACGTTATAATGGATATTAAGCCATAAACTGGTCAATTAGTTGGTTTAGACCGTTGCAGTTATCGAAATTAAAGAATTTAATTCAATTAAATACATGTAAACAAACCCATATGGTCTCAATCCTAAGGTTAATTCATTTTATCCATTTTTCCAACTTTATACATGGATAAATGATTTTATCCATCTAAAAATGGATAAAATCATTTTATCCATGGAAAAAGTCATACCCTGGGCAGCAGGTGTTAAATGTTATGAAGACACTAGGTGTGCAACTGCAAATTATATATTATTCATTGAACAGTTTGTTTTCCGTCACAAATTGTTATATTTGTGAATGTGTATCTTTATATTATAACATACAATTAGTTCTTCACAAAAAAGTTAACGGATTTTCTCTTATTGTGGCATCGTTCGTTATAGTGCAAAAATGCTCAAAAACTCAAGTGGTGCAACAGTATAGAAAATATGACCTAATATTAAAATCGGCAATTATTAGTGCCCATATACCATAAGACAACTCAATTATCTTGTGGTTGACATTAAGAGAATTGTTTAATATTTCCAACAATGTCGTATGAACAGCGCATAAATGATAACGAATATAATTAATTGGAATTTAATGAATTCCACTGTCCCCTTTGTAACATGGTTCAAATTGAACTCTTTTTAATGCCAAAGGTACGCTGCTTTAACCAGATCTAATTCGATTTGAATCCTCATCCTTTAAGTGCATCTTACTGTGATAAGTAGCTCCAATTATTTCTGTCTAAATTCTTCTGGGTATTGTTCAGTTTAAGAAATGGTGTGTGTATCTCCGTTAAGTTTGTGAGGACATTTTTTCTGCAATAATGAAGTTGCAGCTAATGAAGGAGACTTGGAGGAAATGCTTTCAAACAATAAATGCATCTATTATAACAATTAGATCAACCACTATTCCAACTGCGGAATCTATGCCACATTTGATTGATCATTGATTCATAAAAATAACAGGTATCATTCATTTCACTGATACCAACAATTTTAGATCAATTAAACATGATGTATTTATCTTCGTATATCCGTACATACACAGCATGGAAAATGCATGTATGGTGTTGCACATAAATTAGCCGCTAGCAACCAATGCTGTCAAAGAGAGTAATGTAAACAATATCGCAGAACGTTCCCTGATCACCGTGTATTATATTATTCTGGGCCGCCTACATCACATTGCAGCTAAAAAACAAATGCCTGAGTAATTATGTACTCAACCACCTGGGTTGGGAAATTTGCACACCTACTCGTAAGTTTCGGTCATACTGAACAATATCTTTCACAAAGGTTTGGTCCAAATTCCAACAGAGTCTGTGTGTTTGGTTTTCAATTCTATTCATCACACTTTACTTACTTATACGGAAAGCTGTTACAATCTTCCATTCGTTCGGATATTTACAGATGCCCGTATTGCTGATTTACCACATATTGCAGATTTTCTATCATATATAATTTTCCTTTTCTCAAATTAAATTAAAATGAATTACTTCGACTATAGCAGACATATTTCAATAATCGAAGGGTTTGGAAGGTTTAGGGCCAAAAGTTTGCATTTCGTCGGTGAATAAAAATATTTGTACGAGGGAAACTTCAAAGGAATGTTGAGTAAGGGACGATTCATTGTAAAATTAATAAAAACATATATATTTGAGTAATTGATGGAATTGTCAAGTGGTAATCAATTTATGGTACCATCAGTTAGGTGTCACAATGTTCATGGCGCCGCAACATCCATTAATAGTCGCTTTCAATTCAAACATATATTATTTCTCATCAATGCCATAGATATTCATTTACGTCTGCATTGTATCGTAAGTAGGAAACTTATTTTAACTTCCTAGTCTGTGCATCTGAAGGAGTCAAAACCGCTCACATCTACTTCTCAATTCAAATCCCGCAGCCTTCTACTTTAACTATGCGGTGCAAACGTTAGCAATTAATTTATAACCCGAGATTTTGTAAAGAACGTTGACTGTGAAATGTTTACATTTATTATACCATAGATAATCAAAATTTTGCTACTTCGATGAATAAATAACAATTTATATTGCAGTAAAAGTTAAATATACATCTTTGATTTTAGAAGTTCTGATTCATTTATTTTTCATGAGTGCTTGTTATACATGTCGGCATGTGTCATTAATATGTCAGCACGAGGATTAACTCAATATTGTTGGAAATCGGATTACACATGTGGGCCTCTTCCAGTTGCATTAAAGTGAATATCATATTAAAACCTACCTTGTATTTGAAGTCAACATTACTCTTGGGAAATCCAACTTAAAACTTTTCGCATAGACGCTTATCGGTTGCTGAGAAACGTTAATTTTTGTCACTGCCGCCAGAAGTACAATAAAAAGTTAAGTTTTTAAGAGAACTTCGATACTCTTACGCTTTCAACTAAAACAAATTCCTTTTTAGAACGCTTCATCTCTAACCTAACAAGATGCAATGCGGACGTACCTAATTGCAAAATATGCTCATATTCATTGCACATAAACACCAACAACTCATTGTCACAATCAAATAGATGGATTGTATCTAAATCTTCCGGAAGCGCAAAGTTAAGAATATATAAGATTGTAACGCCGCTATGTTTATCTGGTACCTTGAATTCTTCTTTGCTGACCAGGAGGTAGGATGGCAGCGTGGTGTGGTGTCGAATTTCGTTATTGACCCTTTCAACTTGTACCACATTTTTTGAAAATTCAGATGGTAGTTTAAAAATTTATTTACTGCAGACAATGTGCATAAATATAAATAAAACGCAATTTGCTATTTCAAAAATTCAAAATAGCAAATCTGGAAGATCGCAGAAATTTGCATGATGTAAAAATCAGAATCTAAAGTGACAGTGACTTGGCCAAATTTCAATGTACACACAGGTTCACTCCTTCCTGAAGTTGCGAATTATGAAATAAAATAAATTCAAGTACCGTTTCAACCATTTTGACATGACCTATCTGTCGGAAAACGCAGTGCATTTGACGTTTGTTCATGTTGGAAGAAGTTTTGTCACGAGAGATTTCTTTAGGAATTTATATACTCCAGAAATAAAGTTACAATTTGAGCGCGTACGTAGTACGTCTATAGTTATTCAAAGCTTGTAACAACATATCCCATTCCACGTGGCTCAATCCATATTATTCAAAGCGAGTGAAAATGTGTATAAACGCAAATGATATGAGAGTTTTTTGTGTGAATATATGTCATTTAAATTAATTTTTTTCTGAATTGGCTACATTCAATATTTTTCAAAGTTATATTTGAATCCCCACAAATATCATATTTTCTCAAATAGCAACATTTCCCTCTCCATGGGATTCAGAGTATTCAGGTTAAGCATAGTCTAACAGTAATGTACTGAGACGAACGCAAAATATTTTAATATTCAATCCATAGAGTTATGCAACGAACTTTTCAGAAAGATCTGCTAGCAAGTTAAAATCACCTGCCGTTTTTTCTGACCGAATATGATAATGATTGATCTCACCGGATGATTGCGCATTGCGCGCGCAATACAAGCACCGCATTTTTCAGATTCCGTACGCTCTCAAGCGTTTCTCATTTAATATTATACTAGAATGCTTGCCTTCATCTAAAAGTGCCAAACGTTTGAGTTTAGCCGGTAGGTTCATGATATTATACCAAGAAGACTTTACAGGAATGATGAATAGCCCATCCTTAGCAAAAGATATCTGAATGCATAAGTAGGTAGTCCAATCATTTATGAAATTAATCGATGTGTCATATTTGAACCCATTCATTACGTCTGTATCGTCAGCACCCCCTCTAATTTAGACGCAATCCTTGCAATCATGTTTCTTATTTTAATGCAGATGTATTTACAAACATTGTTACAGATCCATACATTTCTGAATGACCAATATGCCAGGACGAGGATTATCTCAGTTCTTGGTAAAACTAGTACCACAGGTCGGTCTTCTCATTGGGTGAGGTATGGAAAATAATGCCATACTGGATCTGATTCCAGTTCAGAGTATTTTTCTAGTCCGTTCAGTACATTTTTCAAATTAGTGCACATCTGTTCAGCATAATTATAATTCAACACTCTTACCATAATGTAGTGCAAAAATTAAATTTATAAGCGAGCACCAAAACCCATACATTGTAAAGCAGTAATAGATTGTCTTTGAGCGCTTCTCATTACCGACAATAAGAACAATCTAATTGCAATGTAGCTAACTGGTAAAACATGAACTAATTCATTCCTCATTCTAGTAACAGTTTTTTAAATACACTAGCAGAAGGTTAATTTATTTCATATTCGAATCAATAAATAAATGTGACGACGTTAATGATGTCTGGGTAGAATTTATCGGTTTTAAAACTTTTAGGTGTACATATAAATTGTCTGGGCAATTACGGCTTGTTGGCAATAGTGTTTGAAATTCACGATCCAGAGGACATTTTTTATAACCTGCTTTTCATTTAACAGTTGATTTTTCTGCCATGGTTTGTTCTCCTTGAGAATATTTTATATGTTCAGTTTCTAACACAACAGTTAGGGGATTTTTGTTGCTGTTTTTCGATTGGTCAATATATTACAACATTTTTCGTAAAGCTAAATCGTTGTAATAAGGCAGGCTCATATGACTAGTAAGAGTATACATAAATTAAACAGTTGGGAATTTGCGTCGCTTATTTTTTTTAACTTTCCGTTTGTTAATGGCCAAATACCCACTTGTCGCTAAATTGTTATCTGCGAGTGATTCTGCATTAGCTTTTGAATTGAATATATAGTTTACCGAGGTGGTCATATAAATTGTTGATTTGCCGTTAATGTCGTCTCATCAGATATATGAGAGAGAAAAAATAGAACAAATATAGCCTCTGAATATCCATTGCCATTTAATATGCCATTCGCCATTCCTCATCCAAATCTGTGAGATCTAACCCTACAATGCGCAGAGGTCCAATTCATCTGAACGGAATAGAAATTCCCGTTTTTGTCAATTTATATATGACGACTTGCACGCTAAGCAGTACTTTCCTTGAGATGAATTCATACACCATAACACCATCCTATATGATATTCTCCATCAAAAATAATATATAATCAAATTTTAACTAAAAATTAATTAATTAAATAACATTATTACAAATTAAATTAAGTGTTTAAAAAATTATCTCATTTACTTTGAGAATCTGAGCAAATGTATACGTAATTTGACCTCCTCAAAAATGATGGGTATAGGTTTATTCTCCCCCTGGGTTACACAGTATGAAGGAGTTAAAATCAGTTTGTGTTCCGGTCCAATTTTATTGTAATGAGCTATGTATATCAACATCACCAATCGTGCATTTAAGCGTGCTCGTATATGTCGCAACAACAATCATTATGTGATTCCTTCAGGAATTTATATACTTCGAAAATAAAGTTGGCAATGGAGCACTTGTGTTTATACATTTCCCTTATTCAAATTTTTTAACAACGTACTACTTTCCGTTTGGCTCAAATCAGATTAGTCAATTCGAAAAAATGCGTACAAACACCAATGATATACAAGCTGATTCCGTATATCACGCCTTTAAACCTTCTTTATCTCAATCGGCTTTCTATCTGTACAAGATAAAACAATTTTATTTGAATCCACGCCAATATCCTCAACAAATGACAAATTATGACGCCATTCCACTTCTTTTGGTGCGACTCGTAGTTTTTCATGAAGTTTTAGGTGCACTTCTTGTGGAAGACATAATAAGAGTTTGAAATGGTTAGTATCTGAAGGAAGTAAGCCTCCATTTTATCTATATGTAACATTTGTGTAATATGTGCTGCAAACAATATTCTGTTCTGACAACTGGCGTTTATCACTAAGAATTTGCCAACACCCTAAACGGGATAAAAATTATTCGAGGCATTTGGGGGCAAAAGGTTAATCGGTGAATATATTATCATGTAGGTATGCATTTATTTTATAGTTAAAGCAGAAAGTTTTTTCAAGATCTGTATCTGTACGTATTATTTCCCACAATAGCTTTGGCATTACTATAGGATTTATACTTCGCATTCTAGTGTGCCCAAAGAAGAAAGAAGTAATTAAATTCATGATTTTGGTGCCACTTATAATCAAAATTGTTATGCCTTATTAACGAAATTCTTCAATTTCATACGGAAAAATAAATCTTTTCTCTCAATTAACTCTCTAGTAGAAAGTTGTTTCTATTTCGATTATTCTAGTATTTTATTCAACCAAGGTATTAATCTGTTTCTTAAGAATTAAGAAATTTTACAGGATTGCGTTCTGTATGATTATCAAATCCCCATTACCAATTGTCCATTCCGGCATGAATTAAATGAAGGAAGATTCAGTCCCGATTTTCTTGATATGGGTATTCCTGTAACTTTGTTATCTCGACGAAAAAGAAATGAACCTGTTAAAAGGTTTTATCGGACAGCGTAGTACGGAATCAATTCAACAATTAGGTTTTCTGCGGAGCTCCTACGTTTATAGTTTTTCAAACAGTACAATGCGCCTGCTAACGTGATTAAGATTATTCAGATTTTGAATACACTCATATAAAAATGCTTACACATTTAACACATTGAGGCATCAAATCTCCTTTTCCAAAATAGCTGCTAGAAAATTAAAAGAATATCATTTTTGTTACCCCAATACGTAGTTTGCGTGAGATAAAGACATGCGACGTCGCTAAGTCTTTTGGCTCAACCGATTAATTCTAACAATAATATAGGTTAATTTCTTCCGAGATGGAGTGTCGTTGTTGAAGTTGTTGGCAAGTGTGAATGAGATATTGGTGTCCGTAGTTACGAAAATTCCATCTCGTGTATCTCTATTTATCATTTTATTTTCCTATCATCATCATCATTTTCCGGTTAGAATATATTAAGCTCATTTGATAAGCTGTCATCACCACTAATCCTGTAGTGTTCACAAATGATTAGCATGTACTTGTGTTTCCTCAGCCTCATTACATTTAACATTCGTAAACCAGGCCGTTTTTTGTAAATTCAGTTGGGCAATTCAAAGAAAGTTTACATTTTTTGTACCCGATTAAATAACTCGTAAACAGCAATGTTGGAAGATTTTCCGCAAAACATCAAAATTAAAAATTGCATACGTTACTCCACATCATAAAAATACCAAATAGTAAAATACCCGCAACATCTCTCCAACCTGTTTTGAATCCAAACACTTTAGCTTCATACTTTTCCGATGTGGTGCCAACGTTGATAATTGAATAATAACTTGCGATTTGGTTTGGAAACTTCTTGTTTATTTAATTTCGGGATAGTCATGCTACCGCCCATGATAATAGTACGATCAGTTGAATTATTATGTGCATATAGTTATAAAAGCTACCTCCAGCATTAACTATATGCTTAAATGCTCAGGCTTTAGTCATTTTGGTGCTACGGTTGTGTAAGGAAAGTTTGCGGGGGGAACGATCATGTGAAAACATTCTCGTGGAATTTACAAAAAGTTATGGAAGTACTACAGTAAATCGTTTGCTGACGTCAAACTCAAATGAACGCACCTTGGCATTTTCACGTTAAACATAATCTATCTCTACAAAGCCATCAGATCATGCACCTGAATCAAATAAAACGTTCTCTCAGTGTGAATTTCAAGACATCGGCTTGCAAATTAAATAGTGTTTTCCTTGGGATGAACGTTATTGACTGTTCTTCAGTGCTATTTTGCGATAATTTGTTACTTAATTACCCAAGTCAAGTCACACTAATGCAATCTTTCAACTTCTACGTTAAATATTGTGTCGACTCTTCGCTAAATATTCATTTAGTCTGCCGCTTCTTTATCTACATCATTAATTTTACAATGCACCAACATACTTACATCATTTGGCAGCAATTTATTTCAAATTTTCTTTTTGTCAAGTTTATTACTTTTGGAAAGCTCACATCCTCACGTGTTGCCCATCACGTGGATTGTGATTGCAATATTAAGTAATTCCTATTTGCACTACATTCGGTTACATCGGGTCAATGTTTGCATTATGGCTGGTCTTGTTATCAGCTGCTTTCAAGCCGACTCGTGGTGGTACAAACATGTATCTTTTGATTGCAACCATATATTTTTCAATCAAAGTATTCATGTGTTTTTAAAAGTTCTGAATTTTTAATAACTTGCATTTTGTATGATTAACAAGCCCATATTCACGTTTGTCTGCTTTTGGAGAAATGTATGTCAACTAGATCATGGCTTTGTACCTCTTTGTGGAATGTGATACAATTTGTTCTCTGTTGCGGGTATTATCTGAATTACTAAACCTCATTAAAAACGCATCATTATTCATTGTAGCTGCTTAGCTGGTTCTGTGTGTCGCCGATTGCCTAATTTTAATTTGAAAATGTTTTTGTTAAACAAGTAGGTTTAGTTGTTCGGCCTTCGGATTGGTGTTTAGAAGGATATTTAGTTTATGAGGCAATTATGTGACTCAAATCTGCAAGTCTTTACATTTTGTAGGCACTTTTAGTTGACATATACGTCAAAAAGACCCCAGACATTGATTGAATCCGATAACGAAACGGTTTCTCATATACGAACATTTACCTTATTATCCCTGTGGTTACCCAAGAAGTTTTCCATGTACATCCTTGCATCTGAAGAACCAAAGAATCAATGTCCACTGAATAGTGGAAATCTCCCAGGTGGACAAAAGTGGAAATTTCCACTGAAATTTCGACAGTGGAAGTTTTGATAATATATGTATACTGTCCACTGGACAGTCCACTTTTGTACAGGTGGAAATTTCCACTGAAATTGGGGTGGACAGTGGAAGTTTTGATTCTTTGTGAAGAACATATCTTCTAAGCTATAATTTATTCTATATGCAATTGGGAAACCAATTAAAATAACTTATACCAACTATGTTTGATTTTCGCGTCTACGTTGGTAATAACGGGGTTCTGAAATATATTAGATTTGACAGGTGCACATTTTGGACTCATGACAGATGTTAAGTGTTGTTAGATTTGCATGCTCGTACGGTGTACGATTTTGTCTTTGTTATTTAAATCTTTAACGCATCATGCCATTATATTCAAAACACTGTGAGACAATTGTCGTATTAGCAAGTGTATTTTAATTGAAAATATTCGTACGGATTTTTAAAAGCTTGTTCTTGTTTTAAAGAGCAAACTTCAAACTGAAAAAATAACGGTCGAATAATTCCAATCCCTATTAAATATACATCACCGGCGAACGGTAATTTCAATTACGTTTTTAATTAATCTACCGCACTGTCACATTAAATTGGTTGATAAATATATTACGTTTGAGTTTCGGCGTCTTAAAGGACGTTTCTAACAGATTTTCTGACTTTTTCGCTAACGCTATGTGTTTCCTGAATCTCTACCTGATCATCCATCAGCTCTAGATTACTGTCGTGTTGTAATGTGTTGTTGTTGCTGTTGTGCACGTGTGAATTATGAAACTGATACATATGAAGAAATATTAAATTGTCCATAACCTAAATACTTGCAACAAAAAATGGGATTGTTCCGACCATTATAATCCTGTCACGGGATTCCTGTGTATGACATAGATCTGCTCTTTGCATCTTCTAGATTTCAAAGCCCACAAGTTCTCCTTGAACCTCCAATACGAAATTCAGGTACAGTGAGATTTGGCTGAAAAGTCCACACTCGCGGGAACATGTACTTAAAATTCAACATCTCAACCGTACGCAATATTTTCGAACGGGGTCCAAAATTTATAACTGATGGCAGCAGTGTGACACAACATACTGTTTATCCACCGTTAAAAATTTCTGAGTTGAATCGCCATCTCCATTCATAAATTGGCATTGTTAAACGATTTAAAGGACACTACAGATGGATATGTCATTTTCAAATTTGAGCAGCAGTGGGTCATGTTTTTTGCGTACTGCTATTTTTTCTCATTTTCACTTCTTCCTTTATAATCAATCAAAATGAATGTCAAATGGAAACTGTCAACATTGCGCTTCTCTAAGGTATTATTCGACCCATAGTTTTTATTTCCGTCCACTAATCTGAATACACACTAGTTCTGTGTGACGCCCTTGGATAATTTTAATCTAAAAATGTTTTATTACAACATGTAGTTTCAGTTTTTCGGTTTATTGTATGGTGGCTAGCAGGGTATTTAATTTTTTGAGATAATGATATGACTCAAATCGGCAAGTATTTACATTTTACAGGCATTTGTGGTTGATATATTTATATGCCAAAAGACACCAGTGATTGATTGAACCAGATATCGAAACGGTTTATCGAGACAAACATTTAGCTTATTATCGCAGTGGTTACACAATAATTGTTATAGGATAAATTGCAATAATTCTTAAACGAATGGAAAATACGTGGTATTACGACAACTGATTGAGATTACGCTTGGAAAGCAATGTTTTAGAAGTCAATTAGAAATATCCTATTTTAACTTTCCCCAAAATTAGATGACTTCGATATTTTGAAAGCGATTTTGATATTTTGAATGGCATTTCTGTCTTATTATTCCAACAACGTTAGCAACCTACTTCTCAGTAAATTTTAAATATTTTAGCAATTCCAGTTAAGCATTTATTTCCAATTGCATACAGTGAATACAAATCACATACAAAATCCAGAGTTTATTTTTTTTTCGGGTGATCCATATGGGTCTGCAGCAGGAAATTGGGCCATTTGGCTGCCTCACTAGTTCGTCGAAGGCACGGCGAAGGATAGTAGTTGTCATCCACAGCAAATCAATAATTGTTCGTGATAATTTATTGGACCGTCTACTGCTAAAAATCCCGATGTTTTTTAAACACATTTTTGTACTTTTTTGTCTGGCAAAAGTGACGCGGTATTCTAATTAATGCTGACAATCTTGATTGTACACACAATCAGTCCGGTGGTAGATTTTTTGTAATAGCAGTCCATTTTTAATAGCAGTTCTAACCTGGTTCATAATAACATTTCCAATAAATTAGATGCTGCCTGACTAATGTGACTGTAGTAGCATTCGTCGTAATTTGCCACAAAATTAATGAGCACAGCGTAACTGTAACGTAACTTGTCGGCGTATGTGTGTTAATAGTGTGGGGAATGTGTATTCCACCTTTTTCTCATATAAAAGAATAGACCGGAATGAAAAGTTCCGGGATTCATACATTTTGTGCAGTTGATATTATTATTTGTCACGCTTCCCAGAATCCTGTTCAGTACCTAAGCTGCACGTGCAATTGGGAGTTCATTTGCTTCCTCAGATTGAGACACACTCATCCGGAATGGAACTGTATGTTGTGCGTATATATAGAGTCTAAAATTTGCGGATACGCAATCCAGAGAGGAATGGAATTGTTTCCCGATACGACTATCTGTAGAAAAGAATTAGTCAATTTATGCAACGGTTGCCAATGACAATAAGTAGATGAGAAGTGTCACTTGGTACCAGGAAGAACCGTGTGAAGACATGACAAATTAATCTGCGAAACATATTCAATTACTCATCCATACTAATTGTAAATGCTCCGTTTATAGCAAAGGGACTCGTGCTCCCATAATATATGAAAAGGCGTTCCAAACGAAGCCTTGGGTAAATAAGAATGACATGTATACTCTTGCTGTATATATTGTCAGCAATAGTATTCTCGGAGAAATACAACTATTATGACACGATTTGGTATTGGTGTTCTTATGCCATATTTCAGAAGTTTTTATTCTTCCTGGCAAAACAATAGGCTTCAACGCTGAGGAAGGGTGAAAATGACATGACATGTGAGAAGCTCGTAATACCACCCACAATAATTTCTGATCGTGGTAAGAATTCAAGACAACGAGTGTGATAACGTCAAAAATTTACTAATTTTCACAAAAAAGTCCACTCCGTCGTTAGCACCAGATTGCTATGCCATTTTAATAAGTAGAACATAAGTGATTACAACTTCATGACATTTCAAGCGAATTTCACCTATTCTCTCGAAGGCTCTCTCAGTTATTAACTACAATTTAGAAGGTGATATATACTTGTGGTCAAGAATAGAAAAACTTATCAATTCTATCAATTTAATTCTAATGTACGTACCATTGTCTTGCGAATTGACTAATCTTGTTTCCTGAATTAGAAAATAAAAAAGCGTAAAGTAGGTAGCAATGAACACATGTACATCTATGACTAAAATATCCAAACATATCACCCGTATCATGACGACGAACATGGATTATGTAGGCCCAAGATTAATTTATATAATTAAAAGGTATTAGGGTAAGATCATTCTTATGTTTATGTAAGGATTTGCAAGGGAGATAGTAATAAACGTTAAAGTCGAATCAAATGACAAACCCCGTCGTTTTTATATGCACATTTGTTCATGAAAGGCACTATAACTATGTTATTTCTTTTCTCTAAAATAATCCATGATTCACTTCATAATAATGTATCGTCAAACATCGACCAAACTAATTCACCCTCTGAGTAGAGTAAGCTACGATAGAAGGATACTTAAATAATGAAATGCCTCAATCAGATTAAAGAGTAACCTAAACTACAATTGTTTTACATTCAACTACGAAAAAGCAAAGCGCATTTTCTCATCTTAAGTAATGTTGGCGGACGAAAGTGAATCACCAAAGTGTAAATCTAATTATTTTTATACGCGTTATTTAATGAAGTTTGAAACGACGCGATTTTTTAGTAGCTTGCTTGTATTTATAAAATGAATTGACGGCACTGATGGTTTCCCATGAACTGGGTTCACTGAAGAGATAAGACGTCGCACAGATATTTTTGTATCCAATCTTGTACTTTTGCATTTCAGATGAGTTACCATGTGGTTATCGATTAAAATGTAGGGACATTATGAAAGTTCAATTTCTTTCTCATAAAAAATTATTGTGCGACCAGCACAAAAGGTATAGCAGGCTTCTGGATCTTTGTGGCACAACCCGATCATTTCGCCAGCTTAAGTTTAATAGTCCCAAATGCAGATAAAAACCAATAAATATCACCCCAGTCCAATATCCACATAACTAAATATCCATATATCCAAGCATCCGTTTAGTTTCAAAGTAGGTCATGCATAATGAACATGCATGCTTCAACTACAAAAACGTATAATGCATTACAAATTTTTCTCAAAATTTTACTCGCCAATAAAGTGACACCGGTTCTGAAACGCTGTCCTTCTGAAAGTAAATATATGCTTGTTTTGACACTGCTATATTAACCGACTGCAGCCAATTGTTCACACTTCATTCAAATATGTTCACAAATCCTTGTAAATTGGTCACCAATGCTGTTGTCTTTGTAATTTAATTTAAGATTAAAATGTAACAATTACTTACTAGAACACCTTAAAAATAAATGCATTTTTTGGCTAAATCAAATGCTTGCATCAATCAAACTCTGTTCTACTTTCAGAAATATAATTTTTCCATTGCCAAGCATTCGGGTTCAGTTTCCAAGTTGCAGGACGGGTTAATAATATTTTAACTTGTTGCTCATTATTATTTTTATTTGACAACAATGATCTACACGTCCGCTCCAATTACATCTATTGAAATTAGTTTTTCCAACGGGCCACTACTCAAAATAGAGGCAGTTACAGATTCATGAAAGCTGATGATGTATTAATAAATAAATCCGCTTACAGTAATTTTTTACCGACCGTGAGACCGTAGCCGTAACTAAAATGTTAGAGTTTGATTTATATTTACGAAATGTTGCTTTTCCTACAATGAATAAAAATGCGTAATGAAAAATTACGCATTATTATTGATTTGTGCAGAATTACAAGCACAATAAACATTATCAATAACTAACTGTGTTTGATAGAAAAGTAAACGGTTAAAACGCATCCTATTATTGTTCATGGAGCTAATTCTGGAGCAATAAAAGTACGCTTCTAATCAGACCCCAACGATTAGAATCTTACTAAAAAATTTTGCAGGAAAGAAGCCTTGATCTTTCAAACTTCGGCAAATTATAATTATGATGCCTTGAAACAATCAATCTATTTTTTTCTACATTTATTCCTCAAGGCCCAAAGATGGCATTGTCCATGAGCGGTACATATCAATGAATTAAACTGACTCATTTGATTTGGTCCCCATAATGAGTTGGATTTATGGGTTAGAAGATTGTCTGAAAAGGTGTTCATGTAATGTTCAGGTATGCTCAATTTCCAATTTTCTAGTGAACATGAGATGCGAAATAGATGCTTACAATACCTAATTCATTGAGGTAGATAATTATATTTCATAAAATTTCTGTAGGGTAATTGTAGACTCTGCGATAGGAGATAGATAAAAATCTGCCAAGAGTATATTTCAGTTTTGAGCAGGCGGAATGTCGCAAAAGTCGTTTTTGCTTACACGCTTTAATTCAAGTACAACAGATATCTAAGGCAACAGGAATACGTGAGGAAGGGGTATTTAAATCTCGATACAAGTCAATTGTTTGTTACCTAGATGTACATTAAATGTTTTGTTATGCGAAATATGGAATTTACATCTTCAAATATGACATGCACTCTTCGTACCATTTGTTTTCAGAAAACTTTTTAACCCAACATAACAACTTGAGATTTGGTTTGATTTGGCACTTGGTTCCATGCAAGTGATTATTTTCAAATCAATGTATTGCATTTTATCTTTATCCTTGTACCCATAAAAAATCATTTGGAATTGTAAAGAGCCCTTGCAACTGGAGTTGCATGAAGAATGATGGCGTCTTTATCAATAAGCCAGCCTGCAGGGAGATTTTACGCTTAATCAGGTTGCTTCTAGGAAGACTTTGTCTGAAGTTTAGTTAAAGGAAATTAAAGATTTTATCTGGTCTTCACTGTTACATTTTGAACAACTCCACATTATATTTAATTGTTCAAAACTATAGCCGGAATAACATTTACAAATAACCAACTGCCTTGTTCTTCTTAACGTCATCTTAAAATTACTCATCCAAATGTAATACAGCTCCATGTCCGGATCATATTCTTCTTCTTCGTCTGAATTATTTGAGATTTTGCCAACGAACACAGTGATAGTGTACTCACTCATTGTCAGTAGTATATTGGACAGAATTTGAACATAATCCGCATTACATTTTAGACGACTTTCTTTACAAATAGCGTATACCAACTCATTAATTGAGTGGTTCATGGTGTGATGGTGTTCAATGATATTAATTTATTTATGTACTATGGTACTGTTTTATGTGTATTTAGTCAATGTTGGCACAAAAAGCGAAAAATCATAAAAAATTGGAGAATGCCTGGTGTGTCACTTGCTCTATTTTGTCGCTAATGACACTGATAAATAAGGTAATTAATTTTAAGGTAGTCAGATGGTAACCATTACTCACTCCATTACAACAAACAAATTTAGTCACTTCCAATGTATGGCACCACCGGCATATTGAGTACTACAAATGCCAAACATTGTTCCGGAGCCTCCTAAATAATTGCCGAAAATTTCGTATTCACTTTCTTGTTGCATATTAACGAATAGAGTTACAATTTGTCACGTTTTTATTTACACCACTTAAAATGTGTTTTAAAACGCTTGAAACCCAACTATAAACGTTCCAACATAATATCCCTCAAGTGCACAATACTTCTTGACCTGTCTTTCCAACTAAATCGCCTTATCGTCATAGTTAAATTGGGACGCAGTTGTGCCACACAAAAGTGACATCGACAGTGTACTCTGAGAACCCCTAAAGTGCCAAAGGCACTGTCCGGAATTATCAAAAACCAATGAAAACATCACTCACAACCTATTTCATTCTAGCCATTCCCATTACTTGAACAACAAATGCACTGCGTTTCAATCCATCTGCTGTTCAAGTTACAGAAAACGCACTCCTGAATATTCTTTACGGTTGAAGAATTACACATTTATTTTTATGTTGATTTGCTTTAGTTCGGTCATTTTTAGAATTATGTTATAAAGTTATTGGCTTTCAATTATTGAAGGCTTCACTGGCAATATTACTACTAGAAAATCTCTAGCCTATCACTACTCTACGTTTTAAGTTAAGCATCATGTGGATGATCATAATTGTGCCAGTTTCGCAATTTCGCCAAGCGTCCTATTACAGCACCAGCTAAGTATATGTTGATTGATTGTAGTTTTTCAGTTGCAATATAGGTCGGATACACTCAGATCCCACAAAAGGATCAATTAGAATTTGGGCTCTGGTTCCGTCGCGAAAAGTAAGTCACTTGTGATGATTTAATTTTTGTGTAAGAAAGTACTTTCGTTGGTGGCAATTTAGGAAATGTATCCATCAGTATTGTCCAAGCGAGAACCAAACTCCAATTTTTTGAACTTCGTAGCTAAAATGGCCCTCCTTTGCTCAATGGCTTATTGGAAATTTCTTTACTATTGATTTCAAATGAGCCATTGAGTAAAGGAGGGCCATTTAGCTACGAAGGTAAAAATAATCAGAGTTGGGATCTCGCTCTGGTATTATCTCAATTAAATTTTGCTTGCTTTCCAGAGAGGAATGTTGATTTTAAAGCGTTTTTAATTCGTTTTCAAAACTGAATGTTCATGTTTTCCTTGGTATTAACTTAACTACAGCAACCATTTAATGATTCTCCATGACCCTATCTAGCGGGTTGGCCTTTCCAAAATCGCCATGATTTAAAATCCCGACAGTGGTCTCTGTGTGTCAACAATAATTTGGAATTAGTCGGTCCTTGCGGTGATAGCGACATGACAACTGATGACTACATTTTAGTGTTGGCGTGGTGTTGTATTTTGCTATATATGTTTATTTTTTAGTCTTTAGTATACGATTTCGTATTTGCCATGTCATCCATTTCCTAAAAGTCGATATTGGTTGAAGCGCGGTCTGCGTATTTGCTAGCCCACTATATCTTCGACACTTAAAAATTGTTGTTATAAGATTTTTCTGTCAATTTTGCATAACAGCGGTACATAAAATATCTTTCTGTCAGCAAAACTACATAATATATTTCAGGACATTTTCGGAAGATTATTACTGTAGAACATAATGAACACTGTAGTACTTATTGTTAACAGCATGTGCATGTTTCAAACTCAATTGTAGAAAGTAAACGATAAATTGCCTGTAAAATTTAATTTGTGCAAAAAGGTAAACATACCATTAGAATGAGCAAGAAAAATTGAGTAAGGTGCATATCCTCGTTTCTCTCTGCGCTCTCTAAACTTCACAATCTACGCTTGTGAGTCATATTGAGATGTATTTGACCAACAAACTGTTAATGCACTCATTTTTCTCCAGTGTGCATACCACAATCGTTATAAATCTTATTTTGATAGGTTTTTATCAAGCTGGAAGTAACTACATGCTCACATAATCTGGTGTTAGAGTTTAATCAAACGTATTTCCCAGAATACGCCGGACCTTACTTAAAATTCATAACCGGAAAATGTTTCTCCAATGTTGTGAATGTCTCATAGAACGTCAAGTGGACGAATTATTTATTAATATTTGGATGAGGGCAGGAAAGGAACTCCTTTAGAAAATATAGAAGATAAAGGAAAGGTAACATAAACTAATACACAGACGAGATCCTGCTACAAAAAAATCGATATGATATTCATTGCTTGGTTTATGTCGAATAACAACAATAAGCATAATTGGTAATGAATAAATGAATTTAACTAATTAATTAATTAGCTCATGCAGCTCAACCTCTATAGCCCAGTTAGAAATAGCAAAATAATAATAAATCACTTTGCACTGAAAGATTTTTGTGCAAGGTATTATAGGTATCTTTGTATTATAAGAGTCCGTCAAGCATTAGAGAGGTTTAATGATAAACCCTAATTTAATATGCAAAATTTATTTTATAATTTAATTGAATGATATATCCTGATACTAATTTGATAAATGTATTTTTTCTATGCTTTATTAAATGAAGACTGTGATGAAAATGTGCTCCATTGTCCACCGTTTTTTGCTCAAATCTGACCAAACAACATTTAGGTTACAGTTACGCCGTTATTATGAACTTTAGAGCACTGAATGCAATTAGACCTAAAGATAGTTTCTTTGTCGAAACTGTTCGAGTTGAATTTTTTGTGCTAAATTCTACGACTGTCATGTTGTGAAGCTTCTTTGACATTGTAGTAATTCGGTAAATATGTGAGGAACCAATTTAATTTTGAGTAGATGAACTAAACATTTTACTATCGTATTTGCGGATGATATTGTCGGCGATTGTTTCTCGATTTTAATATTTCGCATGTTTATATAGTATAAAATGTCGAATATGCGAAAGGCAAACATTTACTTTCGTACATTACTTCAATACCAAAAGTTCGTTTTATACGTCTTGGTGATTCACTTATACCCAAAGCATTTACTACTAAACTGGGAGTCGTAATATGTGTATGGGCTACCGGCAACCTTTGAGAAGAGCTGCTACCTGTTCGCAGAGTTTGATCGCATTTTAACGTAACATGAAACAAAATTAGTCACTTTCACTATTTACGGCCACCGAAATATATTGAGCACTCACCCAATTTTGAGGTAACTCTTAAAAGTTTGATGATTTGCACATTTTAGGCGAACTTTGAATGAAAAATAATAGAGATGGATTATCAACTAACTACCATGAAAACATTAACCCTCAACCCCACAAATTCCCGCCAACCTGGTTATCTAATTAATTTGAGTTACCTTCATATTTAAATTAGTTGGCTGTAGTGTGACACAAAAGTAGCTTTTGTCAGTGTTCTGTGAGAGCCACTAATTATCATATCGGCAGTGTTAAGAATTGTTGTTTAAATTTGATAGTACTATAGTATATGTGAAACAAAGGCTAATAAAAACATAATTCATCGCCAGCTCCATATTGGCCTTTCCAATTAATTCAGCGTTAAATATGCAGCTAACTTCTAATAACGGTTTTCACAGTTCTTAAAAAATAATTCATGAACTTTTAGAAACTCAAACGTAAAATGTTATACATGTGGTAATTTTCAAGAGCAAAAAGAATATATCAAAAAATATTTGAAAACGAATTACATTGGATTGCTTTCATATTTCCCTTCACATTCCATTTAATATCCTAATCGGAATGTTCGAAGCTCTTATAAATACGTACGTATGAACGACATCGTTTATGGGAAGTGCGGAATTTCAAGTGCTTCCAAAAAACGTAAAGCGTTCTCTATTCAATTGGCAATGATATCAAGTCTATAAAATGCACTACTATTTGCTCTCATTTTGCGAATTTTTGAGGAATACTCTTAAACGTTCTCCTTCGACCATGGATCGACTTAATATGCGAGAGAAATACATCTATAAACCTTGGAAAGCTTTATAATCTTTATAATCTGGAGACATTCTGTAGTAGGTCGTGCTTAAAATTCCACTTGCGATGCTACAAAAAATGTCACGTACCTCATTTTAGAAGTATTTCTTGCCAAATGAGTTCGGTTCTTTTCCCTGATTGATTAACTATTTAGTTGTTGACCCGTATGACGTCGTTGAGCGTACCTTCGCCCTGAATCCTATTAATTAGATTAACCAGTTCTGTCAATCCCGGCGATTGTTGTGAAGCAACAGCGTGAAGAATGTTGGTTACAAAATTTATGTTTACTTGAAACCTCCTCAATCGTGCATGTTAGACGGAATCCTAATCAAATACAAAAAACCTTCTCCATTCTTCTTGACGTAAAAACTGCTGCTGTACACTACATTTTACGAATTCATTTGCCAAGGAAGTGTAGAAGTAATGGACGTTTCCATGGCCTTCCTAAAGTTTCGAGTACAATAAGGCTGATGGAATATATTTCTTTTAAGTTTAAAACGCGCATGAAATGCACCAAGTTGTAATTTGTAAAATAACGCCGCTAATTTGCTGAGGACCGATTGTTGATCATATTACTTACAATTAGCAGGTTAGCGTTACAACGTGTGCAAAACGCCTTCAAGAATTCAGTGTCAAGATTTCATCAAAATCATCAGTTAAAACTACGTTGAATCTAATAACAAGAATCTAGAAAAAATCGAAATATTTATTACAATCTTGAGTTATCCATCTATGATTGCCTTTAATGTTATTAACTTTTTCTTGTGAATTTTTCATTATTTGACTATTTACAAACAAAACTCGGAAGGAAGTTCATGTATACTTTGAGTATTGTACCTGCGTGCAGTCCATAACAAATGTCTCAAGAGGATGTTCTACCTTGCAATTCAAATGTTGAAATGAGTTGCTACAATTAACCGAACGGTGGTAATGTTAAAGGTGTAATTTTCTAGATCTTTCATGAAGACAAAATCTGACGATCATAGAAATGTATACTGTGACTCCTATGAGGTGCTTGCTCTATTAAATACGACCTAGAAAATACAAACCTACAAAACGATTTAATACTTGTTTTGTCAAAATCATTTGATCATAAAATATTGTAAATATACGAGCTATTAAAAAACTGAATAGGTCACACTCAATGTTGTTGGCGGATGGAAAGCGCATCCATGGAATAATTACTCTGCACATTAAAATGGGCATGACAGATGTCTCTAACATTTTCATTGAACGTTACTTTGCGTTACAGAACGCGAAGCACCTTTTAGGACATTTTGATTTCGCAATTAGTTGGTCAATTACAGATATAACCAACAATTTTAAAGTTAGAGACAAAACCTGTTTTGCACCCTAATCACACGAAGATCTAGATAATGGATTTTTAAGATTTTCAAATTTCAGTTTGTTAATTAGAATTTATCACTGCCTGTCCAGATTACAATTATGTTGGAATTAGCCGGATACCTTATATCCCACCTGAGTAGTTTGTTCGATTTGCGGCACTGGGAGACTAATAATTTATAATCACATAATCAGTATATATCTGAAACAACTTGGTTGTCAGAACTAATGTTGTATAATTGCGTAATATTATAACGGTCGTGAGCTTTACTACACTTAGGCCGATTAGCAAAAAAATCTATGTAGTCCTTCCGTTCACTTGACGGAGTACCTTTGACAAATAGAAGAAAATGGACTATTCTTTATGCGCAAGATGAAATCTGTTTTCATTGTTTGAATCCAAAACGGTTGCTAATACATTTTATTATCTCGTTTCGTTATCCGACCATGACATAATCCTGCAGTACCAGAAGTGGCCATTTCGCGGTACTTTATGTTCCTAACGGAAAACGTCCGATCAAATTACCCAGAGGAAACATTTTTAAAGCCCAAAGTATAAGTATGGTTACTTAATCAATTAGTAGCACGTCGTCCAGTGTATTTTCGCGCACATGCTTTCATTTATAATCCGTAGATATTTTTGTTTCTTCTTGGTTATGGTTGTGATTGCTTGCGCTGGAAAGGGTGTTGGACTACTAACAATTGAACATTGTGTTGAGTTTCAATATCATATAAATATTTACGAGTCTGTATTGTTCAGCGACAACAACCATTATCCTGATACAGTGGTATTTACTTCTAAATTACGTCCGCGGTGTAGTTCAAGAATTTCCAATGAATAAATTCTGCTCCTTACAAAATCAAGATTCTAAGATTTAGTGACTGTCTTTAGATGATGTGCAATGTGCTCCAGAATTGTATATCATATTAAATTGCATATCTAAAGTATCAAACTTTAAATTTCAGCTTCACGGGAGCGCGTTGAATCAAAATAACTTTTCGTTGTACCTCTTTTCGTTGATGATACGAAACATTAATCTGACACGAGATTTTTGCGGCTTGATGAATGTGTCGCTGTTTCTAAGATGCAGCAAAGTGTATTAACGCATGTGAGCTTACAGGTATGAATATGTTGCATTTGCCAACAAATCTCCAATTTCGGATAAAGGTATTTACGAAATTAATGGCGAAACCGGACCCATATCTGTTCATAACTATTTATGTTATGAGATATTGGTTGCCCGATTGAATACAATGTTTCTTGTATATGTGCTTATGATTTAGTATAAATTATTGCCACTAATTTCGGAAACGCAAACGCGTAAAACCCATTTGATAATTTACAATTTACATGGGGCTAATTCACGAGCACAGAAAGCATGTACCTAATGCAAACCTTAGATATGAGATTTATCAATATCATAAATATAAAACAAATAAATATCAATGGGTATTAGACAATTTGACAATTAATTTGATTTATGGGTTGGAAGCATGTTCGTCAAGGTGTTCGTGCACACGATCGCACATTTCGCTATATCAGGTGTCCTTCTTCTCGTCTTTAAGTGATAATAAAATGAAGACCTGATAAAACTGATGGTTTATTAGAACTCATTACAATCGTTACTCATCTCGAAATAAATGATTAATATACAGATATTTGATTCTATTGCTAAAGCGGCTTATTAAAACCCAAAATCTGATAACATTAACACATTAGCATATATACTAAAAGTCTCTATTCATCACTCGTGGAAAAAGTACTACCGCTTTTAAGTGTTCGTTGATAGTTAATATCAATTTTGGTAGGTCAGTAAAGTTGGTAATAGTTTCGCTTTTTATTACTTTTAGCCAAACTAGAAATTAAATGGAGCAACATGAGCAAATATTCCAGCGTTCGGCATTCCTTACCCTCACAATTGGAAATATCGGAACTGATAACTGCCGCAGAACAACTTGTTATTGGAAACAATTTCGGCTGCTGGAATGGAGTGACCAGTAATGACGCCTTTATTAATAAACCCGTTTATCGTGGGTTTTTACTTCGAGCAAGATTCGCAAGGTATATTGCAGATACTTGGGGTAAGGAAGTTTGAAATAATTAGGTTATCAGTATGATACTACGTAATGAAAACCACGTTGAGATAAATGTTGACTGTTCACTAATGGTACATATGTCAGATCTTTAGAAGGTTAAGGGTCATGATGAAAAAGACGCGCAAATACGATTCCGCACTTTATGCTTAAATCCGAAAACATTGCATGTCCCACGCCGTAACAGGTAATGTTGGGTGTTTACATTATTTAGTGAAAGTAGATTAAAATGATTGATATGAATTAAATTCGTTTGCGAAGTTAAATATTGTTTCATTGAAGGGTTTAATTGGAACAAGTATTGGTTTTTACATGTATGATTTGCGGTTCAGTTGCATCTGTGCATATAGAGTGAAGACGATTCAGTTTTTACCATGGAGACCTAACCTTCTCTACTGAAAATTAGAAAAGGAAAATAGCTACAACGGTAAAAAAAATAAATCAGAGCGCTGCACTCTTGTTTTTTAATTACCTTTTAGAAAGTTTGCTTGTTAGATTACCTACGTGAATTCATGTAACCTTTAAGAAAGCGCAATAAATGCGGTTTGAAAGAGTATTATTATACATCTCAGAGTTGTTAAAATATCCCGGGAGATGAATTAAAACTGTTTACAATTACTAAATTTTACTGATTGACAATTCATTTTACCAAACTGGTAACTCTAGGTTGATTGAAAGAATGCGATTTCCGACACAAATTTCTGTGGTTCTAATCTACAATAGTTTAAGGTCAAGGCGTATGAAAACGTCCGTTCTGCTGATTGATTATACATTTATTAACACAACAGGTAGGTATTACATCTTATACACGTATAGAAATACAAATTTGATTGTCCAGTCGCATTTTCCGTAGATTTAAGTAACCTCGTCTTCCTAGACTGCAAGTTTTTTCTCCAACTGAAATACTTTTGTGTGAATAGAGGAATGTCAGAATGTACATTTAAAAAATAGATTAGTACATGTTCTATCCTTACATATCGTGACGACTTCAGGATGAACATTTAGGAGCAATTAAAAATTATATTGGTACACATTATAATCAATTTCAATTGCGCGTTCCACTGGGGTTAGGTATGATTTAAGGAAATCGACATGGACATTGATACTACATTTCACAATATCATCATTTGTTGTTGCCATGCGATCAATTAAGTTTTCCAGTGCATTGTGCGAACCATTAGAACAAACGCTCATCTATAATACCCAGTAGACAGGAATTTCTGGTAAGCAATTTCGATGTCCATGACCAGTTTTGAAGGGGCTATTTTTCTGCATTAGCACATTTTTAATTTAGTGCATACAAAGGGTTGATCTAGATTATAAAAGCGATTTCGCGCGCTTCTTACGCGCGCTGCACTTGACATATCGTCATGAAATTTTCAGAGTATGTTTACTATCATCGATTCTATGATCGTGCCAACTTACAAGTTTTTATCTTTAAAAATGCCCCGTAAATTACAACAGGAAGTGGAAGTGTTGATAAAATACTTTTCCGAACAGCATTGTTCGGAAATGGCGATAGTTAAACAGTTAAAAGTAAAGGTCACATAGTCTCGATGTCCGGAGTCCATCATGTGATCAATTGCGAATGTAAAGGACGACATGCCAGGACTCGGGGACTTCAACAACCTAAATATAGTTACCCTCGCACAAAACGCACTCCATAGGTCATCAGGAAGGTTCGGAATATGGCCACCAAAGAGAATCCCCCATCGCAAAATTAAATGGCGAAACGACTTGGAATATCAAGGCCGACTATTTAACGTGCTTTGAGTGAAGATTTGGGATTTAGAAAACGTAAGAAAAGTAAATTGCACTGTTGCCCAGTAAATTGTAAGCCCTCCCACATCCAAAACCGGAAGACTAATGTTCGAAAGCTCTACGAACAGCAACTGGTTGGTGATAAATGGGAGTACGTGGTCACGCTTGATGAAGCACTCTTCAGAGTTGATTACTACAAGGGGAAAAGGAAGATTTGTTACGTTAAAAGTGGAGAGCAGATACCTTCAAGGTGGGTACGGGACGGGCTTTGGAAATGTCTAAATGAGGAGTGGGATAGGATTCCAACCGTTCTTGTGGGTAGGGTGTTTGAATCATGGACGCGGCGACGCAGAGCTGTGGTTAAGGAGCAGGGCTACCACATAGAACGAACAAATCATTGAAAAAAAATTTGTCTTTGAAAATTTCGTTAAAATTAAATCGATTTTATAATCTAGATCAACCCTTAGTATTACGCGTGTGATAAGTTTTGTTAAGGTTAAATTTAACCAAAATGACCTATTAAAATGGTCCAATTTTGACATGCTGCCAATTGCATGCTACTACATGTTGTGTAATGGTAAACTATGTGTCTGATAGCGCAAAAAGAGGACTTCAAAACTTATATCTCCGAATTCCTGTAGTTCATTTACTTACATACCAGCAGGATCTCAAAAATGACAAATTTCAGCCTTTTCCCCAAATCCAATTGTGCGATTTTGGTGACTTTTTCATCTTTGTGGCACTGTAACTTGGACATTTGATGGAATTTCAAAAATCCAAAACATACCCATCCTAGATATTGAGTTGGAGATTCCGATTTGCCATTGATCTTCAAAATCGGTTGAAAATTGAAAATTTTGTGCATGTATAAAATTAACGGGTAGTTGGGTACCCCTGAAAACTATATGTTGGCGCCGTGGCCACCAGCAAAGGAGGAGAGGGCTGAAACTTGGCAATTAACCGTTTCATGTTAGCCACAATATGGGGAGACAATATGAATGAAATCGAAGAGATGAAAATTTTAGGGGGGTCAATCAGCTTTAAAGATGCTCAAAGGAAATGGGCACCTCAACGAAACTACGCATTTGAAGTTGTTCTATCACGCAAGATTAAATATATTTGTTTTCAACAGGTTGGTGGCAACAACTAAACTAGTATATAACCGTTTAGTATGGGAATAATAATTATGTAGATACTTCTAACTTAAAAATTAAGAAAACACCGTCTGCAAAATTTATTCTTCCCAAACTTTGTTTCGTATTTACATTAACAGAAAATACAAAATGTTTGCGTCGCCATTAAATTGCACCCGTTATTCGGGTCGGTATAATAATACAGAACGCCTTCTAGTATTAACGTGATTTGTAGAAAAAGTTGTGTATCAAAAAGCCACAAGTCCAAAAACAAACAATCCAAAAAGCCACAACTCGAAAAATCAAGGAAATTGTTATTAAAAAGTACTCATTGGAGTTAGGTTAGGTTAATTTAGGTTATGTGAGGTTAGGTTGGGTTAGGAAATGAAAGAAAAGTGTATGGTTAATCGTAATTTTGATTGTCGCGTATTGGATTTGTGGATTTTGGGTTTGTGGCTCTTTGATAGCAATCGTGAACAGTTAAATACTAACAAATAACTAACCCTATTAGAAATTTGTCAATAATGGCAAACAAATGGATTATACTTATTAGTTGTACACTTTTATATTTCGTTAATTTGCCATTCGGCAAGAATATTTCGACAAGAAATACCATTCGACAAGAAACATATTCGGTTATTATTTTTCTACGATAAAATAATTTAATTGTGCAAAACGTGAACCAAAATAAAAGTCGCCAATAACCAACTGTCTTGCAGTTATGAATCTCATCTTAAGTCGCTGTTGGGCATCCAAATGTAATTCAGTTTCTCGTCTTGGCACGGCACACTTTATTAAGTTGGATGCAACAACGTGATGCAATAAACGTGACTCTGTCATATATGACCAAATGTTCAGAGCTAACTAGTTAGCATTGAACCCTATCCTATGTTATTTCTGGAAACGACCATATATATTGATGATTGGGTGTGCTTACTTCTTTGCAATTATTTTCGGTGGAAGTATTCATCGTCGTATTCATTAGGATAGTGGATGGTTTTTGTAAACTAATGACTAAGTAAAGTCATTGACGCACGATAATTTATTGTTTAATGCAGTCAAAAAGGAGTATCAGTTTCAATTTTGTCAGAGAAAGAATTATGGTTTAAAATTTTCCTAACAATAGTGAGGCTTGTGCTGACTGTAACGAATCTATAATTCCAGTTAAACAATTTTTCATCGGTTAGTCCCTTCAGTCAGTTTTGTCCATTGTTAGTATCGTCGAGCCCTTCACTGATGGATGTATGTATCATTTCGCTATGAATATCGTGACTGCGACAGTAATTTACCATTATGACTTCCTAAAGGTCAGCGTATCATACCGGTTTACCATACATGAGTACGGAATGCCATTCGACAAGTATGTTTTAATTAATTTGTCAAATCCATATTGATATAGTTGTTGTTACAACATATCAAGCTGAATTTGGTAGTTTCTAATATACGTTTGTACTCATGAATTGACTGCTACAATCTAAAATAATACTCAAAAACTGTAACTGAAGGCCCGACTACGTACTTAACTGATCCGATCCCAGTCACTGTTTTAATGTACTAGATATGACTAGGCGTGGATGAGGGAACATTGAACTATTTAGAAAAATATGCACAACCAAAAATTGTAAAATTTCAATTTATTATACTTGTTGGTTATCACGACATGATGTCGCTAAATTTATTACCATATTGTCTTTGCATTCACTGCTTCTCCTACAACTAGAATGATAAACGGTTAACCGAATTTCGACAAATAAGGTGTAGAACTTTGTAAAATCGAGCTCGAAATACAAAGCATTTGCAGATATGATTTATGCCGACATCCAACAAAATGACTCTCTGGGACGCCGCTTCAGGTAATGTTACGTGTTCTCACTGTATTATATGAAGAGATTGGTCCACCTTATTTGCGCTCTTTTAGTGACTGAAATATTTATAAGTGCGGGTTAATTATAATTGTATTTTATATTTATGATTTGACATTCAGTAGCTTATGTATGTCATATTGTCTTATAAAGTAAACATGATTTACTTCTTACCATTTAAACTGAAACCTCAAATGTGAAAATTAGAAGTAGAGCATTTCCAAGTCTCAAGATTACCGAAATTGAGCTAAAACACATCGATTAATCGTTGTTAATTAGTTATCATTTAAAATACTTACTTACATAACTTACTTAAACTAATGTACCTATTCAGAAACTACTGAAGTTTGCAATGGTAACATTTGACCATTCATTGCTAGACCATAACGTACTAGTGTAAGATTATTATTCATAAAGGCCGTCTTTTACAAATTCACTTTTAATATATCCAAATCGATTATACGTAAAAGGTCAGTTTCTAAGAATGTGCTATGAAACAAAAACTATTCATCATTATTGCAATTTAAGAGGATCAATGGTAACGTCACCTCAGGTGGTTTATTTTGAATTCGGTGCAACAACAGGTAACAGTAAAATTGTACGCGATTGGAAATGTGAATCTAGTTGCTTCCTCAATTTTTAGCTTAATGTATCCAATCTTCAAAGAAAGTACATTTCTATCCGGCAAAGGCATTCTGAATTGGAAACCTGAGCACAGGGAAAGTCTTTCTTGTAAGAGTAGAAAAAATATACCAATCAAATCAATAAGATCTGTTGTAAACAAATTAATTAATTCTTTAATGCGCCAGAAAGGAATTTACAGGATAATTCACTATGCACGCAATTTCAAAAGGGAAATACTCCACCATGTCAAAACGTAAAATAAGCTCTTCCTTTAATAATATTCAAGTGATTATAATTATATCATGAGAAAGAACGCTTTCATTCAATCTTAATCACTTCTGGACCAACGGTCAGGAAGTATGGAAGATTGTGCATGGACACATTATATTAAAACAATGTTTAGGATTATTTCCGCAATAAATAAAGTATTTAGGACAAAGACCACACAATTCATCTTGCTAAGAATCGATTACTAATTATTTGCTTCTTGATATAATGGGTCGTTCCAAGTTTAGGAACAGAAAATGAATTTCGTCGCGTTGAATTTTTGTAGTAATACAAAGGTGCGTATATATATTTATTTGTCGTTGTGCGACGCCATATGCTTCATGTGGGCCTTCTAAAGGCGTATACAAATACCAAGGTGATCGGCGCCCCGTTTTTTAAAGCAATTAAAACGTTCTATCAAGTTTTGCAATTACAGTGAAATTAAGATGTAGTCGAAGTGTACTTAGGTGCGTATGTTTGCATTTGCCAATAAATCTAATATTTACGGTAAATGTATTTTGAAATAAATGACTAAAGCTGACCCATGCACATTTTCTATGTGCAAATAACTGTTATTATTATGCGGCACGTGGTGAATGGATTGAATCCAACGCAAGGTGTCTACGTATTTAGATTTAAAATATTCATTATATCTTATTCACGCAAACGTATATTAATACAACGTATAATTGCACCTGTAGCCGAGAGCACGGTCTAAATAAAAAACATTCCACCGGAAATTCACCGAAGCTATAACCTTTAAACAATGTACAACATGAAACAAAACCAAGAGCTTTTCACGTTCACCAAACTTAGGTTACCGTGCCGCTACTACCAATCCATTTATATTTTTGTCTATTCATTCCTCAAGGGTGCAAGTTCAAATTGTCCATCATTGGTATACACCAATGAATTGCACGAACTAATTTGTTAGCTCGCACAATTAATTGCATTTATGGGCACGTAGAACGTCGTGCATGGTATTTTCATACTACAGGCGTACTTATCTCTATGCCAGATGGATTCGCTCCCTTTGCATGTCGATTAATGAGATCAGGTACAGAGAAATCATGACAATCTTCGTTCATTCCAACATAAATTGTCATTTTGTTATCTAAATTCTTCGCAATGTATTTTAACCGAATATGGGTTATATGGAAAACAGTTCTACCCCGAAACTCTCTAATATCTAAAGAATATCATACGTGTTCCACCATACCTGTTTTTGCATCTCTATGGGATACAGCGACCACTCAGCAAAACTGTTTTAAAGTCGCGAATTCCAGCTTAATAAATTTTGATGTTGAATTAATTTCAAAACGCCACATCTTTACACTCATAGAAAAGGGGACTTTGTGGTATCTATTATATTAGCCAATTAATGGAGTACCAATTTCACCTATGTTGACAAAATTCATAGTTAACATACGCGGCTGGACTAGTAGAAATCAGCAAGTACATATTTTCAATCACGGTGTACTACATTTAGTTAATACATCAGTTTATCGAAATTGATTTTTCATCCCAGACGTGCATTATGTGGCATATTATTGCTAAGATACTGGCTATTACGTGACAGTAATAGAATGGTGTTACAGTGAGTGGTATACATTCTATAGTGGTTAGAACTTACAAGGAAGGTGCACCAACCGGAGCACGCGTAGGTCAATGAAAATTGGCACAAATACTAATTTCGGGGCGCTGATTTCATATCTGATGCAAAAAATCCCGTTTGGGTACATTCACATAAAGTACGGTATGGGTGTACCTCCGGTACTGGCACTTTGTAGGTAATTTCGTTTGCCTTTGTGCACAAATGTTATTATGGGAATCGATAAAGGAGTTCTTGGTGATCATTATTTGTCACGGCACCACGGGTCGAATATGTAATCTTGTGACGTGGCGGAGCTCAGAAGGATTGGGAGTCTAACATCTAATAAAGGTAACTTGTGGAACGCAAGTGGTATACCCCTTAACTATAGTCATGATATATCCTATTACTATAGTCATGATATATCCCTTTACTATAGGCGTGATATACCCTTTAACTATAGACATTGCATTACCATTTACTATAACATAATTATTAATGCTACGCCGAAAGTACTATAACAGAGTTATTAATGCTACGCCAAAAGTAAATGGTAATACAATGTCTATAGTTAAAGGGTATATCACTCCTATAGTAAAAAGATATATCATGACTATAGTTAAGGGGTATACCACTTGCGTTCCACAAGTTACCTTTATTAGATGTTGGACTCCCAGTCCTTCTGAGCTCCGCCACGTCACAAGATTACATATTCGACCCGTGGTGCCATGACAAATAATGATCACCAAGAACTCCTTTATCGATTCACATCATAACATTTGTGCACAAAGGCAAACGAAATTACCTACAAAGTGCCAGTACCGGAGGTACACCCATACCGTACTTTATGTGAATGTACCCAAACGGGATTTTTTGCATCAGATATGAAATCAGCGCCCCGAAATTAGTATTTGTGCCAATTTTCATTGACCTACGCGTGCTTCGGTTGGTGCACCTTCCTTGTTAGAGAAGGATTCTCAATGAAAAAAAAAATTTGTTTGCCAAACAGAAATCGTAAAAGTACTTGTATTTTCAATTGGTTAATACTTGTGCCAGTCTGGACGCATACAAGTGTTCCTATACATTCTGGAGAGCGCAGTTTCCCGACTCAAAAACCAATATTAGCCGGTATGATATTGACATTTTTTACTAGCACCGCAAGCATATAAGTTGGAGAATGAGTTTCGAAGTCAGGAATAAACGGAATTTGAAATAAAACCACATACACAGAGGTAAAACCGTATGTTTTTCAGAGTTTTATGCAGTTTGAAACATGCACTTTTCAGCCATGATGAACTTATGTATAGTGTCTCTTGTAGTTGTAGATATTGTTGGTGAAATTTAGTGTCTTTTCAAGTGGTACTCACTTTAGTATATTTAATACCAAGAGACATAAATTTTCCTTTCACTGAAGACCTGCTAGCAAAATTAAAATGACTTCTTTCTTGATTCCCATGAAAGAAATCTAGCCTAAATACTGCCTTCGCGCGCGCGTCGCTCAATAGATTTGGTACAGCGAATTCCTTTTCTAGTTACCTAGGTCTGTCTTTTCTCTCATACGGTTGATTGAATGTTGATGCTGCTGATAATGGTCAATGAAATGTTCGTGCATGAAATCAAGAAACTTTTCGAGGTTGAAGATATTTAATAATAAGCTTCCATGGCATAACCTGGCAAGTTAATTGTTTAAACATGGATGTTTAGACATAATGCACGCATTTTGCAGCCTTTAAAAATTGACGCGGTTCTCAAAATGAAATTAAAATGCATTCCCTAGCATATAGAACGTATACACACATAAATGAAGTTTTCGAACTCCAAACGTTTGATTTTTTCCCGGAAGCAGACTATTAGCAGATAATCGTTGAACACTTAATTAGTGTATTTACCTGAGGGATTAAAGGAATTGGCACATGCGAATTCGTCCAGTTAGTGACATAATATTTATTGTCCCGGTATACCCATTAGTAACCACTTTCAATTAAACGTACAGAAACGTTTTATTACTGCCCAAGATTTTCGTTTACGATCTGAAGCTATCTTCAAAATATAAACTAAACCAATTTTCAAGAAATGAAAGTTAATCATCGTCATCCATGCAATATTGTAAATTTAATTGGCCAATTGGATGTAGATTTCACATATTTTGTATCTGGCCGCGAGTGGTCGGGAGCTGCATGGTAAGCATACTCTAGTGGTACAAACAAAGGCTCGAAACTGTGGACTTATAATATCCGTACTTCACTAAAGACTGACTATTTTTACGTAGCTCCAGAAAAAGGATCTTCATAAATATATTTCAATAACGAGATCGAACTAGCATATTTTTAAATACGCCGTCAACGTTGGCAATTAAATAGGTGAAAATTATGCCAAGTAAGTTGAATCGATATGCGAAGCAATTTTGATATTTATAATTAATATTTTATGCACACCTCATTCCACTTAAAAGTATCAAATTGTGCTACCTCGTTAAATGTTTTTGTTAATTGCAAATAAAACCCAGAATCTATGCAAATATTTTCCCCAGGGCAGTACTGGTCTATTTCTTAAACGTGTTTCCAATACATTCAATTCTGCATGATTTAAATGCCGGAACGCGGATTAGCTCAAATGCTGTTGAAGAACTGATTACACAGATGTTTTTCCTTGTCGAGTTGAAGTGTGAAGCATTGGAATAAAGTAGCCATCCTTTCAGTCGAATGTAACAGACTACATTTACTAAAATTTATTCACATTGATTCAAATCTGTTCTTGACAAGAATTATTATTAGACGCGCATGCTAGGATATACTTCAGGAGTTTTTAAGCTATCGCCAAAATTTATTGTCTTTCAACAAACGACATATTCCTTTCCGAGTTCTTCTCATTGTTTAGAACATGCATTTGGGAAACGGGAGTATACCCAAATGCCAAATATTCACATATGCATTCCTCATTCTTTGTACCAGCCATATATACTACAATAGCTGAAAAATAATTTTATACTTGAATCTATACATCAATTTAAATCTCAAATTGTGACGTCGAGAATTTTCTGTGGGTACAATTTGGCAATTTTTAAGAGGCTAGGTGTCACAAGTAAGCTGGTTGTAGTTGGCAGTTGTTGAAGATACAAAGATGTACAAAGTTTTTGCATCTTGTTATTCCATTTAACATTCGTTCACCAACAACGACTTGTTATGTTTGCGTATGTATGCCTTTATTTTATAACTTAGTTCTGCACACAAACGGTAACAGCTTTTCTGCTTTTGCGCGATTGTTCGACAAAATACAAACATGTTAATCAAATATAATTGGTGCAAAAGTCTAGACATATGTGACCAAATATTAAAATCGAGAAATTAAACAGTTCATAATTCATTTTCCTAACAATGACTGTCCACGTACCGTTAGACAGCGCAATTGAAGTTACCTTTTGGTTGATGTTAACAGAATTGTCTATTATTTCCTAAAACGCCGTATAAATGATAAGGAAAATAATTAATTCGCTTAATGAATTCCATGATCCCCTTCTTGATATGATTCATGATGGAATATGGTTCACACTCACTAACGGTTTTTTGCACACGAAAGGTGCACAGCTTAACCAATGCTAATTAAATTAGCATCATCATCATTTAAGTGCATGTAGTCCCTTCTTCTGAGAATCTCTTCCAACTTTTTCGTTCAAAATTCTTCTTCTTGGTTCAGTTTAGCATATTGTGCTATAGTGTTGTTAATTTTGTGGAGCGTTTGTTATCCCCAACAAGTAAGCCAACAGCTAATCAAGAAAAATTGGAGGAAATCCCGTCGAATAATAATTTCATGTATTCAAATAATCAAATCAATTACTATTGCACCTGAAAAATCTACACCTCACGGAAAACCTTGCATAAGAAAATATCGGATACTTTAACTTTTACAAAACCAATAATAAATGCGTACAGCCGTGAACTATCCCATTTCACTATTGTTAGACATTTAGCAACGTCTACAAGTCGCAACAACCAATATTACCAATATCTTGTGGAATGCACCGCATTATTAAATTTCTGCAATTCCATTTCATTGCGATTTACATCATCACGTTTTCGGTCACATCATAATGACGGCTGTATTAGATTCAACAAATTGTTTAACTATTTATTCATTATTATTATTACCGCCGGATAGCTCCGACAGCTGCAAAGTTGGATTTGTGGCTTTCCTTCGGAAGTTGTTGGTCTCGTTCAATCTATCACAATGAATCACGCCTCATAAGATTTTCAAATTTCGAAAAGTGTCATTGAACTGAATTAAAATTTAAATCAAAATGATTTTAAAGCTGAAAAGATCTCATGTCCTCTGGCAAAGTTTTAGTCTGTCGCAATTCTACACATTTGTTTTTTGAAAATATGTTTCATATTTGAGGTGATGGAGCGTTGTACATGTTGGTTCTCTATACCAGTTTGCGTTAAAAGACATCAGATATCTTCATTACTCTAGAGTCATGTACAAACAACTAAGAGAAATGGGGAAACGAGCTTTTTATATTGAAACAGATGAAATCCTGCGTAGTGGCGGATAAATTGTTATTGTATTATAGAAATATGGTGTACTCATCCCCAACATGTATGACTCTTCGTGACATTTACGTTTCAGAACGGTGTGAGTTTTCTTTCTGAAAGCTGTGGCACTAGAATTTACAGTAAATGTCACATATTTAACGGGAAACAGCATTGAATCAACAGGAAAAAAATTGTCCTTTACATATACATTAATTGTAAGTGTTAATTAATCGACGTATTAATATGTTTCCTAGAAATCTGTAAATGTTTGAAGTAGATTCCAAATTGGTTGATTAAAGGGTCCATATTAGTATTCGTCCGAAACCGATGCAATTTCGTTTCAGGAGATATAGACCTCGTTTTTTCTCGTTCAGGTTTCAATGTCATTTTGTTCTACGTTGCAGTTGAATCTGAGTAATTAAACCCCACTCAAATAATCGAATTGATGTATAACTGCTCAATGGTGTAATGGGACGGTGCCCGGATTTTCCTCAAAAACATGTTTTCGACACTTTCAGCAGAGCTCCAACGTATATAGTTTTTCAGATTGCGACATTTTGCCCCTCCATGTCACTCAGATTATTCAGGTTTAGCAATGTCTGATAGAAATGTATACAAGCTCAAAATACTATAATTAATCAAAGGAGTCATAAATTCTCCTCACCACGAATAGCTGCTGGCTAATTTAAATCTCTTCGCTCTTGGTTCGTATAAACAAAATCTGACCACCATATTGCGTTAGGGCGTCGCTCAGTAGTTTTGGTACAGCAAATTTCTTTTCTAGTCACCTAGGTGCAATTTTGTTCTCATCGTTTGGTTGAATGTTGATGTTGCTGACAATGGTTAATGAAATGTAGGTACGTGTACGGAGTTAAGAAACGTTATGACGTTGAAGATATTTAGTTTAACCAGAAGCTTGCATATTTCACATATTTTGCACCTGGTTGGGAGTGGTAGGGAACTGAATAATAAGCACACTCTAGTAGTCCAAACTTAGGCTCGAAAGTTTGCATTTATAATTGCAGTAGTTCACTCACGATCCTAAAGTCTAAACATCGCTGTACAAATGATCTTCATTACTTCATATCTTTCTCTACGTTACAAGATCGAAGTGCCATGTTTTTTCAGTGTGTCGTCAACGTTGGCAATTAAATAAGTGGAGATTATGTAAAGTAAGTTGTCTCGATGTGTGAAACAATTTTTACATTTATAAGTAATAGTTTATGCACACCTCACTCCACCTAACACTTTCAAGTTTTGCTACTTTGTTAAATAATGGTAATTGCAAATAAAACCACGAACCTTTGCAAATATTTTCCCCAAAACAGTGCTGGTCAATTTCTTCAAAGTGTTTCCAATACAGTCTATAGTCACGTGTATCGTAGTTTTAGTCGAACCTCAAAAGCTGTAGGATTTAAATACCGGAACGGTGATTAGCTGAAATGCTTTTGCAAAGCTGTTGGTTTAGGTAATATTTTCCACGTCGTCCGTAAGTGTGAAGCAATATAATATAATAGCCTTCGTTTCAGTCCAATTTAGCTAGTTTCATTTGACTAAAATTTATTCGAATTGATTAAATGTGTTCTTGACATAATTATTAGATTCACATATCAGGATACACCTCAGAAGTAAAGTTTCGAAGCGAACACTAAAATTTATACTTTTTCAACCAATGATAATAGTTTCATATATGCAAATAGTGTCAACTATGGACATTAAAGCATGCCTCAAATTTGGTTTTGTAGGTATGCATTATGCTGACCTTCCAATACATAGCAATAGTGTTAAATAAGAATAACTTAATATTAAAATTAATAAAAATAATAGGTACTTATATATGTACATGTATCATCGAAAAAACAAAACTATTTGTAAACTTGCATTCTCCAGATTGTTATCACGTACGTCTTCAGTTATCTAATCAATCAGCTATATGAATCCTGCTTTTATTTCAAATGCAACTGGATAGTTTGAAAAATTTATCAGGTATTTTTAACTTCAACCGACAACCCAACCCTAAAGCATCCGTTGCTGATAGAAATGCCTGGGATTTGCAACTTTTTACCTATCCTTTAAATTTATCCGCACGCTACTTCCGCATTACAATGGCCGGCGTCAGACTAACAAAATTTTGCTTTCTCAGGTAACTATTGATTTATAAAATCATCCGTGTTGAACTTGTATAATCAAACTGTTCTATATTACCAACACCAACCTGCAGAGCAGCAAATAATACAAATCTCCAACGCAAAGCATACAACACAATTACACATAATGCAGTTGGAAGCACAAACCTAACGCACTACTTTAATTACCAGTGGCAGTAGTTACAATTAGTGGCGCTGACATTTTTACGATCACCATTCTGTCGCCTTGAAATTGTCAGCAGTTTTATGACGTGACGCGTCCCTTTAACGATTATCGAAAAATCACAAAAAACTGTTGTATTTGAAAAATTATTATTTTTACATATATGGTATGCTGTTATGGAAAATCATGACAATATGTATCAATCTCGATTGACTTTATTCATATTTAACATTTTGTTGCAGTTACTATGAATCAGAGTGAGCTATTATTACAAGGGAATGCCAACCCGGCTGTTCTCATGTATTGCTTCCAATTCCAGCGGTAATCATTCCCACCATACAGCAATGTCCATAGGATTGCTTGGTTGATAATTTTGGTGATGACTACTTTAAGAAAGCATTCTTTTGGGGGTTAGTATTGTTGGCATGTAACAATTCAAATTGGCAAATTATTTTATGTAGAAAAGTAAGCCTTTGTATCAGTTACCTGCTTTGCAAGTATAGTCAGTCAGCGACTCTCATAATACGGTGATGCATCAGCTGCTGCAGATACGCTCCACTAAATAATATTATTTCTAACTGACAATTTGATTCTCAAAGTTTTAAAATGGAAGATTTCCATGAAAACAAGATTGCGCTATAAGCTAGTGGTGACAGTTAGTGTACATGTGATTTGAGTCATGATTAATCAGTGAATACTGATTACCCGGTGGACAAGCAATTCCTGCCCAAGGATTTTTGGTTGCCGCCCTACCGATGGGCCAAGCTGACTCATCAAATGTGCATTGGCACAACACACTTACTGCAGCACTGGGCCAGGCTGGGTAAATATAGTAGCCCTAAGCCATGTAAGACAGAGTAACTTTTTAAACTAAAGACTGCTTAGAGTATACCTGGACTGAGAGGAATGATAACAACTGATTATTATGCAAAACTACTGATGACTTTATGAGATGGATGACACGTTTGATTCCTTACCAGAGCTGACTAATATAGCTGGTCTATCTTTCCAGTTTCAAAAACGACCCCCTTAACTTTCTCTCCAAGGACGAAGTCGTCACTGGACAAATACAGCTTGCAATAATATCAACGCATCGATTTTCACTGGAAGCTCAAAGGATTCGGATCTTCATCCTTCGTCAATAACATCGTCACTGCCACTTGATGTTGGTTAAAAAGGTTTATTGTTTTGTCATCAAAATTTAAATAGTTTACGAAACAAATACGATGAATTGAATATGTTTATAAATTGTTTTAAACCAGTGTTATTCGCTATTACAGAATCCAAATTAGATAGTAAACGGGATGTTGACGGTATGTTTAGTATAAATCAATATTTAATGATCCGTAAAGATCGGCTGCAGAACAGTGGAGGTGGTACAGTAATTTATATCTCGAACTCTTTTCAATTTGAAGAGCTTAGTATAGATTATTCAAAAAATTGTGCCGTTCCGAAATGGTGTGAAATCACAGTAGTGAAAGTAAAGAAAACCGGCATTCGGCCAATATTCGTTGTCGTCGTGTACAAGCACCCTAATACTAGTTATGCCGATTTCGAAAAAGTGTTTTATGAGACATGTGAAATAATCAGCAGAGATTGTTGCGAAATAATTGTTTTAGGCGATTTTAATTTAAACCTACTAGCATCAACAGGCACTTCTGCTGATCAAAATGCTTTTAATTTGCGACGAACCTGCAAAGAATTTGACTTGTGTCAAGTTTTAAAAGAACCTACGCATAATAAAGGTTCTCTAATTGACCATATTTATGTTAGCGATAAACAACTTTATGGTGAAAGTGGTTGCTTTCCTTTTGCAGGATCAGACCACAAACTATGTTTTGTTATTAGAAAGAAGGTGAAGTTTAAAGTTAAACCACAGGTTATTTCCTTCCGCAACTTGAAGAAAGTTGATTGGAAAAAGGTGAGGGAGGAATTATGTTTGTTTCCCAACATGGTTTGTGCAAGTTCAGGCGAATCCATGGAGGAATTTCACTTAATTAGGGAAATAGACAAGAAATATGCCAGAGTAAACAGTATTGTAATGTCAATTGTAAACAAACATGCCCCAGAAGGCAAAATGTTGGTGAAAGGAAGGTCTAGGCCATGGTTTAATGCTGACGTAATGAGACAAATAAAGAAACGAAACGCAGCTCACAAATTAGCACTTGCAACAAACCAGCCAGATCATTGGAAAATTTATCGAAAAGAAAGGAATTTAACCAATGTTATCTCAAGCTCTTCAAAGAAGGAGTACTTTAACGAAAAATTTGTAGAGAAGTGTAACACTGAAAATATGTGGGACACTATAGATCAGCTTACCAATTTCAGAACCAAAGCTGTACATCCAATTTCCTACCTAGAAATTGGCAATCTAAAAATATACGAAAAAGACGAGATTAGAGACGCTCTCGCAGAAAACTTTGTTGTAACAAAAGAAGTTAGCTTGGATAGTCAAATTAAAACCATAGAAGAAGAAATAAATGATTATCGGTCTAGTTACGATTATAGCGGTAGCTCTATAACAGACATTGAACCAATTTCAGTATCGACAAATGAGATAGAAAGGGTTATGAAAAACATGTCTATAAAAAAATCACACAATCCTGAGAACGTCGCATCACTCAAGATCATGAAACACTGCGGAACTGTGATGCATACGATGCTAGCATGGTTATTTGTTCAGATTATAGCTTGTAATGCAATTCCAACGAGTTTTAAAAAGGCAAATATTAAACCCTTGTTTAAAGGGAAAGGGTCGCGTAGTATAGCAAATAACTACAGGCCAATTTCCCTATTGACAGATTTTTGCAAAATTTTTGAGAAATTTCTGTCTGAAAGAATACGAGACAGGGTTGAAAGTCAACTTTGTGACAGACAACATGCATTTAGAAAAAATCGTTCATGTCATAGTGCGCTTAAAAGTTTGACAAACGACATTTTTACTAGTATTGACAAAACTGGCACCAAGGTCGGTGCCATATTTATCGATTTCAGTAAGGCTTTCGACTCAATCGACCATGATATCTTAATTAGGAAGTTAATGTCAGATTTCAAATTGGAGCCCTGGTATATCGACATAATGTACGCAAACATAAAGGGTAGAGTATTCTCAGTTGGCGGTGGATCAAAATGTTATCCATTGACAAACGGAATATGTCAGGGGTCCGCGAATGGGCCCTTGACTTTTAGTCTTTACATAAATGATATATCTAAGGTTATCTCATTGCCTTACCAAATATACGCTGATGATATTGTAATTTATGCTTAAGGTAAAACGTTAGAAGAAATAAATTGTAAATTGAGGGCTGAAATGGAAAAAATCATTAAATGGTGTGATACCAATCGTATGCAAATAAATTTCGACAAGACAAAATGCATGTATTTCCATAAAGCCAGGGATTACACAATTAGAAAGGAAAATGTATCTTCATTAATTGTTGGTAACTGCTGTATTGAACGTGTTTACAGCTTTAAGTATTTAGGGATCGTTTTGGATTCCACGTTAAGTTTTAAGTTACATTACGAGTATGTTCTTAATAATTTGTCCAATAAGATCAAGTATTTGAGAGGGTTTAGAAGATTTCTAACTCCACAAGTACTCAAAGTTATGGTTAATGCCCATTTGCATTCCGTTATTGATTACGGTATTGATATTTGGGCTATCCAAACTGACAATCAACTCAACATTATTCAGCGAAAAATTGACAGATTCTTAGTAGAGACAGCATATCCCGGCTATCATAGGAAAAAAGGGAAGCAAAAAATTAGCTTAACTGATGTAAGGAAGGAGTATGAATTTCTTTCTCTACAACAACGTAGAGATTATGTGGTAATAAAGGGTGTGTATAAAGACCTCAAAGATGAACTGATAGAAATATCTAAACAATCATTATTAAACGAGGTACCACGTTTTATTGTGCCGTTCCATAATTCAGAATGTTTTAAGAACTCTTAAGAGTATAGAGGTATCTCTCTGTGGAACAAACTTCCAAATAATTTAAGAGTAGGAGAATTGAACTGTGCAAAAATTAGATCCTTGTTAAAAGATGAAACTATTTGTAATTACAATTATTGATATAGTTATAAGTATATCATGTTAGTTTAGTAAATTATATATTCTTAACGTGTCACCATTTGAAAACCAGTTGTACTGAAATGGCTAGACGAATAAAAGTTCAAATTCAAATTTCAAGTATTGCGATTGTGGAAATATTTGTTCAATCGAAGTATTAATTTTTATTTTATTTAGCTCTGTTACATGGTTCACATGCAACTATTTCGAACGCAAAAGGTACAGGGCATTAATCAGTGCTAATTGGAGTATCGTAATTTAAGTGCATCTAGTCCCTAAATTTGGGAAGCTGCTCCAACGATATCTTTATAAATTATTCTTGATATTATTTAGTTTAGCATATGGTGAGCATTGTGTTGCTAATTTTGTGGAGCGTTTGTTATCTGCAACAATTAAGGTAACAGCTAATCAAGGAGAATTGGAGGAAATACCTTCGAAGGATATGTTCATATATTTAAGCAATCAGATCAAGTACTATTCCACCTCGAAAGCCGTTCCACATTTGGTTGGCAATTGATTGATTATATAAATGGTAGCTGGCATGTACTTAGCATAGTGTATTTAGCTTCGAATATACGAACATGCAACGCATGCAAAGTGCATTCATGATGATCATAAATTAACCGTCAACAACAAATGCAGTCAAGGGTAATATTGTGAACAATATGACTGTATTTTCTCTGTCCACTGTGTGTGATATTTTTCTCGGTCGTATTCACCACAAAACAGCTATAAACCAAATGTCTGAATTGTTTGGGAACCTGCTACCGGTTCCAAGAAATTTGTTCCCACCTGTTCCGTAGTTGAGGCTATACGGCCACTGGTTGAGTTTGCTTAGTATAAATTATAGGGCGACCGTGTTTCATCCAGCGTTATTTTACTTGGATATAACGATTTACCTGACGCTTGGAAGACCAATTTATGCGGTTCAGTTAAATTTAGAATGGAATATAAGGAATTGCAATTGTTTATCAATGTTGTCAATATGTATATTGTCGTATTAACTGTGTGGCACAATGTAGCACATCTATCATTATCATCTTGTCTTAGTCTTCACACTTGTAGAAATAAGCTCAATAAAGTAATACCTAAATAACCTTCCCTTGCGTTATCTTAATCACTTATTTCAAATAGTTGTGTTAGGTTAATTCACGTTACCATTACATTAACCATAACGACACATTAACGTGCAGAGATTATTATGTCAGTTCATAATAACACTTGTAAAATGCCAAAATTACTGATTGTTGGAAGCACATACAAAATATCACAGTAGGCTTCATCTCTTTATACGTTTGGGATTAACATGCAATCATACAACTAGTGGCGTTGTGCGCAACACATAAATAACATCACATTGCTGAATGATATTTAATTTCGTAAAGCGTTATCTCTGCACTGTACAGTTGTCATGCTCAGTCCATTTTGCAGAGCAATAATTGCCCCTTTTGATAAACGAAATCTTTAGACACAATTAAAAACACAATTCATTTAATTTTCCGCAATATGAAGTATAAACCACTTAAAAACTTTGGACGTCGTAAGGTCCTTTAAAGTATCGAGTTTTTTAAAAAGTTACTTACCATTAGATACCTTAATTTCAGCTATATGGCAGGTTGAATTTTGAAGTAGCTTGTAGTGCTGAATGAAACTTTTGAGTCATCAGTTGAGAAATTAGAAATGAATCTTATATTTAACATTTTCTTTTGTTTGGCATTATAATGTGGAAAAAAGGACGATCTAACGCATTGTTAGCATATATGTTTATTTGCGTAAGTAATGTAATTGTCGTGAGGTAATCCATTTCTAGTGCCACCAGCTACTGTCAAAATATTCATTGTTCCGAATCATCTCTAAACTATCAATAAAGAATAACCATGATAATTTATGCCTCAGATATTCATTTACATCTGAATCGACATCATTAAAGTTGCTAGCTTGTTGTCCGTGCATCTCAATGATTCAATTTGCAAGATATCGGGAACAAAGTAATTTGCTTTATTTTGCCTAATGCGCATTTGTTTACATGAGAAGTACAGATAGAAGGTAAACATATCATCATTGTGATAAATTAGTAACTTCTTCTCGCTGGACTTCCTACCTGAACAATCAAAAAATATCACGTTTGGGGTTAATATTTTCACAGTACTTATTCGAACTGCAGTTTGGAATCAAGATTAGTTATAAGAAACAAAATGGGTTCACATATTCATTGGATTTAATGTCAGTAGTTCATTATTTATAGCAATGCAACTTAATTCTGCTTTCATTTCTATCCATTAATGTGAGTACCTAGTTACAGAAGTAACCGCATATGTAAGTAGTATTTAATATGACAGCACAGATGGAATCCTTCGTTTAAAATCGAAGGTAACGCTATACATCCAACGATACAAAACCATACGTTGAAATATTCTATTTCAGAATAGTATTTTATGGAATCGCTTTGAAAATAAGAAAGCACCTATTTATATACCTGTTGCTTCGCCGTGGTCCAATTTTTACAATACAGTATGTACTTTTGTGCCAAAAAATGTATCTGAGTAATGACTGTAGTGACAAATTTTGCTCACTCTCTTAAATTTTCCGTTATTAGATTTATTGCTAATATGCATTTATTTCTTTGTAATCCACTGTTTTATTCACACTGACAAATTCCCTAATTTCAATTAATAACAGGGTTGGTGTTTAAATTATTTACACAAGCTTTCAAGAACACATCAAGGCCCAAGTGGCTGGTCAGCTCGGACTTTCCAAATACCTTCACGTCATCTAACACATGCCTCCCAACTATAGATCTTGAGTGTTATCGCAGTCATGATTGACCACAAATTCATTTATCTATCGAGTTTGTTTTTATTGTATTAGCGCGCTATAAAATTATGTTTTGTTAATAAAATCTTTTGCAGGTGTTTTGGAGAATTGCGGCTTTTAACCACATTTGTATAGGAAATAAATGATAGTGATATTGCTGTTAATTTAAACAACTAATTAAGAATAAAACATTGTCTTACATCATCATAATCTCACTGATATTTATTTTTCGGTATGGCCACATTTTAATAGTCGGAGTGCAGCTTAATAGTTCAAGTTTCAAATTGTATGGATTACTTTCATTGACGCTAGATTTTAGTGACGTTATTAGAAACATATATGTAAAGAAAGATTAGCGCAGTTCAGGTGGATTTGTCGTCATTGGATAAGTGGGGAAATCGTCTGATGTGACCATGGTATCTAATATCCCTGATCCTAAATACATTAAAAGTCACAACACAGAAGATGTTGACTTCGTTGTACGCATCGTGCTTCAGCAAAAAATGTTTGATCTTCTTTAGCTCAGTATAGTGCTTTGAAGGTGATTTCAAACTGAAGTTTGACGTTTATGGTCGTCAAACTTTCATAAGATAACAAACATTGGCAAGATCCCATCAACACGAGCTTTATTAAATGGCTCCCAAGTGTGAAACGTTTACCTGATACACTAATTCTAACCGCCTGTGACCGAGTAAAATTAAGTGCCGTCGAGTTGACTCAAAACACATTATTGTTGGATACGTATTATTTGGTTGGCGTAAGAGCTCGTTTAACAATTTTTCCTAACCATAAGCAGCGTTGGAGCATGATCACAATATTTTGTTATGCATAGCAGTCGTTGTTCTTGTTCCAACTCAAGAAAATCATTCTGGCAGAGGTTTCAACAATATGCTGATTAATGCGCATTGCGTGAATATAGGTCATGAAAGAGCGGGTTCTGTGAATTATTTAATTTCACATGATGTAATGTCAAAGTTTAACAAATTGTACTTATAAATGCAGTGCACAAATTCATTTTATTATCAATCATCTAATTTGTTGCTTTATTTTTCAAATGTTGCATTGTTTCAGTTTGTAAGTCTATGGCGACCATATTATGAACCAACCTCATGATATCGTTTTTATCATTTAAAGGTGAGTAACATACAATGGCAGTAGTTAATGTAGTGTTATATAGGAAATTCTAGTAAAATGCTCGATCGCAACAAAGTGATTTTGGAACATTTCTGTATTAAAAAGTGGCAGAAAAACACATAAATTGGACAACTTATAACCTACCAACTTCCTAACTAGAAACGAATTATAATTATTCGGGTTTTTCGAACTAGATTCTAAATACTGAAATCTACAGGTATTTAAGCGTAATCTTCCATGTATTATAATGTAACATATTATTCTTTCAATCCACTTTAATTATCCCGTCATATGAACATTTCACGAGTTAATCACGGAGCGGCAAAGGTTGCAATTTAACCACAATATTCTAATGGAAAAGCTAGCATAAGAATTACCAAAACGCATAATTCTATTAAAACCTATAACAAGTACATGTTCCGTGGTGTTTCCCATTTCATCATCTTTCTTTTTAAAAGGTTCAAGGATCTTTATAAAAGGTTCAAGATTATTTGTAACAATGCAAATATAACTTATATTTGAACCTATGGATCTCTCTCGACTAAAAATGATATTTTCCAATCGGTCTGGAAACGAAAGCGCAACCATTGACTCGTTTCCCGTAATTTTTACTAACGACCCAAATAGGTACCGTAATGTAACGCCGCCCATGGAATTTCCGCACACAAAATTTGATTTACGAGTTGTAGGTCGCCTAACTGCAATTGCCAGACTTGTGTGGGTATTGAATTATGCGCTGTTCCTACCTGCAATTGCACACCGTATTTATTCCCATTTTCGTATTATTGGTACTTGGATAATGACACTTGACAATAATCATCTTAACGATATGGCGATACTGCTATACTCCAAATTTCAAATGGACCATAGTTCATAAAGGTTACATAGATCTATTGCTTTTGATTAAAAATTAACTTGGATGGATTCATAATAATTGTTATAACATAATGTCAGTGATGCGTAACTTGCAATTTAGACATCTACATTAACGTGTTACTGCTGAGTATTATATATTTGCCCAGTCACATACCTAATATTTCTATTTCCAGTTGAAATAGCGATATAAGTTTCATAACAGTATTGCTTTTGAACATAATTATCGCTATTAATACAATTTTTCTGGAATGTGAATAATGCACAAAGCGTAACGAATTAAAGTTCTCCGTTGTTTAATGATTATATGATATTGCTGCCAGCAAAAATAATTATCGTGCCATGGACTGAGCGAAGGTAAGAGATTTATGGCTTATGCTTTTGCTAATGGGTTTTGCCAAATTGTACAACAGTTTGGCGCCGTTAGTAAAATGTTGTGACAAGTCGGAAAATTCTGCTCATCAGTTGGAATGATAATAAAAAAATTGAAAGGTAATGGTCGCAAATTGTTCCTGAATTGTCATGCTCAGTTGACATTAGACAGAAAGTGCCCACACGAATAATTAAAGTCAAAATCCTAATCGTTTTGGAAATGAAACAAATATTTTTGAGACCTTAATTAAAATTACCTGTGCGCATATATGTATTTAGGTTATATACAAACTTCATATAATCCTTCTTCGAACATTGTGATCATTTTCACCATTCTACAAACCTAGTAATATTTGTTATCCACAGCGCAATTCAATCGTAGAATTTATTCCAACTTTCTGCTTTCAAATTAGCGCTAATTTGATTTTTTCAAAGGTCCCTTTGAAACAAGTTCTCTACACGTGCTTAGAAAAGCAAGACTTTTTGTCTCAACTATTCGGTTTCAATTTTCAAATTCGTTTTGCATTACAATGTCGGTTCATGTGGCAACAAGTATTATGATGGGAAACTCTTACACCAATTTGTGCACGTCTGGAAAAATAAATCAGTGAAGCGCTGACGTCGATATGTTTCAAATTATGTTACAACGTTTTCCTATACAAGTTGCTTAAATCAGATTATCAAACCAAATGACAATGTATATTTATTCACGTAAATTATGTTTAATTTGATACGTGGCTTTGCAATATTTTCTATCCACCCTCTACCGTTAAGAGAAAGTTAGTTCTCTCTCAAATCCCCGCGGATGTATGCAAAAATGAACTATTGCGACGTCATTCTGATTATTTTGGTGCGATGAGAAGTTCTCGTGAATTTTAGGTGCACTCGTTGATGAACACGTAATTATTGTTGAAATTGGTTGGATGTGTAAATACCTGATATGTTGATACAATGTTAAACGTATGTGCATCTATAATATTACATAAGATAAGTCTCATAATATTACATTGTAATTAATGCCATATGCAAGATTTGTACGAATTATTTTTCTCTAAAAACGAGCAAATTGCTTATAATATTCATCTATCTCGAGCGGAATATTGGCTTGCAATTAATTGGTGAAACTAATTATCACTACTCTTTTGCTTCAATCAGCAAATTGTCCAGTTTTATATGGAAACGTATACCGTTCTAATTAATTCACTGTCTTTCTAAAATTCTGATTGTGCTAATAGTTTTAGAACCGGAAAATGTTCCCATCCCATTAAGCTGTTTCATAAGAATTGGAAATTTTATTCTGCATGATTGACAAGCTCAAATTACAGTTTGACGGGTTTGCCGGAATTTAATGACACAAGGTTGGTGATTTCGACATGTTCTTCATTGAAGCAGAATACGCAACTACCAGCTAATAATGCCATCATTCCATTCAAGTTATCTTACACTTTTCACAATATACAGCGTCGGATCAACAGTAGAGATTCTTGGCGTGAACCATTCATTTCTATATCGGGGAATTGGAAATGAGTAAACTATTCCGCCCACAAGAGTAAATTAAATTGGAAAATGACACCATAAACGCTTATGTAACTAGCGATTTACAAAAATACGTGCTACGTTTACCTTTTCTCTGTGGTTATTTGAATTTCGAGGTTGATATTAGTATTGAGCTTGTATAAGAAGTTACGATATTTCTAACTATTCTCATAATTGACATTTTGTATAGCTTGACATTAAAATGAGCTACTTAATCAGTAACTGATATATTTTATAAAGGAATAGTTACAAGGTCTAAAGTTTAATTTCTTGGCGGAATTTGCATAATTGTGCAAGTAGGAAACTTGAAAGTAATGTGGAATAGAGAACGAACGAACGCTTTGTTAGTATATTTATTTGAGTAATTCATGGAATTGATATGTCGTAATCAATGTTTAGTGCCACCAGCTACTCTAAAATATCCAGTGTTCCGAAACATCATTAAATTAAAATTAGGAATAAACATGAGAATTAATGCCGCAGATTTTCCTTTACATCTCTATCATCAGTATCAAAGTTGATAACTTGTTGTCCGTGCATCCGAATGAGGCAAGATATACGAAGCCATGTAAGAATTCAATTTTATTTCACCGTCATAAATCAGTCAACGTTTGTAAATTCAATACATATTCGAAATATAGTTTACACATAATATACACCATGAATTGAATAACAAGTGCGCCAATAAAACTTGAAATAGTAAATTTATAATGTCTTCCCCTGACCCTAAATCTTAAGACATGAAGTCTTCCACAATTGTCTTTACAACTACTTTTCAATCTGTCTCTACACCTTTCTCACAATTTAAGAGCCGTTCTCTTATACTTTATCTATGTGAAACCAACATTTACAATTACGAAACACGCTCAGATTTCTTGAACCACGTTGACTGCGGAATGATCAAACAAAAACCTACCATTAATAGTTTGTATGTTGTACCGAAAATTGTCGACATTTTTCCACTGACTAGGGAACTGCCTGAGGTGAAGTCAGCCGCCAACGATATGAGAATATACGTTTTGACCGCCTTTTCACGCTGATTCTGAATCCGGAACTCATTTTTTGTAAGACTCAAATTTGGCGATTATACAGGGAAAATTATGTCTAAAACTTCAATCGTGGCTACAAGCAAGACATACGGTACGCTTTGTAGCACATGGTGTATAATACAATAAACAACCAGACCCTGTATTTTACCGATTATAAACGTTTGCATTGCAAGATTTTTCACCTTATCTAACCTAGGAGTAAAAATTTTTAATATGTCAAACCGATTACTAGATATTTTGTAGTTTGTAGGGATTTATCATTCGTGTAGTATAAACTTAATCGAATGGTGATCTAATATATGAGATATCTTAAGTAATAACATCCAAATTATATTACGTAGTTCACAACTCCTTGGTTGAAGTGAAAAACCATATAATGCAAACATATATAACCGGTAAATACATGGTCTTATTGTTTATTGTATGAACCCAACGGCTTTTGAAATTATACCGTGGGTCTTGTTTGTAGCCACGAGTGAAGCTCGAGACATTATTTGCTCTGTAAAATCGCCAATTCAGAGTCTTACAAAAAATGAGTTACAGATTCCGAATCAGCGTGAAAAGGCGGTTAAAACGTATATTCTCATATCCATGGCGGCTGACTTCACCTCGGGTAGTTCCCTAGTGAGATAGATAAATAATTATTTAAATTGGAAATGAAGCTTATTGTGAAAATTATATATGCATGTTACCACTGGGATTTTGTAGACGTAATTTTCTACAATCCATATTACCTTAAAAGTGCTTATTTATTTATTTATTTATTTTTCAAGAATGTTTCCGACACATTCTATTCTGCACGATTTATATGTCAGCACGAGGATTAACTCAATAATTTTGATAATCGGCAAGTTCAGATGCGTAGATTCTCGTTCCCTGTAAGTGTGAGCGTTGGTATAAACGAGCTTTTATTTCAATTCAATACAACTGCAAGGTATATAAAATACCATAGGTAATGTACAACTGTTGGAAAATTCAATTAAGGACAGTTTACCATTCTCGACAAGAATTCATTATGACACTACTGCCACGATTGCTGTCAAAAATTCTTAAGAGAGCTCTAATATTCGTACGCTTTCGACTAACAACACATTCTCTAAGAACATTTCTTATTCCCTAGAACAAGAAGAATCCAGTAATAATTTCCCTTAACGTACAATATAAACGTATTCATTCCGCATTACCATTTTGCAATCAACTAGCTGAAAAATCAAGGTATTCTATATTTAAATATCCCTTAAGGCTGAAGCCCTACAAATGTGTTATTGTGACGCCGTTCCTATTGTTTGTATACCAGAGATTCTTAATTTAAAGCTTAGGTGATTCCCAAGTCTTGCATAGTTCTGGGTTTCAATTGGATTGTTACTATAAATGAAAAGCCTGAGAGCAAAGAAGACAGCTTTTATCGCTTGTATATTTAGCATTTTGTTTTGCAACTAAGAGTTTACATGTCTGCGTGTATATGCATGTATTTTGTATGTGTGTAGTTTTGTTGGAATGTGACAGGATGTTTTTGATATTGTGGGATTCCTGATTGTACTACAGAAGAGGTTCGTAAACCTCATTTGCTGTAGTATTCAAGACAAACATGGTGAAACTGTGCATAATATTGCCAAAGTTGGCAGATAATGATAGTCTATGGCGTTTCGTTGCGCTTCATCATTCTTCGTGCTCACATTCCGCCTCGTTAGTAGCCGGGAATAAAAAATTACCACAATTCCATTCTTTCTTCGCTGAACTGCTGATATTTTTGAGAAACAGAGGATATGTTTCAGAAAATGTTTCCGAGCAACCATGAAGTTATCACATTAGTGAAGGGAATTGAATCTCTTATACCTTCTGTCGTTAAGTCACTAAAATAAATCGAATAACTCGACGGTCATTTGATTCATTCTTCCATTTCCAATGGGAAAGTACATACATCTTTTCGAGAGGAGGGATAAACTACTATGTATAATTACATCTGCCGATAAATTTCACATTTAATTGTACGATAATGCATACACACCAAGCATTAGCTGCAAACTGCACACTTATGACGAGATTACCTGCTCCTTTACTTATTCATCCAACAGTCATATTTAATTTAAACGTCATCGAGTTTACTAAAACAATTTCTAACAAGTAATCCAACGAATTCTAAACTTTATATATATATACTCAACTTGTATTTTTAATTGGAAACAAGGAACAAGTTTTCCGTTAGTGGACGTTCGAATCGAAAAGAATTCCGGTGGAATCGGAGCTCCTTGGCGAAAGATTTAAACGAAATCTTCATCCCATGTGCCTTTAAAATAGGATTTAAGATAAATTGAAAACATGCATCATTAAAAGCAATTTGATACTTACAAATAACAGTAATAGAATCCGAACCGCGCGCGCTCTATAGTATTTTCATAAACTGGCCACAACTCGCATCATGGCAGTCTTTTATTCCTTACGTTATAAACGTCACCTGGAAAGTGCCCCGACAAGGCATGACGAAACCCACAAAAATAATTTCGACATATGAGTAGCGCATCTATATTGGGCGTTTACTAGTGTACTTGGAAGAAATTTTTCCCGGTATAAATTCTCTGCAAATTTTAGTGTGCGCTATGGTAACTTATGAGCTGATTGTTTTGCATCCAAACACAGTTGTTATTTTTTTCGTAATGGAGATGGGATGCTATCCTTATTTCATGGTATCCTCAACTTATGTATATTCGAATGCATTTTCCATATCGCCTGCTTTACTTCAGTGACGTCAATGGAAATATTCAGACAATAAATGATTAATACAGGTGAGGTGTAGTCTTTTCCTTGCGAAGAACATCTAAAATTTGTGATACAAATGCGAATCTCTTTGTCCTGTAACTTTATTCCTATTAAAAACAAAGCAAAAAATATTTTGACATACTTTTGTACGTATATATATATAATACCCTGACATTAAATTTTCGAATGGAGAGAATTATGAAAAGAATAGCAGGACGTATAGAAATGACGAAATTATAATGTCCACTTCAGTTCGGGAAAGCGTTAATTAAGCATGACGAAAATATTGCAATCACTGAATATTACAAGCTATGTCAACAACAAGGTATTACGGCTGTAATTTAAGTACCGTTGTATACTGTTTCAACAATTGATTTGAAGATACGTTACAAATTTGATTGCAATGGATTCGGCTCATTTAGCTTCCAAATATTGGAACAAATATAATGATAACTAGAACTTGAAACAATTTAATGAAATCAATATGTGGTTTTTTATAGTATCAAACAATACTGACAACTTTTAAGTTCACCTTTTCAGGTTCTCGTGGACGCCGTTGAATAAAGCAAACTGTTATTCATAGCGTCTTATAATTTCAAATGTAAGGGAATAAATAGTATGTGATGACCTGCTCTTGGGTATTTGAAACGCATGCTTGAAATTAATGGAATATCGGACATTTCTTTTCTGTTGTCATTATCAGACCAACTTCGCTGCTTATCGTCATCTGCATTTCTAAATAATTATGAAACAAGTTAGTGCTCGTAATAATAATACCCAGGAAATTTCCGTTTACTATCTTCCTCATTACATTAGGAAACCCAAGGTCGGAAATACCTTTAGTTAAGGACTTATTGTTGATCATTTGTAGTTTCGAGGAGCGATTGAAGCTTTGATTATTTTGCAAAAAGTATCCATTGCCTTTAATTACAAAAAATAACGATACGAAGATGACAGGAGACATTAAACAAGAATACCAATCACAGCAACACTATACCATCCACAAAGTTAGTTTTATATCTAACTTTTCAGTTTGCGCTACGCCCCATATAATATCAGGCACGAGACCGCAATTCGAGACAAAAACAACTTCCTCACTTATGATTTTTACGTTGGATTATTGTCAGTATTTGAAAAATGTATGTATAGTTGTGTTAGTCCTTTCTGAAGATAGTACCAAACGTGTTCAGCAAAGTGATGAAATGTCTGCTATTGAATATTTATTCTACAGGCAATTGTGAAATCTTTTGAGATAACTTTTCCTTCCGTTTGATTTGTACGTGAATACTGGTAATTTCGTAGTGAGGAAAAAACAATTTTGACAGGTTGGAACTCGAACAACACGCAGGTATTAAATTTGTTTCACGTGTTTATTGAGATTTCCATCTTCAAGTTCACGATCACGCCAACAAACTGTAAGATAATTAATTAAAGTGTCTTTTAATTTAAAATACAGGTAGATAATTTATAAGAGCTTGCTCCTATTTTTTGAATGTCTAATGAAAAGCACAACGGATGACCTGTTCCAACCCTCAATAAAATGTGCATCTGTTGGATTTTAAATCATAGTATTTCCCCCTTTCTATATCGGCCTGATACACAAAATATTTATTGCATTACTTTCTGTCGCAAAAATGAATTTCATTTATGAGTTTGAGGTTGATTTTGTACGTGGGTTTCTTTTTCATCCAAAAACGTGTTTATCAGCTTGAGGACGCTGTTGATACGAAACGTAAATAAATGAATGGGGAAACGGTTTGGTGAAAACAATAACAGTTTAAGATTATAGCTTCATCGAAAATTGAAAAGGTTGAAAAGTTTCCATTTCACAAACACTTATTTATCGACAACAATAATTGTTTGCTAAATACTTCGTTGATTTTCATTTCGTGATGTTAATCATAATACCAACACCATCGTTACTAATTTCTCAACTGACTACTCAAGAAACACTAGTATATACCTTCGGTGAAATAGTTGACTGAAATCTCAAATTATGCTGCTGAATATTCAGCCACAAAACTCATCATTTCATTTGGTCAAGGAATTTCAGCCATCAAATATTTACACCAGAAGCTCGTTGTCACAATCACTCATTCTGGAAGCCTGAAGCCTAAAATAAATATATGATCGGGACGCCGTTCATGATGTCTGGCTACTGTGGATACTTTTTTAAAGTATAATAGGTAGGTGGGCTAATATAGTGTTAGGTCGAAAGTAGCAATGGCGTATTATCGATTAGTTTAATAAATCAAATGGAAATTTAGACATTTAATTACTGCAGCCAAAGTGCATAATTTAATTTTCAGTTGTAAAAACTCAAAATTCTCCAGAATTAAAAGTAAAGTTACCGGTTAAACCTGTATGTCGACCGCTATTCAAAGTTGGTAAATACTTTCTATTCCGCGTGACTCAAATAAGATTATTCAAAGTGAATGAAAAGTTGTAGTAGCTACTGGTACGTAATCCGCAACTAATATGATTAAATGTGGATGCACCTAAATAGCAAATATAAACGCATACTCAGTCAGTCTCACATTTTTGTGATAAAATTGAACAGTCATTCACTCAAATTTCATATACCGCTCCGCAAATATTATTAATATACCAAGTGCAATTTGATTGATTTCGGGAGACACTATCAGACATTTTATATAAATGGTATCGTGCGACCCGATTATTCCTATTTTGGTCTCATAGTTTTTTAATGATTAGTAAGGTCAGTCCAGGGATTCCAAATGTTTGTGCTTATGTTGCGAAAAATGATGGTGGAAATACTGTTATTGAAAAATAGAACATCGCAATTTATAACTCATAATATTTCATACCGACGACTATAACACGCCACCGGAAGCAGCAAAGTCTAGGGATAGCTGTTTCCTCTGATTGTTAGAACTAAAGTAAAGGTTACCAAACGAACAGTTCGAAACATTTTTAAGGTTTCAAATTGCCTGGTTTATTTCTTTGACGCTGGATTTCAGTGACGTGATTAGAAACATAAAGGTTAAGAAGCGTTAGCACCATTCAGGTGGGTTTGACATCATTCGATAAATGTGGAAATCTTAGGATGTGACCAAATCTGTGATCCCAAATACATTAAGAATCACAACTCATAAAAGTTTTATATGCATACATTCGAATATGTGTCTGTTTATGAATGGTGTAACCATGAAGGCTGTTCCCTTGATGTGCTTAAAAATGTTGTGTCCATATTTTTGGGTTCAGCTTATTATTTGTGCTGCTGAAAGAAATTACATTCGATTACCTCCAACTATAGACCTTCCCAGCTCCCCAACAGTGAACTCTCGAGAGGAGAAAATCCTGAATACGTTAACTAGAGCGCAGTACGTAGAGAAATAACCAAAATGCAAACGGTTGAAAATTTAATTTCGTTGTGCACATCTGACCTCAGCAAACAAAAATTGATTGAGCTTCTTCCGTTCAGTATATGTATACACCCATTGGATGCCCTGTATTTCAAAGGCCAATACATATACTTTTCTCAAACGGGCAAACACACACTAAATATATTTCAGTACTATGCTCCTCAAAAATAAACTTTAGTTATGAACAAGTTATACGTTGCAACAGTTGATTTTGAAGTTTGCCTTAATTTATTATTCAATAGATGTGTTTTTCTCTTCGCCGGTTCTTAGTCCGAATCTCATCAATGTCGGAACAAATGTTTTCATGAAAACGATGACTGTTTCACATACATCCTTAATAATTATTCAAGGTTTATCGAATCACGAAATAGGTTAAAGGTTTCCATCTCTCAAATTCGCCTTGGTCGCTAACAATACTTCATTGTTTATCGAGTACTTTGTTACTTTGTATTTCGCGCTGTGGCGCATACCAGAAGCATCACTATTTATTTCTAAGGTGATTATATAAAGCAGCTGCTACATAATAATATTCAAGACAGTATTCATTACGTGAATGATCAAGAAATCAACGTATAATTGCTTTGTTTAATTGCAGTTTACAATATTTTCAGCCACACAAAGCGTCATTTCAATGTCAAGTAAAATTAACCTTCTAATATATTGTAACGTAAATCCAATCTGGATTCGAGTCGGCATATCATTTATGCTCCAGTCTATAATCCGGAAAGGCTGACTGATAGTTTATCACTTTTGCGCTAATTTTGGAACAATATGAGTTTTATTTATCTCATTTCCAAAACGTACGTGCCTGGAAACTCATATCAATCATGTTGTCATGCCTTTTCGTCACTTAATCAAACAATCAATCAAATTGTCAATCAGTCTAACAACCAAATGGTAAAAGTAGTTTGTCTATAATTTGCTTCGATAAGGTAAACCATTTGCTCCTTCGATGAATTTCCAATAATTTTTACACACTTGTTTTGCGCAAATGTACTTATCGCCCTTAATCCAACAGAAGAAACACATCTGCAGGACTTTTGACAACAATTAGTCGTTATACTTAAAATATGCGACCTCGATGTGACTTAACTTGATTTATCGTCATAATTTAATATTTATATTTATATTAGCGACTTTTATATTCCATGAGAGAAAATTGAACTTGGCAACGTTAAAAATGTAACTTTTGATAAATCAACCACGTTGAAGCAATATGATATAGTCATTGATTCAGGAACTCTCTAGAATCCGAACATATTTACTATTTGGTATTAAATCGAAAAAACTGTCCAACTGTCATTTAATTTATCTATTCACATCAACTTGCAAAATGCTATGCTACCCAACGGTGCAAAAATGTAATGAGCAGTTAGTTCTGACGGCGAAATTCGGAAAGTTTCTAATAATTATTTTAGATTAAAACTCCTTCTCTAAACTTTGTAACAAACTGCTCAACATCAGTTATATTAAACGACACAATACAGCGAAAATATAACCTGGTGTACTAACTTTGATGGCCTGCGACCGAGTAAAATTATGTGGCGTCGAGTTTACTCAACAAACATTATTGTTGGATTCGTATTATTTTGTTGGTTTAAAATTGTATATTGCCGGCAATTTTAGACAGGCTCGTTTAATATTAAGCTATGTCCAGGAATAATGTGGAATCACTTTAACCACTATCTATCCCATTTACGTTGAAGCTACATACAAGATGTGGATATTTTTGAATTTTCCGTACCTCATTCTCCTAGATACCTTATTCCGGCTTTTGGTGATGCACACGTTCCATATAAAATTCATGTTGATAAAAAGTTTGCAAAGTGGATGATTTTCCAATATCGAAATCTATGCCGCAGTTTGGAATGTAAAGCCCCCGCGATATTTTACTGAAAAACGATAATCAAAAATCGTCATATACAAATTATTCCTACGATATTACTATACAAAAAATATTGAACTACAATCATCTGTGGTACGTGCAACATTTATAGAAGGAATCAATGTTTGAACCCGTTTTTGAAAAGCGCATCACCTGAAACCTTGTACTACACCGCGCACTATGAGCAAGCATCAAAACCTAAAATCTTCATCCTGGTATCAATTCATAGTTGAGAAATTGGGGACTAAACCAGATATGAAGCTTGATTTAAGAAAATTAGTTACTAGCCAGGAACGACTATAAACAAACCATGACGTAATATTTATAAAAAATCTTGCATCGAGCAAAAAGTACTCAAAACCTCAAAGTGCCCCAAATCATAGTAAGTTCGGAATATCGAATGTTTTTGGGCAATATCTAGCTTGCATATGTAATATTTACAAGTGCATCAAAGGACCTCATACAGGTCGATAATGTTTGGATCTCAGTAGCTCGAGACGTAGCAGTGTGCACAAATAAAGTGGGAAAACGCTCTTTAAATGTTTGTTGACACGACGTTAGGATACATGCGTCAGTGATATCAGATCACCATAAATTGGTTTTTGTATGTACCTAAGAAGTATATCTATTATTGTACACTTGTATTTGACCGGTAATGTTAACGATGTTCCCGTAATCCGTAGTAGAAATCATTCTACATTATTCCAGGACATAGCTTTTTCCTAAGTAACGTTGGATCTTGACCACAATATTCTGTTCCTTGATCTTGTTTCATCTTAAGAAATATATCATTCTAGCAGTGGTGTTAATAATATGATTATTAATGAAAATTGTGTGAATATAAGCCATGAAAGAGCGGGTTCTGTAAATTGGTTAATTTCACATTAGGTACTGTCAGTCTTTTAAAAAAATTGTACCTGTAAATGTAGTACCAAATTTCATTTTATTATCAATCATCTAATTTGTTTAATTATTTTTCAAGTGCTTCATTGTTTCAGTTTGTAGCTCATTGCATGAATTAAATTCCACAAGGTCGTAACGTGGTCAGTGTCTTATACAATGTTGTTCTCCGTTACGGTAGCATCTTAGTTAATACATCTAATTAAAATGTGCCTCATTATGTGGTCTGTTCAAAATTGGAAGGAGATAGCCATTCCCGGATTTACTTTACAAATTAATTTTTCAGCGCAGCTCGATTATAAATAGTTTTTGAAATGGCAACATGTGCCTTCATGTGATTGCTGTTATTAACGTTTAGCATAATCTAATAGAAATGTACACCAACGCAAAAATATTTTCATCCCCAGAAGTTTAGAATCCCCATTTCCAAAACGCATGCAAGCCAATTAAAATCACTTCCTATTTCAGTATTTGTAACTCCAATATCGCGGAAGAAGCTAGTATCTAGAACTTCTAATGAGTTGACCAATTAGAAGTTCTAGATACTTCTGTTTATAGAAATTTCATTTTTACTGTGCATGGTAACTAAATCTCGGATCTCTAGTTGTTTGTCGCTGCAACTACTTTTGACAAAGGTGGGTATCTATAAATTCTTTTGGTATCGTCTGGTACACCATTTGTAACGCATGGCTTCTATGACGTCCTGTCCCGAATCGGGTCTCCCAATACTGAATTATTAATACCTATTGGGTTGGTACCACAATGGTGACTGAGTTGGAATACTTAGGTTAATATGTTGGAATTTTATTCTTTGGATATAGCCTACTATTTTTCTTTGTCATGGTGTAGGTTTCCTGGGACTACATCTGATCGACCAGTGATTCAAAAGTGTATATCCAGTTCCAATAACCTTGCAACTAGGTTCGTAGTACGAACTTCGTACCAATCGGCTATTTTGTACGTTAAGGATAAAAACGTCTTCCTTTTTGAATGCGGTTGATACAAATTTAATTTACACCATTGCTTTGTCTACCAAAAATATATTTGATTTATGTTGGACTGGAACGTCGCTAAAGTACTTTTTAACCGTAAAAATATATTTGTAGACCATAGGTTCTTGGCCGTAGTCGTCTTCTTATTTCGATTCGCACGAGTAATTAAATAAAATTAGTTCATGGAAACGGCGACTTTTTAGAAAAGTTGTCATCATAACTTGACATCATATAATAAATAAATTTGTAATTGTTTAGAGCAACTGTACGTTTCTTGTTGGCTTTTTCATTATGAAGATGGGAATCTTTGCGCAACTCTTGCACAGCTACCTATATCTAATAATAAAGAATAAAGTAAAGGTAATTTAGAAGCGATAGCTTGATTATGCTTTATGAATTGAGAAAGTAAGCAAGTACGCACTTATGTACACAAAGAAATTTTGTGCGTTAATGTAAATGACATACCATTTGTCCTCCAGAATATGTGCCAACATCGATGTCAAGTTTTAGATAAGACGAATAAATTCCCCTGCAATATGCATTTTAAACAATTGCCACTTCTAGCAGAAAGTCGTCAAAACATTTTAAAAGTACCTATACAAAGTGTCATATTGGTATTATAATATAATTTAGCATCAAAGGTTTACGCTTCAATTTAGAAAGACGTTTAATGATGTGTATCTTGTAGCCGGAAGATTAATCATAAATAATGGTTACATGCGATAGCAGTTAAGCCTGTACGTTTAACATATGAAGTCAGTCAGACTAAATGTCACACGGAGTGCTAATAATTAAGCAAAACAATGCCAATCTGGATTTGTAACATTGCAACTCCCATGATGCAAGTAGTATGACGTTGGCCGGGCTATTTAGTTACATATGTCCCATTTAATTGGTGGTCAGATTGCTCGGGGTAATTGCTTTTGGATTTGGTAAAGCAAAGTGATGTTCCAATGGTTTAATTCGAGGTTGCAGATAGATCTTCAATATTTAAAAATCGGTATATATCGCAATTTTCAAATATCGAGCATAATCCATCGCTTGATTGAAATTGATTGATGATAATTGAAAGGTGAGCTCCACAACAGAAAACTTCTTACTTCGTTTTTTCATAAATAATTTTGGGTCTTTTGAATAATACTAAAGAAATATCATCATTTTCAAAAGATTAACATTTAAGGAAAATTAATATGCATTCATTCCATTTCATCAACTTCGCGGATGTATTTGTACTTTAAATCACAAAAAATATATTTTATTACCGTCGTTTGTAAGGTAATTCAGTTCGACACATAATCGATGAATGATGCGATAATTAAGGTTAAGATGTTTGTTAAGATTAGCATCTCCCTGAATGAACGCGGTAAGCGACAAAAATATAATTATCGGTTGTACACTGGTGCTTCATTTATTCTCCAATCTTTGGTTTGTGTGCCTCGAGACCGTCGCTGTCAAACGTCGAGAAGCGGATTTGAGGGCCCCACATATAAAATGAGTGACCATCAGTTATAGGCCTTCCTGTCTTTGAGTTTATAGTTTATGTTCGATATGGTAAACTTTCAATTTCCACCAACATGATGCGAGTTTTAATATCGTGTCTCGAGAAGCGCAAATACACAATTATAAATGATCGTTTCAAATAGACAGCGTTTACTGATCAGTCAGTGACATTATATCGAACATAATTTTCCATCGTCAACAATAAAAATTTCAGGTCCCTAGAGACTAAATACGCTGACCATAAAGTATAGTTTGTTTTGTGCCCAACTTTCGGAGTTCATATCCGACAAGTTCACTTATTAGTATTTGTCTCAATTCTTGATTCCAGGTTACGAGGAGCCATCCATCCATAAACTGTTGTTAGTGGAATTGGAGATCCTATTCATGAAATGAGCCGCCTTCATTACAATAACAAAGCCATAACAGTTGTTGTTTAATTGCTCGTTAGAAAATCTTTAGTATTTGAACTGGAAAGTATTGAAAGCTTTGTACCATGTATAACCACCTTTGTCTACATCCAATTTCTTCAATTTTTCGTCCTTATGATTTATGCCGAAAAAATCAAATATCCATTCAAATTGGTCATTATTCATTAGCTCATTTATTATTTTTCAAATTAAAATTACAATTTATTTACAATTTATCTTCCGATGGATTTCACATTTCTCCGTTCCAACTTGTACGTGTACCAACCATTACTACAAACAGCACCCACAAGCTCGGACGATCTGTCATGTCATTTATTCCTGTCCACCTTGCTAACTAACCGGCGTCGGATTGTTATAATTTTTCCTAACAATTTCCACCACAATTATTTTCTAGCAGTAGAATCATAATCAGGCTGTGGTCGATTAATATCACGTAGTATGAACGTCCATGTTGCGCTGATATATTTGAGTGACGATATGCCACCCTGTAAGGATGCTTGAATTTATTCAACTTCTTAAATTTCTTTTCATACAATGCATATCTATTTTTCATAAATGAACCGATAAAAAAGGTCTGTTCCTTAGCCCAAATTCTGGAGTTTCTATGCAAATAAAATCAAAATGCTAATAAAGATAAACTTAAGTAAATAAGGAACCGCCACCTTATTAATGTGACAAACGAGTTGCATCTGCAACCAGGTAAAACATGTTAGCCTCGCAATTAAGCAAGCCACTCAGCCCTTGGATTAGTTGTGCATAATTTATGTTATGAGCGAAACAGTTATATGGAATTAATAACAATACCATGTCTAAGCAAATGTGAAGAACTTCAAGAAGCTTGCTAAATAAATGAACAAACAATAAAACACACCATTCATTTGTATTTACTATTCGTTTTGTTTTCGTGCAAGCTTCCTCAGTTTAATTGAACAATTTAAAATGTCTTGCTTAAAACGTACACATCAATTCACACTTGAAACTTACAATTAGAAAATCAATATCTTGAGACTTATGGTAAAGGTCGTTTCGAAAGCAGTCCTGATTTTCAAACCCTCATTGTCCGCTTGCTTTCTATTGGGACCTCTGGAGAAGTATCGTCCCGTTGGATTTACTTGGCAGTTGTAAAATAATAATGCGGCTGCATTGAGAATTGCTGTTGCACCATCCAGTTAAACTTTTGCAGGCTATGAGGGCAAACTTCTTGTCAGTAATTACCTCCTACATTGTAAAATACTATAGCATAATTACGTATTAACGCCAACAATGCATTTTCTTCTCTATATAATAATTTTTTTCAAATAGACTGCATTATTTCAATGTTTGTCGGTTGCTTCTCACCAATGCTTGACGTCAGTCATGCTGTACTCGTGCACAAGTTGTATTATTCTGACCGACAGGTAATTTGCCCTTTATTTTGACGAGGGATATTTAAGTGCGTAAGCTTGTGATTATCAAGTATCAATTATGATATGACCAGTAAGGTTCTTTACCACTTCGGGTCCTGAGCCAGTAAAAATAACTTTAATTAAATGTAAACTAATTCGCTATAGTTTATACTGATTTCGAATATTCTTTATGATGTGAATCACACTGAACTTCATACTTCCAATAAATTATTTCATGTTAAGTTTTAATTTATTTACAAAGTTTATGGCTTGTGCAAAAGAGTTCTTAACACTCTAATCACGGTTACCGGATATTACATGTGATTACGTATTCTTGTGGAGCAGAAAGGTCACGGTTTGATTAAAGCAAAAGTCGAGAAGGACAACTGGAGTTTGCCTATCAACAAAATTCACACTGCATAATACAATCCTAATCGGCTGCATTGTAGTAATGTACCTAGCAAACAATCCTTTCATCCGACCTGAAATCCTTAGAAATATTGCCAACTTGATCAATTCGGACGAGTCTCCATAAACTTTTGCAAACGCTACTAACGGTACCAGAAGTAAGAGAAATCCGCCTACCGCACACATCATAAACAATAGCAAAAGCGATATCGAAATATTCGTTTATCGATTTATTTAATTGCGACGACGTAGGCAATAGATTTGACACAAACGATGATTATTCACATTTTAGATACCTGGCTCGACGCTCCCGGTATGTTTGGTGACGACTGCCAAAGATTGAGTTGTAATGACATCACCATGATATTTTAATTTATTTGTGTATGAAATAATCATGTGGTCAAAGATAAAGCAATTTAATCCACAAAATGTTTTAACTCTTACAAAATTTAAGCAACAAGATTTACCCCTTGTATTATATTGGAGCTTGTATTCCTGAAAACAGAAAGGTCTATCACGACCTTTCTCAAATCTTTTAGAAATCTGCTCAATTGTTCATAGTGGTTACATAATGACGTTCCCAAAAGGATAGGCTTTTAAATGTAATGGTTTTTGAGACCAAACCAAAAATGACACCAAACCTTTACATATTCACAATTGATACGATAAATTTGTAAATACTTGGTGTCATTTTTGAGTTGTGAGACCCAATAATTTTGTTGTTTTGCAAACTCCGGTTAAACTATTGAGTTTCAAATAACTACGTATATTGCTTATAATGAAATTTAACAAGTTTAATAAGATGACGATGTTAGATTTTGAATTTTATTAACCATTTTTGAATTAAAACAAAAAAAAACTAATTTTCGCGCCAAAGTTTCAAAATCGCAAACCATCGCCATATTGGAAATTTGATGTACTATAGGTGTGCCAAATTTTGAATCTCTAGTTCAAAACTGCGGCCTACAGCCTGGGCATTCACTTTTCTGTATTTTTGATAATTTCTCAAAAACCATTACATTTAAAAGCCTATCCTTTTTGGGAACGTCATGCTGTCACCATATGCATGTTGGCTACGTCTAAAGCTTGTCATGTGATTACATATACAACGTATGTACATATTATAATTTAGACGCCGAAAAATCTTACGGTAGAATTTGCTGAAAATAAGTATACGGGGGCAACTTGATGCGTAGATTCAGAATCTGCAATAAAAAGTGCGGACCCCCCCTCGTCCAGTGTAGCTACGGTCAAAAAACCCGGTCAGGGGTGGGAAAATGTCCAAAAATTTTATTGTGGATTCAGATAGATAATAAAAAGTTGAACACATTTTGTAAAAGAGCCACCTGTCAATACGTCAACCCCTGAGTGCCACACTACTTCAAAGATTATAATTTTTAAATGACCGTGCCGGGGAAAGTTGTGAAGAGAAAATGATTGGTATTTTGGCTTGATGGAAACCTTGGCCGTTATGCATAAGGGACGTCCAAAAAATCCTTTTGTGCGGCACCCTCGTCCCGGATTTCTTAATTTACGCTAACATTCGCCCTAGAGTTCCGACATCCTTTTTGCATGCCGCTTTGCCATGTAAGATTGGTTGTTGTTCAGCAAGAAGTTATCCTTCCTGCTTCTTCTTCCTCGCTCTTCGACGCTCACGTAATAGATACGTATGTGCGCGTACTAACTAATGCATGGCTTGAAATAGTAGAATTTAAATGTAGATATAATATTGATCGTAAATGTTTCCGTGTGATGCACATTAATGTAGACCGTTACTTAATTGTAACCTTGCTCCCGCCTGTGTAACGGGTGCCGGGGGCCGGTTTTAGTTCAAAATACAAATTCCTCTTTGAACTAATTGTTCAATATTTTACACGAAAAAGGAAATCTTTGATTCCAATTAGTTGCTTTCTAACATTGCATTTTACTACAATGCTTTCAGTCGATGTATTAATCCGTCTCTCAAAAAGTGATTCTTTGATTCTTTTACACTGCTGTTGATATGACAAATGATTACCAAGTCAATATTGCCGTTTGTCGATTTTTCGGTTCCCCATGATTTTCACTTTGTCTGGCGCATGTTGGTATTATTTTATTCTCTGTTGCGCTCGTATCAGAATGAGATAGCCACACTAAAAAAGTAAGGCATTGATGAATACCTGTTTGATGGTGTAACGGGACAACATTACGCGGACTTACTTCAAAAAATTAGTTTTCGGCGCAGCTCCACCGAATATAATCTTCCAAATGTCACCATGAGCCGCTCCATGTTACTCAATATTCAGATTATTCGAGTTTAACAAAGTCCAATGGAAATGTACAGAAACGACAAATACATAATAAGTCTTCACAAGCGTCGAACTTTGTTTTCAGAAAACGCCACTGCTAACAAATTAAAATCATTTCGTTTCTGTATCACAAATATGCTCTCTGAAGCAATTGAAATTGATCCAGATTGAGGCTGAGAAATATTATATGAAAATATCATTCAATATTTGGTTGCGTACGGTTTCATATGAGTCTAAGAAAACAACGTGGAATTGTGCACAGTTTAATGCTGCATTGTTTACGAAACGCTTCCCGAAACAGTTGCTAACCATTACACGAATATGAAAGTTTTTATAATGGACTGAAGAGTTAGATGGTCTGGACATCTTTTCGGTTAGTTAAGGAGTGTCTACAACCGTTAAATATAACACCCTATTCCAGAAAAACTCAAGTGTATTCAAGAATTTGTTGAATTGAATACATCCCTACCGGTCAGTTGCGGCCAGCTAACTGGGAAGTACTAGAGTTCTTGTCTGTGTCAATTTCTACACGTCGGCTTTCGAATTAAATAGTACTTTCATAGGGATGAATGAGTTCTGTAGTACTTTACAACACTATGGTGAACTAATTTGCTAGTAATTTGTAATTGCCGTACTAAAACTGCATATCTAAAGCTGAAACTTCTTAATAAAGAACTCAAACATAGTTTGCACTATTCTGAATTAACATTTGTCAATCGGCAACCTTCAACATAAAATTATTTATTTGAGTATCTATATATGTATATTCAACGAATAAAGAATTATGGTGCCATTATGTATATTGTGGTATGACGAAACGTTTTTATGAACCTAAAGATTTAATAATCAGCTTTTCGGTGGGAATTTAGAGTGAGGTATGTTTAGCACGAGCGCCTGAAGTGTACCCAGAAAAGCAGACTTCAATTTTACTTATATGCAACATTTTGCGCGCAATCTCGAAGAAAAGTTGTTTCACTCCCGTCACAAGCATATATAAATTTATATCCCACGCTGCAAGTACCGTCTGTTATGATTTTAGACGTTACATACCATTGAAGTGAGGGGTGATGAGTGATTCGCACCTCACTTTAAGAATGGACCATCAGAATAAACTGGATGTAATTTCGTTCCAATGTAAGTGCCTAAAAACTTGTCGCAATTTTGAAAATCTGTTCATGACAGGAATTATTTACTATTCGACACTTTTGCTGGAATTTTCTTTAAGGACAAGGGTTTAATCGAGCGGTAAATTTTGAACTTTTTAAAAAACATATCATTGCGGCGTCCTTAAAGTTGTCTGGGCACACCGGATTATTTTCAAATGAGCAAGATATCAAATGATGAATCATGCTGCGATTTGTACTGGTATAATAAATGCTTGAGTGAAAGAAAAGAAAATGTGGTTCTTTTTCGTCGGTTGAATATCCAGTTAATTTACATATCAGTTAGTTGAGCGTCCTGCTGTACATTTTTGTACCCTAACTGGTGTTTATATCTCACAGTTATTTGATGGTCGCGCTGACATAGTGAGGTGAGGTGAAACCCTTGTGAAAAATAATTAAGAACGCAAATAGTAACAAAATGACAAATATTTTCTCAAAAAGTTACAGTGAGGTCAACATTTACGTACTAAACACATATATGCGCAATCCTCTAACAAAATAGGTATCATACGTGATTTATATCTTTTTAAATCAATCATTTTTAGGACCATCTGGTAGGCAACTATCAGCTGGTTTTCTATCGTAAGTCTAATTATGTACTCATGTAACTGAAACATTGTTTACAAATATAGCGACAAATGACATTTGCACTAACAGTTTGTACGTGTAAAAATAATAATTAAAATTTAATCTCCAATAAATTGTTTAAATCGATTATAATGTTCACGGCTCTACAGTACCTATTCTTGTCACAAGTTAGTAAAGGAAGGGCGTTTAGTATTGAGACATTGCAGCTTTTTAATCATTAGTGTGATGAAGGTATTTCTTCAACAAGACGATTCATCCCAGATCTGTTCCTATTTATAAAGTGCTAGTGATTGAACAATCAGAACATCACGAACATTGTTTCCACACTGAAGCATTATTTTACAAGAACATAGGTTACCATCCCATTTGCTACTCAAAGTATTAGGCACTCGCAATTGCAAAAAAATCCGTGGACACGATGTAAATTGCTGTTTGTTTTCTTTATAATTCTTTTTTGTCAATCTTGAAAAGCAATGAAAACTTACACCATGCAAATATGCAAAACCAGTTTCGTCAGCAGCCAATTTCCAGAACTTTTCTTGATGACTTATTTCGTACTTTACATTCAAGCCAAAATGACTAACCTCCGGAATTGGGTTGATAAAATTCTCGCAGCTTATAGGCATAAGATGTAGATTGCTACTGCAATTAAATATGAAACAACTTGATACATTATTTGCTACATCGATAAAATGCAAATTTTTATACTCCTTCAATTTGATTCGAGTTATTTTTATGTTATTATAATTTAAAGAAATGATGAATGCTGCAATTCATTGCCGAAGTAAGACGGGTTATCACAGATATTGTAACCTAAATCTAATCATGAGCTGAATTGAATATCATGTAATCGAAAATCAGAATTACGTTGCTCCTTACGGTGCTTTCGGAAACAAGTATATTTAAATTTGTGCCAGTGTCTAATCATCACATCTGGATAGTTGTAATATATTCCGACTATAATAATTGCTACACTTTGATTAAGATTAATCACTGAATGAATCAGAATTGTAATTTATTTATCACTCGACTTATAATTGGAAAGTGGATACTCCTTCGCGACATTTAGCACGATACACCATTTAATGAATTTCACATTTCAATATTCGGATACATAGTATTCAGATATACAAGCCATTGCAATAACTGAAATTTACAACCGACTAACCTAACCTGACATGGTATAAAACTCTCTAACGGTTATATTTAAAATAAATGGCATCCGATTGCGCCAATTGTTAAAAATTAATTTGACAATTCTGTCACTTCAAATGTGAAATTTTTTTTTGAAATTCCTATCAGTCACAAGCAACGAGGCTTCCACAAAACGTTTCAATTAATGTAAACCATTTCCATATATTGAGCACCTTTGCATCAGTACAGTTAATAAATACTTTCGATTTTCCCACCGCAATTAACTGTCGAATATCACAAGACTTCGAATTGTGAAATGGGTCGGCTACAAATGTAGTCATTTCTTTTCGCATTTTTGGGTTAACAGTTTGAATGCTTTCAATCAACGTTCATAGAAACTGAACTGCACCAATTATGAAATTACTATGTGAGGAGAAATATTTTTCTTAAGTAATGTTTTTAATTCGCAATAGTATAACATGGTTTAATTAAAATTTTGTAATTTTTACAATGGCTTCATGTACTGCCTATACCTAAACTTGAAAATACAATGTACAAAACCTAAAATGCAACCCGTTTATCATTTGCTGTTCGTATAATAGTAATAAAACCACCTGGAATATTTCCAATAAATAAAATTTTCAATTCCCACAATTCTCATTCAGAGAAATGGGTAGTCTGACGTCAAGTAGGTCAATTATGCACCAGCCTCCATTTTAGCGTACAAGAAGGTAGTCCTGCGCCAAATATTTGTTTGATAAACGCTGTGAAGCATAATTCCTTATGGTTCTCTAATTGTTTCGAAAGACGACATGTTATTAAGTGGCGGAGCCGCTTTATAAGATCGAGATGTCCGTCAGTCCGTCCGTCTGTGCGCGCTCTAGCTCAAAAACGGTTTGACTTTTTTGAAATCTGTTTTCGGCAATCGATAACTGGTCACCTGAGAAGGGTCCAGCGTGATTTTGAAATACGTAGGTCAACGGTAACCGTTAGAAACCGTTACTAGGTCAAATTTTTTAAATGGTAATACATGGAAAGTGACATATCATTCGAATCGTCTATGACCATAACACAGATATGACGTCATTTCGGGGTTGACGGTTACTGTTTAACGGTTACAGCGATTTCAAATAATTTTACACTTTATGCTCTCCTGCTTAAGTGGTTTGGAATTTTCCACTTCTGTTTTCGGCAAACGACTTGTCATCAGATGGGCTTTATCTGACATGTTTATTAGCTGCAAAGGTCAACGGCAACGGTTAGAAACCGTTAAGAGGTCAACTTTTTTAAATGACAACATATGGCAAGTGACATATCATTCGACTCGTCTAACAACGTAATACACAGATCTACGGTTATTTTGAAGGTGACGGTTACGGTTTAACGGTTACGACGATTTCAAATGGTCCTGTTTAAATGGTTTGAATTTTGATAAACGATTTTGACTTCAGTTTTTGATAAACGGCTTCTCACCACAAGTGTAGTATGTGAGAAGCTTGGCCATAATGTCCAACGGTAACCGTTAGAAACCGTTACGATTTCGAAATTTTTAAAAGCCACTTAAGGCAAGTGGCATATCATTCGACTCCCCCGAGTGTTCTTTATGCAAATCCAAATGCATTTTAATTGTAACGGTTACCGTTAAACGGCAATACCTGATTTTTGGTTTTTATGTTATAACTTGATAATGGATTGGAATATATGCATTCTGTTTTTAACAAACGATTCCTTATAGTGGTACTCAGTTGACTACTTTAAAGATGCATGTTAAGGGTGTTCCTGCTCCGCCACTTTGCTACATGTTAGCTTGCTGAGTTTATTAAATGATTGCTTGATTTAAAAATTATATGACGGTCTATTTATATTCATTCGTCAAAATTAAAAATAACTGTTCAATGTGTGAACATTCAATAATATATTTCTTTCAGTATTTCTAAAAAGATATTTTCAGCACACAATAGTCTGAATGATTAAAATGCCGGTAGGATGAGTATGTCAACTATTTTGACAACCATTATATATTAGAGTTTTGTTCCTCTAATGTCGCAACGGATATTTATTTATGATAATCCTCCACCTAGCCAGAAGGCTGGTGGAGTAAATGACTAAACTCCTCTGTTCACAAGTTCTGGTTAGTTAGGACTGAAGTGCCCTCATTTAATTACAACGACTATTTATATAAAGTCACAGTAGAATTCCAATACCAATCACAATAGAATTATTGTTAAAGTAATTTAGTTCATAGATAGTAAAGATAGTTTACATACAACATTCACTACAATAGAGTTCCGGTTAATATAAATCACTTAACTTTCTACTGCGTAGAATACAATCAGTTAATCTATCTAAACCTGTCGGAAGTACCTGTCCCAGCCAAGCCCTGATGAATCCTTCCACGGGAAATGTGGTGATATGATGGGTGTAGACTGAGAGTATCCGGTGTTGGTCTCGGCGATGATGATCCGATAATGATGGTGTCAGGGATGATTATGATGACGTTGTCCTCGTTCACATCCGTTACACTTTACTCTAAATTATTTATAGAATACTTTCTATCGATCTATAATCTATCATTGCAATATTGATTGACATTCATAATTGCTAATGATCAATACTCAATATGACGTAATGTAAGAATATACATTCCGTCAACAGCCTCCCCTTTAAAAAGCAAGTCCCTTTGCTTATAGGGTTTACATTTACAAGTCCCTTTGTTCCGTTCTTCAATTTACATACTCAGGTTACATTACACTAGGTTTTCCAAGTGACACATTCGATAAGAATTTTAAGTTTACATTCGCTTCAACAGATTTTTTTTCAAAAAAAAGTTTTGCAGTTTGCATTATAAGTCAGCTTAGAAAATAATTCACATTTTCCTTTCACCCTTTAAACAGTTTTGCCATACTCAAAGCATAACACTAATTAAAATTCATCGTGATGAATTAGTGCGTACCATACAAATATGACATGAACTTTAAACAAAACAAAGTTTCTCATGAAAGATTTGTTAGAGATTTGTTAATGTGTACATTAAACAAAATTTTACGAAAACATTCATACATACAGTATCAGTAAAATTTCCGTATACCTAATGTTTCTTTCTCTGATTCGTAGAATAATTTGCTTACAATCAAATAACATTTATCAATAAGGATGACTACTCATGATGGTACAATAACAATAGTACACAAGTAGTACTTATCAATTTAATAATTTGTAAGAGTTTTGTAAGAAAATACAATTTCCGAAATAATACGATAATAATAAATTTTGTATAATCAGTCTAAGTTTTTTTTTCAGATATCAATAAAATTATGTTCTTGACATTTAACCAAATAATCAAGTATTAACAGCAATTTACAACAATCAGTTTACAGTATTTTGTTCCGATTTATAAATATTCAAATATTTAAAAAAAATTGTTTGTTTAATTCATAATAATAAATCATAATACATCTTTCGATTTCTATAATGATACTGGTGCGCGGTGTGAAGAAATGAAGATGAGAAATTGAATAGTAGAAAGATAAAAGAATAAGTTTTATCTTGTCCTCGGAGAATACTGTTGCTTCTAGTTGATTCCTCCCGACGTGAAGAAACAACGCGATGTGGCTGGGCGGTAAAGCTAACCTAGTTTAAATTTTTTTTTCTAAATAATAAGAATTAATGATTAATCTACTTTCAATAAATCTAAAAGTTAATGTTTAATTAATTAATGAAATTTAGAACTAATGATAATTATTATCTTCCAGTAAAAAGCGCTAAGAAGTGTTCTGGATGAATAAAGCTTCCAGAGATTTTCTTCGTTTTCTGTAATAATTTGCTACATAAAAAATTATTTAAACTTTCATCGTTATGTCAATACTTATTAGAAAAGATTTTGACTTTTACTTTCTCCAAGTTTTACCAACTATTTTCCTACTTTAATTTATTTCTTCTCAATCTCTTTCACTTATATGAATACGCTAAAATATTTATTTTATTTTACCCTGTCGTCATGATTACTAGTCATGATCCATGACAATCAATATACTTACTTTTTTTCCATCATGTAATTGCACTTTGACAAACTGTCAATCAAAAAAGTACCAATCTAATTAAAATTCCCGAATAACTGAATGAATCTCTATTAAACATTTTTTATTTTCAGAACAATCTAGATATTAATTATTTTTTGAAATACGTTCCAATATCTTTACACTTTCCTAACTTTTTAATTAGATTACGCTTTTCCTATATCATTTCTAATTGAACTGTAACCTTTTCTTTTCCTAAAGAAGTCATAAGACATTGTCTCTTCTTTCTAGAATTTATATCATATCAATTAACTATTAAGTATTAAGCAAAGAATTAATTCTTCTTAAGATTCCTAAGAATTGATTCCTCGTAGTTACGTCACAGGATGTTTAAATCATAAACAATTTCTAATTTGTTAAAATTTTAAATGTTCGTAAGAATTTTTCCTATTGCTAATTGCATTTGTACAGATTACATTTTCATCCATCACTTATCCTCTATAAATGGATTTGCGATAGCAATAACTTTCAATAGTATGACCTATAATCTATCAATCACTAACAACTCGGTTATCGATAGATGATGGTTTAAATTTCATTTTATTTCTTATGATCAATTTCTTGTAAAACAATTTTACACGATCGTATACCGTTTATCGATCACTAAAAATCAATAGTCTAGTCGACATCAATAATATGTCTAATAATCTTATTTATAATTCACTTCACCTCAATGAGTAGTTTCAGTATAAATCAATCAACATAAACCTAAAGCATTCAATATAATCCAATTACTTATGAGTCTCAACCAATTGGTCAGAGATTGACTAATAATGCATTAAGTCATTTCTACTTTCACACTTTAATTCACCTTTCCTTATCTAATAAGGATTTTGATTTGCCATTAATTTTAATTGAGTAATATTACAATATCTAAATAACAACAGGTGATTCTCATGGCGTGGCATGTATCAATTAATTCTAATACTGATTTACCCTCCATCCAATTACTATTGAATCCCTATTGAATTGTTATATCTGATTTCCCTAATTATCATTTCATGAAACGAGAATCCAACAATGATAACAATGACTTGGTAGAGCATAAAAAGTTTCACTAATTTCCTTGTTAATAATTTTTTACTAAACATTACCAATATTTCAAACGCAATATATTCTTAAAAGCAAGATTTGCAAGAAGATATGATGCCAGCACGACATTTGTCTTGTGTGGCATATGCTACATTCAAGAGAATCTGTTAGCACACGTTATTGGTTACCTATCAACTTTATATCTCACATAGGTAATATGCGGAAAAATGAACCAATTAAACTTACGGAACCATCTACATAATTACGGTGTACCACAATCAAGTACAACGTACTACCTCTCCCCCAAAAAAGACTTGCAGGTCCACATGCAATAGCTTACAACTGAGGGTAAGGATATGAAATTACTAAAACGGTTATAATGGTTCTCAAATCGGCAACAACAATCAAAGTCAAAATTCGAATAAAATTGATTGATACAATTGATCGTTTTTTGTTGATCTCTGCAAAGTGACACTCAAAACGAAATAATTTTAAACATTTTCCAAACTTTGGATAAAAATTAACTAAAAAAGTTTCAAATTCCCCTTGAATTAAAATCCTGATGCATGCATTTATTTTTTCTCTTTGTGCTGCGGCTCAATATGCCAGTAGTAGTACTCTTTAAATGCACACCTGAAACACGAAATGCAAATACTTGAACTAGAACTACACTATTTGTTTCACGCTAGTTCTCTCAGGTTTTCGCATTTTGTCTATCATCAGCACAAGCAACGCAAGCTCTAATAACAATACAACACAAATAATATTATTTCAGTGTCGAAACGAATAAGTTGCTGTGCCTGTTTCTCTTGTCGCGATGCTGCGTTCTCATTTTATACCTACATAATATATTATGTCTCAGGCAAAGTCATTGCTCTCACTGCAATGTAATGCAATGCACTTGACTACTAACACAGTTCTGCGATGCACTTTCCATTTTTTCCGATAGTGCTGAGAGACCTTGATTTTATTTTCCTCTCTTGCACTGAGCTGAGCTGCAGAGCAAGCGTTGTCTAACAAATAAGCGCTATGCTACCACTGCTACTCTTTCAGTTGATCGTCTGTCTATTATTCATCACCTCTAACGTGATGTATGACGGTCAAAAGAGATTACGCATAGAGTAGAGAGCGGTTGTTACTACTCACATCTCATGCATATTTTACTCCTTTTATTGAGAATATATTTTTTTTTCACGTCACTATTGCTACTGCAATTGCTGCTGTTACAGTGATGTAGAGCTATTTCCACTGTATTTAAACTTCTAGCTTAAAATGCATATATTATAACTGCAATTAATTTATAATTCAAAGCTGTAACATTCTAACTGCTATTTCATAACAAGCATTCTGAGCAGAATTCTCTTTCAATTTTCAATAATAATTTTAAATTATCGTTAACAATGTATACTCACTCCCTATCAATATCCTTCTCTATTCAACCCTCAATTGAACTCAAATAGCAAGGCTTCTACCTTTCTGCTTTGAAAAGGATGAATCACTCATTCATGATGAATACCTAATTAGTCCCATTTTTACGGTTGCGTACAGGTCCTTGCTGCATTATAGCTTTCAACATTGTAGCTTCTTTTTACGTGTTGACTTTGTGCAATTATGTACGATCTCATATAACCCCTATTCCTATCATCAGCGGAGAGTCCGCTCCTAGTGATGAGGGAACTAATGCACTGTATTACTTTTAATAGTCACGGGATTATGATAACATGTTTCAATTAAGCTCACTTAATAATGATTCTTTAATACTTTCTTTTCATATTTTATTGGATTGAACGTCACTATTCGTGTGAACATTCCTCCAATCCTTGCTAACTCATGAAAAGAATGATGTTCACTTACTTTTCTTATTTAATGAATATTTCAATAGTTACTTTCCCAATCAGAGTACTTTATTAATACACTCACTAATGATGCCATTCTACTCAGTTAATTTCAACTGCTTTTCTATAATGAATCTATTTACTCGATTGTTTTACTCTGAGTAATAGAATATTAATAATTCAACGTTGTAAAAATAATGTACCAACGTTATTACATTAAATCCTATCCATTTTGAATATAGTACTCTCTCTACCCAGTTGTGGGGTAATCTGAGAATTTCAATGTTTCCCATTAACTTCCATAGTCTGCATTTTGCCTATATCCATACTAGGATAATATGTATATCAATACAACTGTCTTGCGGTTACATGCTTAGCTAAGGCTCCATAATTTTTAAATAACCTTTCCATATATAGCTTTACTTATTTTCAACTTTATTCAGCTTCAAATTACTTTTTCTTCTATTAGAATGCAATAATATGATCAAATTCACATACTACATGGCCTAGAGATGCCTAATATGCCATTAGTCCAATTTCTTGAGAAACGTCTTCAAGATGATGTCTAGCAATTTCTTGAGGCGTCTTGGGAGACTTCTTCAAGACGAAAAACGTCTTGAGAATTTCTTATAATTTTCTTATAATTTTCTTATAATTTTCTTAAGAAAATCTTAAGAAATCTTGAAGGAAACTTCAAGAAATCTTTAAGGAAGATTTCAAGAAAGTTCAAGAAATCTCTATTTTTACTCGTATCGGGTAGCCTGTTTCGTGGCTAACAAGCCTTCGCTTTTCCCCGGTTTCTAACATCATTTTATCATCGTACAATTCGACTTCAAACTTTCGCAAATTACATTTTCACTATTCTTACTGTTTTAATGCCATTTCAGTGCAATCTCTTCTCATAGAGTTTCAGTACTGCTGATGTTCCTGTATAATACTCTGCTATATTAGCTTTGTGTGTTCTACTGTCATTTTATATGTCAGACATGTAGAATAGACACTATATCTCGTATAAGAGCTGTCTGTATTCAACTTCATGTGTCTGTATAACTTCAGATCACTATGATTTCATGCTTAGTTAGTGAACGTTTTCACACACATTATACAATGAACTCATGATCGTCTCTTAGTATTCGCAAGATACTACGACCATTTGGCCAGTGAGTCATCATTTCAACAAATAATACGATTCTTATTTTTTCTTATTAAATGAATTAATCTGCTTCAATATTTTCATCATTTCATATGACCTCGTCCGCTTTAAACACATTTGACTGCGGGTTACAATTACATCGTATGAGTTGTACTTAGCATCTACTCCTATAAATACTAGTACGCGAGAATGAAGAGTCATCTTGATGAGTTAACTTACTCTAGTCTACCAACACTTTTACGAGACAATTATGGTAGTCCAATTACCTTTAATCGGAAGGTGGTACTAGAGGATGTCAAACAAAAGGAGGTGCCACTTCCCTTGTCCTCTTTTCTATATGTACCTATGCAACTTTTATCTCAGATCCACTCTGAGTCACTCATCTGAGTCTACTTCTATAGAACTCGATATCAGTATTATCTTAGAATTTTACATTCCTGCATTTTTCATTTATTTAGCCCTGGCACTTGTTTGAACAATACCCAATGTAACTGGGATTTCAATTATTAATCTCTCATCAGTCTCCTATTCCCTAGGATTAACTCTCTCTGAATCCTATTCCCTAGGATCAGATTGTAGATAGTCTAAGCCTGGTAATCTATTCAGTCTGTTAATAAACTTCCTGGGTGATGTCACAGGAATTTCAGCAACTTAGCTCTCTCATCGAGTAGAGAGTTAGAGCCTACTCTTTTGTTAATTATGTCTGATTATTATTAAAGCAAACTCATTATAGATGCAGCAGAATGATAAGCCAGTTAATGCCAATCCTTGAGTTACTTAGTGCGGTCATTTTTTTACATTACCTATCTGATGGCTTTCTAGACTAACCTCGATTTCATTAAATTTATCTCTTCAAATATTTTTTTTTCACAACACAACGGCCTTTTAGGCTGATGCAGAACCTAAAAGTCGAATCACTTAGGTGACTAACGCTTTGTTCCGTGATTCTCCGATAAGAATTTATAAAATTCTCGTTTTACGTGATGACTAATCTTTAGTCTCTATCTCTCTTGTCATACGCATGCGTTTTTTCTAGGTTGTACAGAGTCCCAAACAATGCAGTTTTCTAAAATATTCATCTAATTAAATTATTTTAGATCGCTATTTAATTTTATGATATGAGTTAATTTCCGTAGGATATTGACTTCCTGTTACTAACTCTCTGTCTCTCACCGGATGCCATTTCCGGCGGCTTCAATCTGATTTTATCAGAACGTTAAATTTTAATGAAGCTTTTAAATTAATATTTAAATTAATCATTAACTAACCTATGTGTCGTAGTTAGGTACCATTTGTGAATCATTACGTGCACTACATTATAGTCTGCTATACTTCACGTTTCGTATTTCTTATAGCTTATAATGCCTAGCTTAAATAGCGTTTCCTAACTTATACTGCCTGCGATGTTATGTTTGTTTTTTACCTGCTAGCCTTCATAACACTGGGTCTACTGTTACCTGTGCACCTATAATTGTTCTCGGGCTTTAGTTGCATTTGTCTCAACCTTGATACCTCAATATTAATAAGGATGTGTGGTGTGACTACTTCATCTCCTCATAATGTTGTATTATTTCTGCCAATACATGTTATCTAGCACCTACTAGTCTCAATTCGCCCCATGCTCCTAGATTTCCAATTTAACATGATCTCAGAGCAAGTGTTAAAATAAGATCCACTTGACTCTTACTTTTCACTGGATGCTTTTCACTAGATGACCGTATGAAAAGGATGAAAGATAATTTTCAAATTTCTTTTGCCTGACCTTTTGGTGGGATTGGGCGTTTCCGTATCACCTCCTCCACTCGAACTACGTCCTAGCATCTTGGAGTCGCCTTCGTGGTCTGCGGGCGTCTAGTACTGCATAACATGGTTTCACACTAGTCACTGTTTTGCGTGATGGTGGTTGTCGTGTGGTCGTCTGGAGGATTGGTTCCTTTCGGTTCCTACTCCTGTGCTCCTCTGGTGGTGGGGATGAGATAAGATGAGTGAAGTTTTCCCATTCTTCTTCTCTGTCTTTCCATTGATCTCCACTCGCAGCACTCTGCTTTTCCGGCAGCTCTCGAACCCTCTGTTGGGATTGTCTCACGTTCCCCCTCCGTCGGGTTGAGTAAGGAGTCGATGGTGGTGCGGGCCATGAGTTCTCTCGGGATCTCGTGCTCGTAAGATCTTGTCCTCTCCTGGATCTTCTTGGAAAGTCCTCTCTTTCCTGGGAGTCCTCGTCTCACGGGAGTTACCTCGGTCTCCGGGGTCCTCTCGTTCATGGGGATCCTCTGGAGCGTTGGATCTTCCCCTCCTCCTCGGGAGATTTCTCTCGTGATCCACAGAGTCACTTTGCACATCGACGACATGAGTACCTCTCCCCTCCTCGAAAAGACACGGACCACCGGGGCAGATGAAGAGAAGTCCGTCGGCAATGTTCGCCAGATTTTATATTAGAGTTTTGTTCCTCTAATGTCGCAACGGATATTTATTTATGATAATCCTCCACCTAGCCAGAAGGCTGGTGGAGTAAATGACTAAACTCCTCTGTTCACAAGTTCTGGTTAGTTAGGACTGAAGTGCCCTCATTTAATTACAACGACTATTTATATAAAGTCACAGTAGAATTCCAATACCAATCACAATAGAATTATTGTTAAAGTAATTTAGTTCATAGATAGTAAAGATAGTTTACATACAACATTCACTACAATAGAGTTCCGGTTAATATAAATCACTTAACTTTCTACTGCGTAGAATACAATCAGTTAATCTATCTAAACCTGTCGGAAGTACCTGTCCCAGCCAAGCCCTGATGAATCCTTCCACGGGAAATGTGGTGATATGATGGGTGTAGACTGAGAGTATCCGGTGTTGGTCTCGGCGATGATGATCCGATAATGATGGTGTCAGGGATGATTATGATGACGTTGTCCTCGTTCACATCCGTTACACTTTACTCTAAATTATTTATAGAATACTTTCTATCGATCTATAATCTATCATTGCAATATTGATTGACATTCATAATTGCTAATGATCAATACTCAATATGACGTAATGTAAGAATATACATTCCGTCAACAATATCAGGATATTTTCATCGTCAAATATTCGCACACAAATGGAATCAAATAGTTCATAATAAGATACATCATCTGCTATCTGCTCTGCATAGAAATTTATTGACTAAAAGCAATTCCCAGGGTATAACACGGCTAACCATATAAAAAACAGCAGTTATAAAAGCCTATCCGAGATATAGCTACACAACTCGTCAATTATCTATTTAATTTTTGCTCTCGAAAAAAGTGGTTCGATTAAACTGGTCGCAAAATTCCCAGTGATTGGTTATTTCAGTAATTTTTAAGGCATTAACGAACACTGTCTGCAATTAATGACGCCGTTCTTTCGGCCCAAAATTCAATTAAATATTCTTTTGTTTCTAACAAAATTGTATTCGATAAAGAAACATATTATTACATCAACAACAATTAAATGCACACTGGAAGGTTTCGCTTTTACTAGATCAGTCTTGAAACGCGGTGTTATCTCAATATCTTAGGTTACATGAGATGCCAATATGCTCATGCATTTGGTTTTGCATGATAGGCATGCCGACACAGAAGCACGATTTTTACAAAAGTCATCTACCTCAGGTCGCGATAGCAATACCATTGATTGAATCAGTGTTAATGCAGTAGGTTTTGTTTAAAGGCACACTGGATAATTCGACAAAAATGCATTACTCTCACGCTCATTACAAAAATGCTCATTCGTCAGAATAGGCGCGCCCTAATTGGAATGTGCGCATTCATTCTTCGTTGTCCTAATACCGCCTTCTTATAATCCGCTACCTGAATATGAAAGTTGTTAAATTTCAATCTCCTGATGTCTTCGAATGTCTTAAAGAAATATGTGACGTCGTAAATATTGTTTGTGTATCAGAACGGTATTTAAAGTAAAAACCCTCCTTGTGTGTGAAGTGGTTAATAACCGAAAATATAATGCTGGTCTCCAAAAAAAATGGTTTCGTATTTACATTATGTATTTTGTTATGCCAATGCCATTTTTATTTGGATAAAAATTGGCATGGAATAAAGTTAAACAGATGCTGTTTTAACTTGGTTTTCATTGTACCAAATCATCTCTGTATTATATACTTCTTCGTCGGCAAAGCCGCATTAATAGCCTTAAGATTTTAAAGGTAAAAGCGGTGTTCCGTTTACATTCTGACAATTTTGAAGACATTTTTACACGTGACTTGGGATTTGTGATTTCACTTCTTGTACCTTGATCTGATTATTTAATAAGTAAACCAGAAGACTAGCTAGCTAACTTACTCGGCCTCCCGTTGACGGAAAGCAGCAAATTCTGTTCAGAATAAGAACTGAAGTCTGGAAACAAATCTAGATTATTTATTATTAATAACTTTAGGCGGCTATTAATAGTGGCGACAATTTCCTTGTTGTCCATAACAGCTGCAGCAGCTGGGCTGCTATTCAATGAACCACTAGAGCTCCATCTGAAACCATTTCTATCTCCGCACACCGAGGCAGAGGCGGTGAGGCGGCGAACTCTGCCATCGGACAATACGTTACAGGAACAAGTCCCGCGGCAGCTGCAGCGAAATGTCAACTCATGACGTCTTACCGAATAAATATGCGCATATGGAAATTTTAGTCAATATTAGATAAAATCCGTCAAGCAACATTTGTAGCAGGTTGACGTGGATGAATTAAATGGTGAGTTGTGGCACGTTCGGTGTAAAAATATAATTAAGAATATCATTAAATACAAAGTACTAAAAATTTCCAAAAATCTACTTACGTTGGGATTCACTTTGGTCATAGCTTCGAGATTCAACATTGGATTTGTATGCGGTTTTCTGCGTTTAATAGAGGATTAAATTCTGCGTATGGTTCATCATGAATCTTGTCGTAGTCTCTGCTACCGACACCAGCACAGTCTCCAACTACGCTGCCAACAACACCAATTAACACTACCACCTTCATCCGTCACCCCACCGTACCACGGTGAATCCAGATAGCTAGTACTTGGTACATATTACTCTCTCGTGGTGGTCTATCTACAAATATAAAAACAAGTCATGTTGACGTAAGCCGGATTTTTCTGTAGTACGGATTATACTTACTCTATGCCTAAAAACCCATGTGCTTCTATTTTACATGCGTGCTTGGACATATTGCCGTGTTTCCACAATTTTTTACACCGAATCTATCTCTACCATGCACTTATGTCGACATTATTCCAATTCATGCAGTCCTTCGTGATTAATGTGGCAGCACGAGCATTTGGTCAACTTTTTTCCAAATGTATTACTTTAGGCATTCTGTCTTTCCCACCTATTGTTATGAAGAATTCGAATAAACTAGCACTGGCTTCAATCCAATATTAAATGTAAACTGATATTGATGTAATTGTTTATTACAAGGCAAAATATTATATGGCGGTCTGGTTATATTCCTTCGTCAATTTAAAATAAGTGCTCAATGTGTGAAGTTTCAAAAAAATGTATTGTCTTTATGTGTAAAAAAATGTTTTCAATACATGCTACTCTGCATAATCAATATGCCAGTAATACGAACACGTTGATTACTTTGAGAACTATTCGCTTCAGGTTCTGGTTTCCTCTGACTAGGGAACTATTTCAGGTGAAGTCTACGTATGGCTGAGTGAGATATGTTTTTATATCAAGTCGACTGCGCTGATTACGAATTCGTGGTTAGTTTTTTGTTAAACTTACAAGGGAACGCTGGAAGGTGTTTTTTATCGTTTTTGATTTCTCTTAACATGGGCCAAATGGTATGTGATTATACTAAATTGAACCCATAGACTTTGATTCTGACGTTAATTTTTGTATGCAATCAATTTTACGCTCAATATTCACTTGTAGCGGCTAAAATAATAAAGATGGCTCAAAGTTGACCTCAAATTCGAATTCTGCACCCTAAATTAGGTATATATCAGTGCTTTACGACAAGCAATTTCTAAGTCTTGAAAACACGTATATTCAAATGGCCAGAATTAAAATTCCGTTTTTACAAAAAACGAACATCAGAATCGTGATCAGCGTGCTTGATTTAGTATAAAATCATGTTTTTCATTTGAATGTGCGAACTTCACCTCGGGCAGTTCCCTAGTGAGTGTTGAATTTGTAATAATTGATTTTATTGACATTGGGAAATACATGCACACAACGGAATCAAATAGCATGTAATCATTTACATCATCTGCTATTTGGAATGCATGGAAAACTCCTCTTTTATCAATCCTTGATTAAAAACAACTTAGAGTGTCTGGCAGGTCTATTTTTGATTGAGCGCCTGTGACTTGATTGACTTGATTGACTTGATTTGATGACAATTTTTTACTTTTAATATTGCTGTTTTGATTCTTGAAATTGAGTTATATGCATTTCAATATAATGCTTTACTTAGCAAGGTAGATGTAGCAATCGAGATTTAGCAGTATAAGATGTAGCAATGGAACGCTTGGCGGAACAGTTGTAAATGACCATGAGAATATGAGAATACTGATAGACTGTTGGCTATTAAAAGTCACTAGGCTTTGATGTGTCACGTCCAATACATTTTCAATTCTCTATAATTTCAATTGGACACGATACGCATATTAATTATGTGTTACCAATGACTTTAGACTCAACTGGTACATATGCCTGTTCAAACTGTTGTGCTGACATTGAACATGAACTGTTGTGTTTCCAAACGAATTCTTCCGCATTTAATCTTGCATGACAAATATGCCGGTATGACTATTGGTACAACTTTAAGATACATAATTTGTTAAGGTTATTTAGACTGTTTATATTATTCTCGAAGCCCGAGGTACGTTTCACATATAAAAGATTGCGACGTCGTTATTATTGTATATGCACAGGGACGATTTTAGACATTTGTCAGTTCCATTTGTGCGGTTAGATAGGAAGCGATTGGTAACTAAAAAATTGTTTGACTCCACAAAAAACGATTGCATGCTCCGGTCCGCATGTTGAAGTGCGGCATCAGTATGTATAAATTATCTTTCGCTAAAACATGTAAATTATACATATATTCATGTCTCTGAGTTGGAACATGGTTTTATGTTCAACTAATTAATCGAAGTATTAATATTTGTCTTATGAATTGGGAAATGCATTGTATTCTGCATGATTAACAAGTCCATATTAGCAATTGTCCGCTTTTGCCTGAATTTGGTTCAATGAAGGTGGTTATCCGGTCACAGTGAAAAGATTTCAACAATAGTAGTTACCTGTTGCGGTTCTATCTGAATGACCTTCCAACAAGAAAGTACATGGGTGTACAGCCGCTGTATAGTGGTGAAATGGGGCAGCTGTCCTTGGATTTACTTTAAAAATATATTTTTCTACGGAGCACCATCGCATATAATTCTTTTCAAATTGTGACATGTGACCAAAAATGTAATTCAGATTACTCAGCTTCAGCAAAGTCAGTAAGAATGAACATGTATGCAATATATTTACATATTTAATCCCTAAACGCGTATAATCTCCTTTTCAAAGAACACCGCTAGAAAATTAAAATCATTTCATGTTTGTCTCCCATATATGAAATCTGAACCAAACAAAGAGGTAGGTCGTCGCTAGATAGATAGTTCGTACAACGACATACTTTTATAATGATTTAGGTAGATTTTGTCTCTAGACGATTGGTTGACTGTTGAAGCTGCAGGAAGTGCTGAATGAAATGGTGGTATTGCCAGGATTTACTTCGGAAATGAAGTTTATGAACGAGCGCAAAAACTATACGTGTTAGCCATCATTTTACACGTGTGTATTCTTTATTTGCAATCAAATATCTGAAAATCAACGTGTCCTCGTCATCATCAGAACTCCACAACTTTTGTTAAAGAGGGAAATTATAAATACGGAAACCTCGAATTCGTTCCATCCCGATAATTCTGGCAATATTTTAAATATTTGTCAAGTTGTGATTGAAATTAAATACTAACCGAGCTGTTCACATATATTTTTACTGAAGCAATCTGACGTCGTCCCGTGTAATTAAACAATTGAAATTGGATTACCTAATAAACAGGTTTCTACAATTTCGTATACGGTAGCAAATAATTGAGAAAGAATAAAAAGTCTTTCCTTTGCAATGGCTGTTTGTAAATTTTACAGCAGGCAAAAAAATTGAGTTGAACGTTTGAAAAGCACAAGTAGCAGAGCGATTTGCAAATCCACAGATTCCGACACACAAAATCCCATTGAAATTTAATATATGAATTTTGAAACTTTCAGTTGTCTTTAACAAAATGGCATTCAATTCAAACAACGGATAGTTATTCGTCTTCAGAACTTTATGGGGACGCCAAACAAGATTGCTGTAATTGATTCTTGAGATTATTTCTTGTAGAAAACGAATGTTCTCAAGGACCATTTATCAAATTTAATCTTTCTAGTCAAGTTGAAGGGATTGGTGTTTCAGAATTGGTGATAGGACGATCCCAATGGAATATCCGTTGAAAGCCTATCATAATTGTTTGTTTAATTGCATATTTCCATTCCAGAATCATACATCCTACTTCCGAAAACAGGTTCTAAAAATCATGACTTTTTAATATTTAACAATTTTGGCGCTACTACTATTCTCTGAAACATAACACAGCTGGGTTGATAACAATACTCTCGTGAACTTGGAGAATAGATTTACTGGTGTGCCGAATCAAGTTTTTAATCTTAAGCTGATGTCCTTAAGTCCTAAATTTACTGTTAATAGAAGTCAATGGAATGTTTGATTAAACCTATTTTCTATATGTCAGTGATGAGTTACTTGCAAAGGAGCATACGTCTTATCTGCACATGTCTCCAGACTTGGATCTACAAATTACATTTGAGACGAATGAGTTATCGAGTACACTTTGGCAAAACTAGTTGCCTCCGATATTCCTTTTGCCGCCATCTTTAAGTGTGTATCGTTTTAGTAAGACCATCTTTCTTCCAATTCGATCCAGTTCACCTGGTCAATATCGAAAAGAAGCGCTAACATTTATATATTTTCACGTAACAACATATTTCACTCCCATTGGTAGTCACTATTTCGTAATCCGCAACAAATGTGATTAAATGTGGATGCATCTAAATGGAAAATATAAACATATACTCACTATCTCACTTCGTGTGACGAAATTAAAGTCATTCACTCAAGTGCACTTTTATTTATGCTTCGACTTAAAATGATATTGTATATACCGCTTCACGGATATTATTCCTAAACCAAGTACAGTTTGATGTTGCGCTGAACTTTTAATGTTCGAATATAACCATGTGTACAAGAGCGAATTTAACAAACCACACTGGGGACGAATAATCTGATGTATTAATTATTCATCCCTACCATGATGTTTAAATGAAGCGGCGTCTGTTTTACCAAAACAATTTGGAAAAAGTAATCACCGAATTATCAAATTATAGGTCGTGATTTACAGCATTATTCGGTTCGTCAAAAATCTCTGGTTGTGTGATTGTCGTCCATTTGAAATATCGGTGAATGTACAACAAAAGTAATAATTACACGAAGTTCACAGAAGGCAGGAAGAACGTGAAATGTAAACGCATAGGCTTCCCTAACGCTGTGCAAGAAAATTGGTTCGGACCGTCCTGAGGAGATCCTGCAGGAATCTTTTCTTCAAAACTTGAAATTTACAGATACTCACAACAAAATTCTAGCTTTAAATACGAAGCGGAATCATTTGAACAAAATTTTGCCTTTTCTATTCTCTCAATGATTGGCTTCTTCCAACGTCCTATGCCATTTTTTCATGTGCCTATTCACTGGACTGTGTAAATAATAAATAAGTAATTTGTAAGTAATAAATGCGTCCACAATAAATAAATATTTGGAGTCATGTATGGTATATCTTTACTCAAAATGTGATGCTACTTTTTATGATGATGATGTGAGGTGAGCGATAATTAAATGTGTCGTTAATTACGCGTGGTTCTTTGCCTTTTACAACTACTAGATTTTATTAAATAGGACAGTTAGTTAAGTGTACAAGAAAATTTATAAGAGAAATTAAAGAGCACGTCGGCTCTGGACAAGCAACAAAGTAGGTCTGTGGGATCCACTCTGGAGAATGTGTAGGCTGAGACGGAAGCATGGCTTCAGTGGCTCTGGATCTCCACAGATGTCGTAAAGAGTTAGTTGGATGGAAGAAGGCCATCCAAATACACTACAATGTAGCTTGTAACTTTGGAGATGTGCCATTTTTATTCTCGACAACTTTCTGGAAACTTATGATATGTGGTAGAATTAAAAAGAATATGAGTAGATTTTACACGAACCCATTACAATAAGCAGTACTGCTGGTATAATTGCCTCAGCTTCATCGTCATAATTTTAGTATCTTCAGAGAAAATACAATTTTCGGAGACACTATTATGTATTTTTATAAATGATATAGTGCGACGCCATTATTCATATTTTGGTCTCATAGTTGGTTAAAGACTAGTGAGGTCGATGGTAGGTGTCCAAATGTGTTTATTCTGCGATAAATAATAGTACACATGCTGTTATTGAAAAATCGTAAATGGATGCTTATGCCTCATAACATTTCATACATACAGCAATAACACGCCGCTGGGAGCAGCAAAATCTTGGGATCCCTGTTTCCTCTGATTGTTAGAACGGAAGTAAAGGTTACCAAACAAACAGTACGGAACGTGTTTAAGCCAGCAGAAGAACTTAACTGTTACGAGAAAAGTGACTCTAAAGACAGTCGCAAAATTCAGACGAAATAACTTTTAGGTGTTTGATTTACACGTCGATACTCTCAATTCCTAGGAACAGAAACAAACCATCTTTCAAAGGTTAGACGTCCGACCCTTAGGTAGATGAAAAATATTGTTTGTTTTGCATGGTCACACAGTGGATAATTTTGTGTTCGTCATGGCTAAATGTTATCGCTATTACGTTCAAGTTCAGCTCTATTCAAAAGCGCTTCAAATTGTCTGGTTTACTTTCTTTGGCTCTAGATTTTAGTGACGTTACAGAAACATGTAGGTAAAGAAGGATTAACTAAGGTAAGGTGGAGTTGTCTTCGTTGGATAAATGTGAAAATCTTCTGATCTGGCTATGGTATCTAAAATCCCTGATCCCAAATACATTAAACAGACAGAAAAGTTTGATATGTATTCATTCTTATAGGCATCTGTGGTGTATATGTCTTATGAATGGTGTAACCATGAAGCCTGTTCCCAGGGTTTAGTAAAAAATGATGTGTCCATTTTTCTGGCATCAGCTTATTTGTGCTCCTTAAAGAAATAGGGCACTGCATTCGATTATCTACAACGACTGGCCTTCACAGTCATGCAAGTCCCCCAACAGTAAACTCTCGAGAGGAGAAAATTCTTAATACGTTAACTACTAATTGGAGAGCGCAGGACGAAGACAAAAATGACCAAATTGCAAACCGTTCAAAATTCAATTCCGTTGTACACATCTTACTTCAGAAATATGTTCGAGCTTCTTCCGATCAGTATAATCCCTTGAAGGTTATTTCAAACTACACGCATGTATCCTCGCATTTGGTTGTTCTACACATATAACATGAGAACAATATATCTACTTTTCTCAATCGGGAAGATACACACTAAATATATGTACGTCAGTAGTGCTCGCCTCCAAAATGAAATTCAGTTATGAACACGTAAAACGTAAAATTTGATGTTGCATTTTACCTTTATTCCTCATTCATCAGATGCACTTTTCACATGTTCCTGTCCTCATTCAAAGCTCATTAATGACGGAACAAATGTTTTCATCAAAACGATGACTGTCCCATATATTTATTAATAATTATTCCCGTTTTATCAAAACAGGAAAAGGTATAAAGGTCTCCATCTCACAAATGCGACTTGGTCGCCAACAATATTTCATTGTTTTTCGACTACCTTGTTACTTTGTAGTTCGCGTCGCGGCTCATAACAGAATCATCACAATTTACTTCTAAGCTGATTGCTTAAGAATAATTAGTACATACATTGGACGAGACAGTTGGCTGAAAATTTAAATACATAATAATATAAGACATTATTCATTATGTGAATTGTCATGAAATCAACGTATAATTACTTCACTTAATTGCAATGTGCAATATTTTCATGCACACAACGCGTCATTTAATTTCGTCATGTAAAATTATCCATATAACTTATTGTAACATAGAGCCAATCTGGAATAGAGTTGGCATATCATTAATGCTCTAATCTATAATCCGGAAAGGCTGACTGAAGTTTATCACTCTTGCGCTAATTTGGGAACGAGATGAGTTTATTTGTCTCGTTTCCAAAACGTAAATACAGGGAAACTCCTGTGGATCATGTTGTCAAACGTTTTCGCGACTTATTCAAACCAGCAATCGAATTGTCAACCAGTCGCACAATGAAATGGTAAAGATATTTCGTCTCTAATTGTGCTCCAGTATATCAAACAATTTTCTACACAACTGTAATGCGCAAATGTGCTTATCACCTGTAATCCAATCGAAGAACACATCTACAGGACAGACGACAACAAGTAGTCATCATATTTAAATTAAGCGATGTGACTAAAATTGATTTACCATCACAAGAATAGTTTTAATAGTATATAAGGAAATCCGTGACATAAAAGTACACTTGTAAGCTTTTCTAAAACTTCTTGCACTGATATCTGGTATTAACAATATTGCATTGAAGTATCGTAATAAAAGAACGGTGGCAATGTTGAAACATGTAACTTTCGATAACTCTTCCACGCAGAATCAATATGTTGTAGTCACTGATTCAGGAACTCTCTAGAATCCGAAGATAAATTATTTGATATTAAATAAGCAAGCAAACTACCAAACTGTCATTTTATTTCTTCATTGCCTTCAATTAAAAAAAAATGTTATGATGCGCCAGTGGTGCCCAAACGCAATCAACAGTTATCCCTTGCGACAAAATTCGGGAAGTTTCTAATAATTATTTTAGATTAAATATTCTACTCTAAATATCGTCATAAACCCAATAACATCAGCTATATTAAACGCCCCGGTACGGTAAAACTTCAACCTGGTGCACAAAGTTTAATGGCCTGCGACCGAATAAAATTATGTGGCGTCGAGTTTACTCAAAACACATTATTATTGGATTCCTATTATTTTGTTGGCTTAATATTGTATATTGCTGCCAATTTTAGACACGATCGTTAAACATTTTTTCCTAGGTAACGTTGGATCTTGACCATATTATGTTGTTCCTTTATCTTGTTCCATCTCAAGAAAATCATTCTGGCAGTGATTTTAATAATATGCTTTTTAATGGAAATTTTGTGAATATAAACAATGAAAGAGCGGGTTCTGTAAATTGTTTAATTTCACATAAGTACTGTCAATCTTTTAAAAAAATGTGTACCTATAAATGTAGAACAAAATTTCATTCTATTATCAATCATACAATTTGTTTAATTATTAACTACCGGAAGCATGAAATGCTTATAAAGGTAGTTATTGCGATTGATCTGTTTGTCTGTCTGTGTGTCTGAGTGTCTGTGTGTCTGTGTGTCTGTGTGTCCGTAAGTCTGTAAACACTGTAACTTTTGTTAACATTGACCGATTTGGTCCAAACTTGGCATAGAGGTACCCCATATCTATCTTCGGTATCTTATAGAGAATTTAATGCTGATCTTTTTTTCTCACGACACCATATGTCAATTCGGCCAACTTTCATTGTGGTGGCTGCATGACCCTTAGGGGTCAACAATGGGTCAAAATATATTATTTCGGAAATTGATAGAAAAATTCAAGATTAGCGTTTTAAACGTTGAACTAAATGTCACATTTCTCAATTTCACATACATCGTGCTTCCGGTAGTTTTTTATTTCGGGTTTACACCCGTCCTAGTTTTTCAAGTGTTTTATTGTTTCCGTTTGTAACTCATTGCATGATTCGTGAAGCTCTTAGTAAACCCCATCGTTCATCGCCGCCGCCGGACTTTGAGCATTCATAATTTAACACTATTGGCTTTATCACTCATTTATCACCACCACCTTCATAGAACAAGACGGTTGTACCAGAACAAAACTTCAAAACTTCATCAGTTAACGAGTCTTAGTGATTTTTATAAAGCAACTAAGTCGATTTCTGGTAGAACAGACTTCAGTGATTCTGCCAGTGTATCCAGATTATCTGTACAGTGAGTGTACGACATACTTTAGGGAGTTTAGTCAGTGATGTTAGTGTCTGTGCACGATTGCTATTTGTTTAGCATTGAAACTACTCATTTACTAAAATCCCTAAAGAAAATCACACACTCAATGCACAGCTGAGATAAATACACTGGCAGAATCACTGATGTCTGTTCTACCAGAAATCGAGTTAATTGTTTTTTTAAAAAATCAGGAACACTGATAAATTTGATGAGTTTTAAAAGCACTATTGCTACAAAAGCCACTTGATACCGACGCAAGGAAAAGTAGGAGTAAGGAGGAAAGGATGATATGCACTCCATTCGTTGTTGTAGGCAAACGTAGTTAGGCTGCCTATAATATACCTTAGGGATCGCTTAATCGAATACCAACATATATGAGGGGGTCATATAATAAACACGCTATGGGGGTCATATAATGAATACGCTAAGGGGGTCATATAGTAAATACGCTAAAGGGGTCATATAATGAATACGCTAAGCGGGTCATATAATGAATACGCTAAGCGGGTCATATAATGAATACGCTAAGCGGGTCATATAATGAATACGCTAAGGGGGTCATATAATGAATACGCTAAGGGGGTCATATAATGAATACGCTAAGGGGGTCATATAATGAATACGCTAAGGGGGTCATATAATGAATACGCTAAGCGGGTCATATAATGAATACGCTAAGCGGGTCATATAATGAATACGCTAAGCGGGTCATATAATGAATACGCTAAGGGGGTCATATAATGAATACGCTAAGGGGGTCATATAATGAATACGCTAAGGGGGTCATATAATGAATACGCTAAGCGGGTCATATAATGAATACGCTAAGCGGGTCATATAATGAATACGCTAAGCGGGTCATATAATGAATACGCTAAGGGGGTCATATAATGAATACGCTAAGGGGGTCATATAATGAATACGCTAAGGGGGTCATATAATGAATACGCTAAGGGGGTCATATAATGAATACGCTAAGGGGGTCATATAATGAATACGCTAAGGGGGTCATATAATGAATACGCTAAGGGGGTCATATAATGAATACGCTAAGTGGGTCATAAAATGAATACGCTAAGTGGGTCATTTAATAAATACGCTAAGGGGGTCATATAATGAATACCCATAGCCATTCCCGGATTTACTTTACAAATTAAGTTTTCAGCGCAGCTCCAACATAAATAGTTTTTGAAATGGCAAAATGTTCCTCTTCATGTGATTGGGATTATTAACGTTTAACATAATCTAATAGAAATGTACACCAACACAAAAATATTTTCATCCCAAGAAGTTTAGAATCCCCATTTCCAAAACACATGCCAGCAAATTAAAATCACTTTCTATTTCAGTATTTGTATCTCCAATTTCGCCGTTGAAGCTTAAACAGAAGAAAAATGCATTCCAAAATACATAAGGTATTACATACCTGCTTCTTTTGTTGGGACTTGAACCGCGATATGCAGTCTGTACTAAATAAGTACTTGAAACGTCGTTACTTTCTTTTGGTACAACAAATAATCTTTTCTAATTATCTAGGTATCTGTAGTTCTTGAAGGCTATGAATTTTTATTGGTGTTTTTGTTCTCGTATCATGAGTTAGCAAATATAACGCATGTGCTCATCCTCACAGGACCCAAATGACACGCATACTTTTCATACCTCGGTATAGTCTCAAGTTAAAGGAAACCACACAATGTGGCGAAGACGCATAATTGTTTCGAAGAGCATCTCCAAGAAATGCTGAATGGATAACCACTAACAAAGGACAGAATTATAATATTCACCTAAACAATGAATGGAATTGCTATATGTTAACCTATTTATAATGGACCATAACATACAATAACATACCATTCATAGTTCCCATACATCCATTAATTGTCGCCATCGAGTGCAAACAAAAGCCATTTATTTCTCATTAAAGGAACAAACAGTCATTTACGTCTTTGGCTTCAATACCAACATTAATAACTTCCTCGTTGCTCATTCATCTATCTGTAGCTATATGCACATCAGCAATCATGTTTCCCGATATATCATTGAATCTTCGTCAACCAGGCGTAATAAATTCGATGGCGATGATAATTGTATCGGCCTATTCAAACAGGTTTTGCATATATTGCAATGTGATGTAGTTTTGCAAACAGCTGAGCATTTTTTGAACCTGACACTTATTACAATTATTACAACCACACGATCGCCGTCAATCTTGAACATCACTGTATATCTATTTTGATGCTTCATACCTACTTATTTATCAGGTGAGCGGAAAAGCTAGTAAACAATTATTGCGTTGCGGCTGTATTGTTCTCCCAACTTAAAAGTATCTGATATCTGTCCTATCTGATAAAGTAACGTTAGCTAGGAATTTGTCCTATGCGGAACAACGCCAGCACGCTTATTTTGTCCAAAATTTCATCATTAAATAGCTAGAACGGGTGTAAACCCGAATTAAAAAACTACCGGAAACGTGGTGCGTGTGAAATTGAGACATTAGACACTCTGTTCACCTTTGCAAACACTAATCTTAAATTTTTCGATTATATATATATAAATAATATATTTTGGCCATTTCGTGACCCTGAAGGGCATGGAGCCACCACTCCGACAGTTGGCCGATTTGGCCCATGGTGTTATGACAAAAAATTATCAGCTTAAAATTCTCCATTAGATAAGCGAATAAAAAAATTGTTGCCCATTAGAATGTATGGGGGCCTTACCCCCCCCCCACCATTCCGCCGGGAGTGGCGCCTGGAAGCACAGACACACAGACAGACAAACAGATGATTCGCAATAACTATCTTTATAAGCATTTCATGCTTCCGGTAGTTAATAAAGCCCATGAGAAATCTATTGTTTTTTATTCGTGTCTAGCCCAATTCTAAATTACGCGGCGTCGGGTTTGCAATACAAATAATTCAAGAAAGTAGTAGGTATTTTAAATTTTGTTTTCGTTTCAAATTGGTAAATAGGAAGCAAGATTTTCCTCATTGGACGTCTCAATTGAAAAGACGTTATACCGAATAAGACGACTTTGGTGAAAGTTTAAAATAATTTTAAACTTGTGCATTTCTGAACGGTCAAACTAGCACAAAATTGAGTATTCCTATTGCAAACAAATAAACCTGCACATATAAAACATAAAATGTAACCTGGTTAATATACATACATATTTCGAGTAAAAAATACAGCCAAATGGAACAACTATTATAATAAAATGTATTATTCCAGTAATCCATTTCAAAGAAGTGGATGTCTGACGACATTATGATTAATTATGAACCTTTCTCCACTTCATGGATAGTGGGTGGGTTTTGCTCTCACTTCACTTCCTGCGGTGGGTTTTGATAGTTCAAACCAAACTATTTGACTGATAATTTGTCTGTGTGATATTAAATACTCTTTCGAATATTTAACACCTGCTTTACTACTGACTTATCAACTCATAAGCAGTTGACGTCAATGATGAACGACAACTACGATTTTTCTATCCTATATCCATTAACCCATGAAACCAATAATTTCCGACAATAAAAGTATTGTGCTTCTGCAAAAAAGTAAACCTTGTAGAATAATAATAGGGAATGCATTCAATCGGATCTTTGCATTTTAAATCACAGCCCCATTCACATTTTCGTATACCCAACAATATTCTGCTCTGCATGTCTTGGAAACATAAGAAAGTTAAAAACAGCAAATTTAATTCGACGGGTTTGCGTTACAAGTTAAGAAGTAATCCAACCCATGTTGATGTTCCACGTTCAACTAATTCTTTTATTGATTTTTTCAAAATTTTATTAGGTGGTTAAATATTTTTTATTTGTGCCTAATTCCAAATGAAACATGATCAATTTCTTGTTTTCCAAGCTGCTTTACACTTAATCTGTACTATAAATTATCGAACAGAAGAACTGTGTTTCCAAAAAAAGTTCCAGTTCATTCTGTTATGAATGATTAATATTGCAGTTTAAGGATTATGTTGATTATTTTGATAATTATTTACAACAGATGCTAATCTTCGCATCGTCAGAACTGATTAAAATAGAGTAATTTCATACCATTGTCATACAATCTACAAATTGTTAAATCTAAATCATATTGAAAGTGTTCCCAGTTGATACATATTTCAAATATGATCTGTTGATGTCTTGAATTATAGTTGGACCTTGGAAACTCGTCACATTATATACTTTAGAACTGCAGGTTTGCAGGAGTTTTAAAAATATCCGGGCATGGCATTCAAAATAGAGGATCCTTTATATTACAATAAAAAGGATTCGCAGCGTGTAATCGGTTTTAAGAAACAAAGTATTATTAAAGAAAACACAACATCTTACACCTCTCACAACAACAAGTTTTATACCTACGTTATTTAATTTCGTAGAAACTTCCATACTTTCTTAACGCGGCGGTAAATACAACAATTTAGTTATTATTGCATACTTACGGAAACTAACAGATTGTGAAACTTTAATATTACGAAAAAATATTGTTATACATAATCAATTTAGCAATAATTTGGAACAAGTAACGGTACATGGATTGGTAGTACGTTTTGACTACGGTATGTCATATAGATATCCTCGCTTGCACAATAATAACAATTTGATGGTAGTAATTATATCAGTATGGTTATTAATAAAATTACCAATCACGATGAATAAAATTGTACCTTTTTGCCATGCCATGCACCATAATACACAAAAAACGATAGCAATTCGAGTTTTACAAATCACGTAAGGTTTTTGGGCTTCAAAACTAACTTACATTTATAACTAAGCTCAGATTTTCTATGCTCTCCCAGCACAGCAATATGTGAACAGTTAGTAGGAGTCCTGAACCCGTCAAATTTAAATTTAATGTAGCGTACGATGCCGTTAAAATTATTTTTTGCTGACGTTAGATTTTGTCGCTCTACAGGTGGTGAGAATCTATAATAAGGAGTTTGTAAGTGGTTATTGCGATATTAAACCAAATGCATTTATTAAATTTTTTCAAGGTATCATTTTGTCCAGTTCATTTTATTTCCATGGGAAAGGTTGATTGGATTAAAAAAGTCGTATAATTTCCAGTGATACAAGTTATTATCGTCATGGTTAAGACGTTAGTGAATACAATCTATAATAATTTCAGTAGTTCCGTAGTTGAGCCATTCTTCTGGGCAGACATTTTGTTAAATATTATTTATATAAGTTTCGGATAAAACTGATTCTTTCAAGAATCACTTAATTTAAACAACTATTTAATAGCCAGTGCCAAGTTTTCATCTCTACCCGATGAGTCATAAAACGCGTTGACCTAATCAGTTAAACCCATGATTTTATGAAAAATTTGATAAAGTCAATGAGATAAGGTTGAAATAATTTATTAGGACGTTTTGCGAAATCTCTTACAATCCTTAAATACTTATTGGCGGCACAAACTTACTTGCATAGACTTGCCATAAGAAATTTGAGGAAAAAAGATCTCGACAATCTGTGAAGCTAAAATGGTTACTTCTCCTTTAGATTTTATTATACCAGGTCTGGTCTATTAATATAATTTTAAGCTATAAACCTATATTTACAAAGTGAATTTTCTTTAATGAAATTGAACGGCTAAAATGTAGTTTTTTATATATCATTAAAATCGGCTACAACGACACAACTGTGTTCAATAATTCTGCTCCTCTTCCTTAAATGAACAAGGAATAAGTTTGCAGTAAACATCCCAGTGAATAATTATCTAGCTTGCGACTGTTCGATACGCACTTAATTAGTAAAACAATTATTTTTTAATTTTCTTATTTTATGCCTTTTGCATAACCTTTATAGGTAAAGAACAAATCGTCAAATCTCAAAGTATAAAAATAAAATCTCGGGAGCACATCCCGCTGCAAGCCAATATGTATTCTGAAATTAGTGTCACTACATGTTGATTGTTCTGCAAGAAAAAACACTTCTCCAATGAACAGCTGAGACGTCGTCAAATTTGTTTTTGGGCAAATGTTGGGATTTACTTACAGCAGGTATCGTAATGTTCCATGACAGTCATATTCCATGGTGTGCAGACAAACACATTGATGTAGAAAGTAGACAGTTTACACACGTTCGAATATACTAATAATTATTTCTGGAATCCCGCTAATTATTAGAGTTATTTATGCGTCTGTCTGTTGATAAATTAAAATTAGAATTAGGTTATAGTTATTGCGATACGCAAATGCAATAACACTTGCATGAAAACGTAATTAATGTTCAATTGTTGGGTCTCCAATCAAGTCCCCCGACTCCATCATGTAAATTTTAATGACGTTGTTTTATGGGGTGCCGAGTACACTAACCAAAGTATTAGTACGTTCCCCGGCACGATGTATGATTTAAATGTTCCATAAAATTGCAGTTCAACTAACCCGTGTGAAATGATCCCTGGCTCGGTATGCGCCTCTCCGCCTTGATGATAGTTCTTGGCACCGAAACAAATGAATTTAGTTATCAAATATACTACAAATGGTGCTTGAGTCAACTTACTCGTTTTTTGTTTCATTGAATGTGGTGCGATAGTGCTGTCATTCCGCTGATTCAATAGCATTGGCACCATATAGCGCTTGTCTGTCTGTTTGAGGGTTGCCATGTGTTTCTTTCATATATTACCGGTTTTTACAATCTATGACAACAAACCGCCTGCTATCTCGCAAAAAAGCTGAAACAAGCAAATGAAAATGGAACTGTTTATGGAATATACTGTTTGAATCATTTAATTTTCAGGGCGCAGCAATATTTCGTCCCGAAAGTTGCGGGAACAGAGTTTACAGGAAATGTCATTAGTTCCACACGATTTAAAATTTAATCAACCGTAGAAAACTTTTATCGTTACAATTATAAACTTGCAAACATTTGAAAAGTTACGACGTCGTAGCATTTATATGAGCGCCAAAGGTTTCTAATAATGGTGTTAGATGGATAATCTGGAGATACTTATTAGTTCGGGAGGTGAATCACATATAACCTGCGCATAAACCAAGTCACAACTTGCTTCTAATTCTTGTTCGACAGTAATAAGTTCATCTTTAACATTCTCTGCACTTCATTGAGTTATTTTACTTTAATTCAACCTAGTACTTATTACTGTGAGTATATATAAGGATTAGTCATGGGAACCAACCAACCAACAAGTCCAACCAACAAGACTGATTGGCTGCCAAAATAAGCAACGCAATAGTGACTGTTTTTATGTAAGACTATAAGTTTTTAATGTAATTTTGCTTTATTTTTTGTATGAATAATTAGATAATGACAGTCATTTTTTTTAAATGTGCTCGTATGCTGCTACTGTTACTGGCTACTGCATTACCCAACTGTATCTCTATCAATTACTTGATGACCAGAGGTTCCATTTTCTGTCGACGATATGTCACCATTATTTGAGCATCAAAATTAATTTGATAAATGGGTTGGTGCAACGTCATACCAGGTGTTCCGGTACAAGAGCAAGCAAATTATTATGTTAGATGGGTGGATGGAATGTGTTTGATAGTCACGGATGGTTACGAAAAAAACAGATTGAAGGAAACAAATGACTGTTGTTGCATACTTGCACAAACAATCATAATTACCTTGTCATGAGTCATGGCGTTTGGTTTGGAAAGGTTGGTACTTTCTGGAATGGAGACAACGGATGATTTTTCATCAACCATGTGGTTAATAAACATTAAATGCCAAATGACAAAACCTGGTAACATTCAAGTTCTGACACGTGCACCTAACGCTTCTATTGGAAAAACTTTCTGTCTCTCTATTCGATAGTCCTTGATCTAGAGTGAAATAAAAACAACAAATAAAATGCAAATAACTGTTGAACCGAAACTTTGATTCTTTATTCACTTATCGTTGCAATTTTAATTTTATTTACCATTGCATTCCAATGTGCTCCACATAGACCAAAATTTGTGAGCAACCTTTAGGATTTCCTCTAACACGCTACACCGGTTTAAGCCGAATTGAACAAATTCCAGGCTTATTAGAAGCTCAATTTCCACGCATTTGATGTCCTGCTGTCAAAATTAATTGGTCACTGGTGTGTTCCTGATAATTCCAAATAACCAAACAACTTACTTGTGACAATGCGTTCAACCTGGTTTACAGGTGCTGCCAAATATTCAATCGAGAATTTTGCCGTGGCATTGAAGATATGTATGTTTGTTTATTTCCTTGTTTGTCCAACGTATTATGAACATGCTGTTGCTTCTAGTTTCATCCCAAAATGACGACCATCACACTACATAATTGTGCAAAACACAAACCGCAGTTCCCGTGTACTTCTGACTGCGTCCAATTCAGCTGAATAACGTTTAATCTCTTTGGCTTTAAATGTAAAGAACAACAAGTATAATATCTGTATTAAGCACCCAAAAATATCACATAATCCTCACTCACCTTTTTGATAAACGCAAATATTTGCAGATGGTGTGCTATTCACTTTTTATGGCGTATATCCTAATAGAGTTGTAGATTTACATGAAATGAACTTGAAATTTAGAATCTATATCCGAGGAATACACACTATTTTTTGCAATTCAAGAACTCTGAACAACTATAGCGTCTGGACCTAATCTTCCTATTTTTGCTCTCTACCGTCACATTTAAACTATGTGACGTCGCTATGACACAAAAATTACTGTTTTCACTTTGATCATTATCTGAATGAAACTAATTAATAGTTATCATATTGACACCATTAGCTACTCCCTGTTGTTGAAATTTAACCACACTCTCGATGGGATGGTTTTAACACATTTGAAAACAAGACATCTCACAATCAGACCTTCATTTGATAATTTTGCATACAACATAACAAAAAACCAACTCTTTGGAGAAACTAATCTGTTCCTCTTATTTCCGAAAACGCACTCCTCAATTTTCTCAATTTTAACGGTTGAAGACGTGAGCATTTACATTTATCTTTATGTACTTGCTTGATTTTCGCTTAATTTGCCATTTGCTTACATGAGAAGTAAATACAGGTAGAAGGTAAACATCGTCTTCGCGAGAAATGAATGAGTTATTCTGACGATATTGGTTGACAATGTACTTCCGTCTTGGCTAATCAAAAATGGAAATCACATATGACATCTCTTTTGTCATTCGTACTTTCACAGCACTTATTCGGACCAAAAGTTTGTAGCAAGATTATTTAAAAGAACCAAAATGAGTGCTCAAGTTCCAGGGTCCATTTGGACTTAAGTCATAAAGTTATATTGATGTATGCATTTAATTATTTATAGAATGGCTACTCATGTCTGGTTTTATTTTCGATTCAGTGAAAAGTCACATAAGTAAGTGCATAAGTAAGTAGTAATTAATATAGCTGCAAAAATGAATTCCTCCCATAAAAATGAACGTGGTTTTATACATGCAACAACATATACCACTAATACCACACGTTGAACGTTTCAATCCTAGAATAGAATTTTAGGAAATTGCTGGGGAAATTAGCATTGGCTATTTATCTACCCGTCTTTTCGTCGAGGTCCAATGTTCACAATACGTTTTTACAGTGTGTAGCTTTGCTCTAACAAGGGAACGCTGTTAGGTGAAGGAAACGTAGAGATAAACGAAGATATACGTTTTATTCAGCTATTTCGCTGATTCCGATTATATAAATATTGGTCTGCGGAAATAAATTCTGAGCCACCTACGGTCAAGTTTAAAGTTTAAAATAGCTGGTACTTTCGCCGAAACGTAGACCGGTTTCCGGAACCAAAATGTAGTAAGAAAAACCTTTAATTCTTTGCACTAAAATATACATTTTAATTGTAAATGTGTAAATTTGTTTTCATATTTTTATTTCACAAAGGCTTCGCCCTTCTCCAATAGTACCAGTTATTTTAAACTTTGAAGCTGCCTGTAGCAGACTGAAAATTTATTTCCGCAGAAGAATGTTTGCATATTCGGAATCAGCGAAAAAACTGAACAAAACGTATACCATCGTTTATCTCTACGTTTCCTTCACCTAACAGCGTTCCCTTGTAAGTATTATGACACTTTGAAAGCGATCCCTGTCTTTAAAATGTATTTTCTCTCTGACGATGTCAGCGCTTATTGAAGCTAAGTATATATTGCAAATAAGTTAATTCTTTCTTATGAACTTGACCTCTTGTTAAGACACATATGATCCATAGGTGTCTGTAGCATGTAATAAGGAGAATTAGCTACCACAAAAGTCCGGTGAAAACACGGCAAGCAACAATAGTTTTCAATGAAAACTTTTCATACACAGCAAACGAGTGTACAATCTCGCCTTCAAAAATTCTCCCTGCATTCTTCTTAATAGCGCACCTAACCTGTTTCGTAAGGACATTTCTAATAAAGAAGATTGTGTATAACGAAAGCGACTATACTATAATTAGCCTCAATTTGTCACAAAATGAGACAGCACAGGTTTGCCACTTGGATCACATTGTCAGCGTGAAATTAGGTAGTTGGTATGTGTTTTCTTCATTAACACATATATTAATGATTAAGCCGAACGGAAATGTTTAGGTATGGATGCATGTCTGCACAGTGTGCAGTGCACACTGACATTAGTATTTATGACGCTTGTTGGTATTCTGGTCAGAAACTGTGCTTGCATCACTACTTTTACATTTCATTTAAAGCCGTATTCCTGCGGATGGCTTTAACGTTATTCAGGTCTAGCATAGTCTAATGGCAATATATGTATATCAGTGCAAAATACTTGGATATTCAATCCGTGGAGACAGAATATCTCTTTCCGAAACAACAACCTGGAAATTAAAACGGCTTTCTATTTAAATATGTCAGTAGCTGTTTTAAAGAAAATTAAAGACCTTGGACGCTGACATGATTGTTCTGGCTCTGCAAATAAGCTTGTGCTAACCAGATATAGCACTTTCAATTCACTGTGTTGACGTTGCTTTTAAGAGTATGAGTTTCGGATATTACGGATTTTCAATTCTCAGTTTGTTAACTTGAATTTCTCACTACATCTCCAAATTACATTTAAATCTAACCTAAGTTGTTTGTTTCACTTGGGGCACTGAGAGAATAATAATTTATTAAATAAAGATCTGAAACAGCTTAGTTTTCAGAACTAATGTTGTACAATTGCACAATTCCGGTCTTGTGCTTTACTACGCTTCGGCTGATTAGCAAAAAAATACGTATTAGTGCTTCCGATCACTTTACGGAGGACTTTTGCCCAATAGAAGAAAATGTACTCTTGTTTATGCGGAGGGTTGAACCTGTCTTCATTGTTTGAATCCAAAACTGCTGTTTATATATTTTATTGTCTAGTTTTTATTAACCAACCGCGAACTAATTCTGCAGCGCCGGAAGTAGCCATTCAACCGAACATTATGTTCCTAATGGAAAACGTCCGATAATATTTCCCAGGGTTAACATTTTGTAAAGCTTAAGGCGAAAGTATGATCATTTAATAAATTAGTAGAGCGTCGTTCAATGCACTTTCGCACACATGCTTGTATTTACAATCAGAAGATATTCTCTTCTTTGCTCTAGTTGTGTTTGTTTACGGTGGAAAAGGTTATTTTATAACTTACAACTGAACATTGTGTTGATTATAAATTTCACATATATATTTATGAATGGGCATGGCTCCGTGGCTGCAACCATTATCCTGATACAATGGTACTTCTAAATTTGGCCAGCGGTGAAGTATCTGGACCGGACCCATATATGTTCATAACTATTTCTGTTATGAAATATTGGTTAGCAGATTAAATGTAATCTTTTTGCTTATGTGCTTACAATTAAGTTTGAATTATTGGCACTAATTTCAGAAACGTAAACGAGTAAAAAGCATTTGATAATGTAAATGCGGCTAATTCACGAGAGGAGAAATCATTTATGTACCTAATTGAAAACCTTAGTTTCAAGATTTACCAATATCATAAATACAAAATAAACAAATAACAAGAACGAACAACTTGATGTTACCGATTTCATCAAATTTGGGTTAACAACAAATCCATTTATTGTTGTCTCCATGTCTCCATGAATCACTAAAGCCTAAATATTCCATTATCTGTGTGTGATAGAAATTACGTCGATCATTGTGTTCGTGTACTGGATCGCACATTTTGTCAGTTGAGGTGCCCTTCTTCTCCTCCTAAATAACAATGATATGAGAAACTTCTGATTAATTAGAACTTATTACAACCGTTACTCATTTTGACATAAATAATTACTGTACAGATATATGATTTTATTGCCAATGTGGCTTATTAGTAGTCAACATCTAACAGCACTACCTTATTGACACATTCGCACAATGTATCCATGCATTACTCGTGAAGAATTACTAACGTTTTTAAAGTCCTTGTCGACAGTGAGTATCACCATTTGGTAGATAACAATAAAAACTAAGCTGGTAACTGTTTCCCTTTTTGTTAATTTTCACCACGGCAGAAATTAGATGGAACAACACAAGAACATCTAGTAACATTGGATATTCCTAACTGCCACTATGTAAATTATAGGCACTGACGTCAGCCATAAAACCATTTGTTATTGGGAACGATTTCGGCAGCTGCAACGCAATGACCAGTAATGACGCCTTTATTAGTAAACCCTTTTGCAGTGGGTTTTTACTCCGAGCAAGATACAATGGGCGTATTGAACATATTTTGGTTAATGGAGATTGACAGAATTAATTAATCTCGACGATATGTATGCTACATAATTACAGCCAAGAGCGAATGATAACTGCTTAAAATCATCAATATCTATCAGATATTTATAGTATTCTATGGTCCCATTTTCTGTCGACGTTAGCTGACTTAAAGTCATTTAATTGACTTACATCCCAAAACTTATTTATCGATAAACAATTGGAATGGAAATTTATTAAATGTTGGTCATTATTTATGAAAACTAATTACAATGGACAAATAATAGGTTTTATATGCTGATGTTTTATTTTATTTCATGTTGATATCTTTGCATCTCATTATATAAAAATCCATCTAATTGTTTACCACTTGGCAACTCTAGGCTGTTTTTAATTGCTGTTTCGAGCTAGTAATGTGAACACGTACATTATGAATATTTTCGTATACGAATGTATAATTGAGTAAAACTTAATGACACCGACAATGGTTTGTGCACCAATCTTATAAGAAACCAAAATTCAGTTTGATAGAAATGGTCTTCTGAATTGTACAATTTCTAAATTGAAAATTTTGCTGATCGATGCCCGAAAACGTACATTTGAATATGTTAAATATTATGAGAACATTAACTCATGTGCTACTTAATTAGCTTGGATATGATATATGTACAACAAAATCACTGCAAAATTGTGGAAGAATATAAATGTTTGTAAAGAAATGTCAAAGAATATCACTAGCCATTCATCAAAACGGATAAATTATTTTTAATTTGAGCAGCATAAGGACGAAGTTGATAAGAAGATCGGGCTAATTCAAAATCGAGGGCGTGTCATATCGGACACGAAACTATAATGTCACAAATCTTTCACAACGTAGTCCTTTTAACTTGAATTATGGATTTGTTAACCATTCACATGAATTTACTCGTATTGGCTGAAGAGTATGTGTTTCTAAAATCGTTTTCTGCATCGCTGATTTCATATCTGACAGCATTTTCAGCCGTTTCGGGCGCCCTAACATAAATATGCTCCTTTGTAAGCTGTAAGCTTTCTTCCTCCAATATGCCCCGACATTATTACAGTCTAGCAAAGTTTATTAAACGGAAAATCTCAGGACATTTTGAAGGCATTGTGAGGCAATAATCTATTATTGCACTTACGCCGTAGAACTTATTGTCTTGGATCGACTTTAACCGGCAATGAAAAATGCATTCCTGTATGTTATGTTAGAGAAGACACGTAATCAAAATGAATAGAACCTCGGTTATGCTTCCAGTGAGGGGGTGAGATGGTCTCCAGAAACGCAGAAAATTATCTCTTGTAGATTTCAGTACCCGAATGGCAGTCCAACACGGTACGATTTACTATAAGGAAGCAACCCGAATGACGAATGTGTTAAACATATGACCAAACAACAGAAACTGAAAGCAACGGCATGTTTTAAAACAAGGCGTAATTTATGGACTGACGGTAGTTTTCAATTTCTCGGTAACAAATGATTGCTCGTAATCAACCAACCAGGAAATTGCTCCTAAAAATCGTTTTTATACAAGAAAAAATACTCTCCGCAGTATTCTTAGATAAGGTTTTGCAGGTCTTTCACTTTTTAACACAATCATTTTGATTTAACGTACAGATGGTGATTAAAGATGGTCGTGGACCGCGGAGCCGCATGACATTTAAGGGCTGTGATTGGTTATCTGATCAGACAGCCAATCACAGCCCTCAAATGTAAATTCCCAAAGGTAGGTATATATTGTTTAAATATGACTACTTCTGTGTGTTTTCTATGGAAAGTATCGAAAGTTATTCTCCACAATGAAAATGCAACTCTAGTGGACTCCAATTTTACCTTAACTTTTAATTAATCTGCATCAATGTCACATTAAAATATGCGGTGTCAACGTAATTAACATTTGACAAGCCTTAGTGCATGTCGGAGCAAGAAAGTGATAAACTTTCTAACAAAAAATAAGATTTTCAAAAATTTGAAATTAATATTTGTATACAATTAACATTTTCAGAATTTAGCATATTACTCATCATAAAATGGTCTTGAAAGTGATCCGGGTATGGTTCAATCTTAAAAGAAAATGATTTTCTGTTACGTATATATGAAAAGTCGTATAGGTTGTTTTAGCACTTTTGTCTATATTTTTAATTAACAGATGGTACGTCCACAAGCTTTCGTCGTTGTACCGAAAATATGACATGCTAAGAAAAATGTTTTGTTATGAGGACGCTGACATTTTCAGATTATAACAATTGTGTACTCACTTTGTATAGTAACCTTTCATACTATAGTGAACTTTTGATATAAGTTGAAAAGATTGTACCTCGAAAACTTTCATTTGACGACAAAATGATTTCATTGTTTCTTGTGCACAGCATTGCTTCCTATTTCTTGTTTTAGATCACACCAGAGGTAACAGTACCTAATTCTGCAATGAAAAACCAGCATACACGTAGGGGTGAAATGGTAGGCTAAGAAATTAAATGTGTAATTATAAAAACTAACCAGAATTCATTTTGGGAATTTGCACGAAGTACAATTTTATTATTAAATTAAACTAAATATTTGTTGGAAAATTTTCACACACAAATCACGCCATATTCTATTTGGCGAATAAAATTATGCTGCCCACATGTGGGAGCCTAGGGGTAATCAGAAATTGAGTAAGCATATTATTCTGCCTCCCTGCCTGTAAGCCTTTCTACCTATGGTTATTTTCGATAAAGATAATGGCTAGTTGAGCGATGTCCAAAATTCAATGGAAGAGTTTTGACTTTGTCATGTTGACTGATTGTAGTCGTTTGTTGTATCTACCTGCATTCCAATATCCCCACAAATGGTGTACATGTGCTGTTGGCGTTTAAATAAAATTAGAAATTATTAAGGAAATTAATAAGGAAACAATTATTTACTGCTTTCAAAGTCAATGCATTAATAGAACGGAAAATACCTTTAAAAATGCTAGCAGGAATTCCTTTGCAAATATATATTTTCAAGAATATTTAGTGTATCAGAAAGCTGTAAAATTATTGCAAGCTATTTTTAAGGTAAAACGTAGGAACCCACTTGTTGTAGACAAAGTTTCATATAAATTAACCTTACCTCCTTAAGATAATAATTTCGAAATGGTAGGAGCCCTTGCATCGGTAGTGGCATGACGAATGATGCCGTCTTTTTAAATAAACTAGCTTGCAGTGAGATTTTATTTTTAGTTAGGTGTATGTTGGGGGTTGGTGATTGATGTACTGTCAAACGAAAGGAAAGTATTTGCCTTGTTTTCACCATGTTGCGATTTGAATATTTCGTAATTGAATTCACCATAATTGAATTGTGTTAAACCGAAGCCGCAATAAAAATCACCAATGACCAACCGTTGTTCTTCTGAAAGTCCTCTTCAAACTACTCGCCCAAATGTAACCCGGCGAAGTGTCTCGATAATATACTTCTTTCGTATTATGAGATTTTGCTTATGAACAGAAAGACAGTGTACTCACTATCAGTTATTATATTTGTCAAAATTTACATAGGATCACAATAAAAACTCAAATTCACACTAAAAGTTTTTCACACGAAATTGTGTATGGCAAGCAATTAATGGAGTAATGGTTTTGAGATTGCAAAATTGTAGGTTTAGATAAATTCAGAGCTGAAAAATAGACGTTATGTATGCAACTTTCAGTTCCGAAATCACATTTAACAAAGCCCTTTCTGTCGGTATATCTGTTGTCATAGCCACTAAGCGGTACCTCCGAAAATATACTGTGGCATTGGCATACCTCATTTTCGAGTTTGTAGCTGTATTCTGAAAGTCTAGGATTCTATGACGTAGTATTTCCGGTCGGGGATTTCCTGTACGAGCATTTCCCGGCGTCGGATTTGGTGTCAGGTAATCTTTGCAACCTATTAATCCGCCAATTGATAATAGGGTTACGTATGTTCACAGGCACAGGAACTGCATGCATCCTGCACGATTGCATAATTTCGTTTATCAAAACTAACTAGAAGCAGGGTAATCATAACAAGTAAAATCTGATACAAATATCATTAAGACATTTGCGACCTAACTGGTCGTTGAATATTCCATAACCGATTTCAGATTTAACAGCAAATACATATGTACACAACCAATCACAAAATCAGTTCATTTGCCAAAGCTAATTAGAAACAGAGTGATCATCACAATGCACATCTGAAGTTAAAGAAAAGCATTTGCAATATTATTAATTTATATTTCAGTTTATTGTGGCTACCGGTAGTACTTACGACATGCATATTTATCATTACCTCAGCTGTGAATCCATACGTAAGTTTATAAACTCCGTGTGTTCCAATTCCTATTGGGCGGCTGCCCAACTCGCGTAGCATTCTTTGCAGCTCATCTTTCTCCTTAGTACTTTCAAATTGCCGCCATAGTTTCTTGTCTGTTAGGGACAGTTTGAAGTTATCAACCTGTTCAAAAAACCACCTGGTATCAGCATATATTAACACATATTACTAATACGAAAACGTGTAATATGAACAAAGACAAACCATTTTGTATACATCGCCAGAGAGAAAAAGCATAAATGCTCGAACAAAAATTTGAAGTACAAAGTGTATCGCACTGAACGTGTTTCCGGATCCCACACTGCTGTTTATATTCATTGCTCTGTGCATAGCCATTTCCACCAACCACGTCAGAAAAAGTGTGGACCACACCTCGTTCAGCGAATTAGAGTACTCCTTTAGTTGGTGGTACGCAGAATGCATTTCTTCCAACATTCTCTTTCTGCTGCTTTCATATTCCATATCCTGGTAATGCTGTGACATGGCTTTGGTAAATTCCTTTGTTGCAAGCCATATTGTAATTTGCATTGTCAGTTTAAAATTGTGCAGCACAATTCCAAAAATTGTACGTGCTGGCGACATTTTTTCGAAACAATTTGAAAGAAGTGTTCCTGGATTTGACTGGTGCAACAAAAATGCAAGGAACACGACTGTGTTTTGCCAAATACGAATAACAATATTTGTAGCAAGTACTTGAAAAAGTCGGTTTACCATGTCATTTTTATTATTCTGTAGAAAATGCACTCACTTACAAAGTTGTTCAAAATCCATGGATAAGGTAACCAAATTAGGGATATTGAATCCTCAATAAATTTGGTATCCGCTAGTGTTTGTAGGAACCTAGCGCAAGTTGAGCCACTCTCGCAACTTTGTAATTTCATTGGTAAACACAATTGAAATTTCAAAGCCACTTCGGTTGCTAGCAGCTTCTATGCCAATGCTCTAACAAATCCCGACGATTCCAGGCATCTCCGACTTAAATTATCCATTTAAAACACGATAAGAATAAAAAATATGCTGATTTTTAATGCCTGCAGCTACCAGGAGACCTAAATCGCTGTAAAACATAACAACTATTTTAACAGAACTTATAAGCACTGTGCTACAGTTGTTAAACACGTAATCCGCTTGCAGTTAGTGAGGAAAGCAGGCTGCCGGCGAATTGAGGTTGAATGTTCTGGTGTCTAAACGGGAAGTCTGTTTCTTGTTTTAAGTAGAGTATGCCGTTGTGTCGATGAGCCGAGTTAGATCGATGAAGAAGGAGGTCAACATTTTTATTAGTAGAATTACATTACAAGATAGTGATACCCAATACCAAACGCAATATCAGGTAGTGAATATTTGCGTGACAACCAACTGTGCTTGAATCTATTACCGTGTGTAGGCTGAGCTACTCGTTTGCTTTAAATAGGAAGATATACATTAGTCGTTGAACAACTTGTCCGATAAGGAAGTGGACGGACGTATGCTTGATAATACAACTGCCACGTAAAAAACGATATATTTTATTACAACCAAAACACGATATATGGATTGTGTCAACGTGACTACAGTATGCGACCGAAATGTTGCATGAACAAGTGACCAAACACTCTAGTTAGAAAGTGGACCAAAATAAAGACAAACTGTTTATGCTGTTGGAAGCGTGACAAGATAAATTACTAACCATGTTGTAATTAATACTGGTCTCGACAACGAAAACATTATCGGCTAAATATTTTCCTTTCCGGGAATATCCGTTATGTGAAAGTTAAATTTGATTTGCTAAATAAAATTATAAATATTATTATACATAGTGCAAAATGGACTTATGTATAGTCCGTTTCTACAGAAACTGTACAATATATATTTTTTAAATTCTTTAAACACATTTAACGCAGGAATTATCAATCTATTGATTCTATTCAATCGATAGCTGAATATTTCGAAACTGATTTTATACGTCACAGCAAGGACATGTGGTCGTACTCCATCATAGAATCATTTCATTTGTCAAAGCTGATTAGAAATAACGTGGTCATTACAATGTATATCTGAAATGAAAAAATCCATTCGGAACATTACTAATTCATATTTTAATATATCATGGCTACTTGTAGTAATTATGTTGTGCATGGTTAGCATTACCTGAGCTGAGAACCCATACGTAAGTTTATAAACTCCATTTGTTCCGATTCCTATTGGGCGGCTATCCAACTCACGCAGCATTCGTTCAAGTTCATCCTTCTCCTCAACACTTTCAAATTTCCGCCATATTATTATTTTCGTCAAGGACATTTTGAACCTTTCAATCCAATCATAGGGAAAAACGCTTACCATTTTATAAACATCGCCAGAGAGAAAAAGCAAGATCGCCCGAAAGGAAGTTTGAACCACATAATGTATTGCGCTGAATACATTTCCGGATCCCACGCTGCCGGTCATGTTCATTGCTCTGTACATTGCCGTTTCTATCAGAAACATGAGAAAGGGCGTGGACCACATCTCGTTCAGCGAATTTGAGTACTTCTTTAGTTGGTCATACGATGAACGCATTTCTTCCAGCATTCTCTTTCTTCTGCTTTCACATTCCATATTCTGGCAATGATGTTCTACGGTTTTGGTAAATGCGTTTGCTGTCAGCCAAATTGTAATTGGTATTGTGCCCACAATCAGAGTCATCTTGTTCGCGAACATGAACGCGGTTGTGGCTTTCATGGTGCGGAAAAATATCCCAATCACGCAGTTCCATACTCCACCCATGTCATCGGTTGCGAACAAGAAGAATCGCTCTCTTCCACTCTTGACTCCTTGCCGAAATATATCTACGTGGCCCAACCAATTTGTGAAGTTGTTTGTATCCACAGCAAAAATATTTACGAAGGCATAGATATATCCAGACAGGAAAACTAATGCAAGATGAACTAATGCGAGATTCTTTGAGTTGCATTTATTCTCTTCGGTTGGGATGGACTTGGAAAGTGAGACTGGCATTCCACTTTGATTGATCAATTTTTAAAACAAGTCCCTTCGTCTGAGCATAATATACATTAACATTATATTTAAACTGTAAGCGATTTGTGTTTCAACTGCATGAAAATAAACTTTTGGAGAGCTCTTCTCACTGCTGTATACTGACGCAAGACCTTGTATCATTATAGTTACATATATTCGACACAAAGTAGGGTATCCAGATTATCGTAAGAGATAGTAGCTGCGGAAAGGTATGGTAAAAGTTAGGTTACATTGCGAAATATTAGCGTTTAAGTTATTTGTTCGAACACTAACCCGAGCAAATGCGGGACCGTTCTTTAGAATCCAGTGCCCATTTTCTTCATCATATACGGGTTTACAATGTACAACGCCGCCATAATAAAATAATTTATACTGGAATGCCCATATACGCGCGATAAGCATTTTTGGGACTTCAGTTTCAGTTAATGGTAGTTTCACAATTGTAAAGATCCTCTTTTCGGACATGATTGCCTTATATATTGTAAATGAAATCAAATTTCAATTTTAATCACGACGTCACCATTGTTGCCCACGATTTGTCTGGCACTGCTCTACACACAATGCGATCCAGACACTGCCAAGTTGACTTTCATCGGCGCCAGCATAAAAGTGGCATGGCAGACAGCTATCATGTTATTTATAATGACACGGCGGGAATTGCAGCCTTATTTAAGAAATGTCTGCAGCTGGAATTAAACTTTATACACACTTAATTTAATGAATAATTCAACCAATATAGCACTGCTTTACAGTCTTTAAATAGTAAACCCGCTTGCACTTTGTGAGATAAACTAAATGCCAACGAACCGTATGTGAATCTAATGGTGACTAAACTGGAAGCTAGTTTTTGTTGTTTCAACTAGCAACATAGCTTTGTGTTGATGAGACAACTTTGATCGATGAAGAAGGAAATAAATATTTGTATCAATACATCCACATTACAAGGCAGTGATATACATTACCCAACATCAATCGATATATACAATATACATACATAACGAAACCTTACTAAAGGAATGCATTTAATTGGAACGACAACACTTTTCGTGAAGCGTGTCACGCTATCTACAATATACGACCAACATTTTGCATAAATTTGTGACTATATCCGCTAGAATGAAGGCAAACTGGAAGTAACAAAGAATAAAAGTAAAGAATAAGCATGTTATAATTAACAACAACAACAAGATGCGTAAATGAGCATTCTAAAGAGCAAGCTATTTTTTAATTTCTTCCGAAATTCCGAAAGGCTGGAGTGAGATTGGCGGTCGCGGAGCGGGAGACTCCTCGTCGAGACGTCTTAGTAGGATTATATGTCGTAGTATTACCTGTCCGAGGATTGTATGTCGTAGTATTTCCTGTCGGGGAATACCTGTCAGAGGATTTCCCGGCGTCGGATTTGGCGTCGTGTACCCGGTAATGGGTACTCAAAGCTTTTCCCAAAGTTTTGTAGATGTCGAACCTATTGAACCCGAACTTGAAGTTTCAGTTAAATTAGTCCAAAAATATATAAACCAAGCATACATCAACTCAGATTCGGGAAGTAATCGGGATACTAAATAGCCATTTTAAAAAGAATAACATTTCATTTTCAAATATAAAAGAAACGTTGATTCAATACAACGTCAAACTTTTTCAAAACGTCATGAATGTTAGCATGATTTTAATATCCTTGTGCCGGTATGTGTTCCATTTGAAAACCCTGGACTCTTCTCGTGTTCTTTTCTGAAATGCTTCGCAAGTGGGTAAATTATTGCGAAGCTAATTTTATTGTTTAAGACAAATATGAAAATTAACATTGTTATGAATTAGTGAATGAAGCTAATGAAAACAAATTAATTCACTCAACTCATTAGTCACAGTCCATATAGAGTTAACAAGAAACACAGTTTACTTGGTATTTACGATTTTTAGAAAAGGGCCTGCATGTTTGTTAAGAAATGCTTGTACCACGGATATCAGGAAGTCAACATAAAATTAAGTTTTATTTATGTGTATGAGATTAAATTATTGGCATTTGCAAAATAATCCCGTACAAATTTAGTCAAATAGTATACAATCAATTTATATTTATATTATTTATATACATTATATGCTTTCTGTTATGTAATATTACGTATAAAGCTCATTTTCAAAATTTCTGGGGTGAACACAGTTAACAATGTCTAGTGAAGCTAAAATGGTATACCAAATATCGCTTCAACACCCACAATTCCAGCTTGCGCTATCTATGGTTTTAAAAATCGCAAACCGATTACGGCAACAGCCAAACCACCTAAACTCAATTTTATTTATCAAGTAGTATCAATTGAACATAGCACAAACTGTCATGTTAATACGTACATGTTCACTTCTTATAATTTTTAATTTACGGAATCGATGCGTTGTTCACTCAATGCTCATTTGTCTCATAATTTGTAATTGCACATGCCAAGGCAACGTCGCAACTGGTTTCTTTAATGCAGCGTCAACGTTGCTAATTGAATAAGTGGAGATGATGTGAAGCAAGCTGACGCTGAAATTTTTACATTTAAAATTAATAGTCTATGCGTACCTCTTCTTACGGAAAATTATCAAATTGTGCTACTTCGTTGAATAAATATTTTTATTAATTGCAAATGAATGCCCGATTCCTTATCAACATTTTCCCCATAGTATTGTGCACATCTATCTTACAAGGGAAGGTATCGATGTTAGGGCGTCCAGATGGGCTGCCAATTGTGTCACGTACGTAATTGGCGATGCTGAAAACGTGGGAAAAGTTAGATTTTGCGGAATACAAAGTCGTAAGCCTCTACACGCAAATCAACGGAGAAACGCAGTGTTCTCGGGATTGATTGAAAGCATCCAAGTATGGTATTGCGAAGCTCGTCCTTGAATTTTTCATTGACTCCACTAAAATTCAATACGTGAAATGATGTTTTGTTTTAAATTAGTTTAAATATAAAATATTTTGTAGCAGTGCGTAGGACAACTTGAAGGCAATCTGCAAATGTTTAGCATTGATATATATACCCCCCTTGAGCATTTGTGAGGAGCTTGGCTAATCATATTTAAGTTCCTGTAGTGACAATTTGTTTCTTTTTGGGAAACAATTTCAAGAGATAATATAAAACAATACACTACTAATTAGTTTAGAATTTCGTAACATTAAAATTCAAGCGAAAATCAAGTCATGGCATTTGGGTTATATCAATCAATCCCGAGAGCACTGCTTTTCTCCGTTGATTTGCGTGTAGAGGCTTACTACTTTGTATTCCGCAAAATCTAACTTTCCAACGTTTTCAGCATCGCCGATTACGTACGTGACACAATTGGTAGCCCATCCGGACGCCCTAACATCGATACCTTCCCTTGTTAGAAGAGCGTTTAAAAAGCATTCAATTCTGTATGACTTAAATGTCAACACGAGGATTAGTGCAATTGATTGCCGAAAAGAATTGGTACAGATTAATACTCTTTTTCGAACATCGTATTTAACTACAAAGTATTGAAATAAACAAACTTTCGTTTTTGTCCATTGTAACTGGCCAGGTTTGACCGAGATTTTCTCGCATTGATTGAAATCTGTTCTTGACAAGTATTACTATCAGACACTTATCCCAGGATATACTTCAAAAGTAAATTTTTAAGCGATGGCTAAAATTTATACTTTGTCAGCAAGCAAAATATTCCGCTGCGAGAGCTTCTCATTGTTCAGAACTAGCATTATTCAATGGGAATATACCGCAATGCAAAATATGCTCGGATTTATTCCTCATTTTCGTTGCAACTCAATTTATTAATGCACTAGCTAAAAGTAAAAAATATTTTATAGTGGAATTTCTAAGTGAATTTGAGTCTTTTCAATTGTGACGTCGTTAAAGTTCCCTGGACACTATTTTTTATTTTAAAACACGAAGGTTCCACAATAACAGTAGCCCGAGCTGTTGCGTCTTTTGATTTTCATAAATGATATGCAGTTGTGAAATCAAAATTAAAGTTAGTTTTTGTTTTCCTATTACAGTTCGTATTCCTACCACGATTTGTTAAATTTGCGTATAGTATGTATGTCTATATTTTATAACTTCACACAATTCGTTTATAACACAAATGTTACGGAATTTTTTATTGCTTATGTGCAATTACTTACTATGTTTCAATGACGTTCGTTAGTCGTAGTTAGTTAGTTAGTTAGACGTCAGTTGTTGCAAATGTATGGACTAAAATGAACTAATATTGATTAAAGTCGACAAATTAAGCAGTTCGGAATCTCAGACGTTTTTCATTTCTATTATTAGTGCCACATTCCACAAGAAAGCGCAGATTTAATTATCTTTTGTTGACAAGAACAGAATGGTATATTATTTCCTAATATGTCGTCGGAACTACACAAAAATGTAATGAATCTAATTAATTCGTTTAATCAATTCCACTACCCCATTTGTTTTATAACTCATTTGTAACTATTTTGAACACAAATGGTAACAGCTTTAACCGGAGCTAATTGGTTTCATCCTCATCATTTAAGTATATCTAGTCCCATATGTTGTTGGTTACGTGCTCCAACCGTTTCTTTCTATATTCATCTTGGTATTGTTCAGTTTAGAATATGGTGTGTACAGTGCTACTAATCTTGTGTAGTTTTTGTTATTCGTCAAAAGTAAGGTAACAGCTAATGAAGGAGACTTGGAAAAAATTTAATACGTTAATATATTTAATGAATCCGATCAACTACTATTCCCATTTGGTAACGTATACAGCCTTTGATTGGATGTCGATTGAATATAAATGGTAAATATCATCCACTTCAAGGCAGGTATACCACAATTGTGCAGACTATTGTCCAATTATACATACCGCAATTAGATTAGTATATCCGTGAATGCACTGCCTGCATAATGCATGCAGTTTTGGAATTCTCGTCGAAAGAAATTAATTTCTTGTTTGACGAAATCGAATAAAATATAATTATCGGTATTTAAGCGCCACACTACAAATTATTGTTCAATTTGGGGCCACAGACGTTACCGTCAGTCATCCACCGAACAGCGATTACGGGTCCGCAAGGGTAATGAACGGGGACCATGAAATACGTTCGTTTCGCCATTTACTTATTGCTTCTTACTACTTGGTGGTTCAATATAAAAAATGCCCAAAAGAATAAGAATTGTGTTAAACCATTGGAGGATGGTTTAAGACTAATTAAAATTTTGCACCTTTGATCAATCCCAAAAAACATTGAAAAATCATTAAAAATTCTCAAAATAAATGCAAATTGTCCCGAAATTGTCAAATATTTTCGAGATTTTATACAATGCGATGGAGTAAACTGAGAATCCAACGTGAACCATTGCTTCGTTGTTCAATATGCATACGAATTAGACTAAAGCAATCAACTCACTAATTCAGCACATCAACAATATCTGTTATATGTATTTCTGAATTACAAATTATACCGTTGTCGGAATAACTAGTTGAGTATGGTTGCATATCAATAGTCATTCTCCTCATAAGTTGGAATTCGTAAAATGTAATGTTTTAATGTACTAAGAAGCATTTCTTAATGCCATGTTGCATCGTTTCAATATTTTTGGCTAAAATACAACCCGTTGGATGACCTCGAATATCTGTAATTCATACAGTGACTTGTCTCTGATTTTATAAAACAGTAGTGATAAATCTGAAACGTAACCTTTTCCTTCTATTTCTTGAACTTCCAATGCAAAAATCAAATCATTCTTCTGCCACTACTACGAACACAACAACACACAGCGAAGAAAACTGATGGAGAATCTGATTATAAACTGCAGAGTGTTGCCCTCGAATTCATATTTGACGGCAGCAGTATGTCACACAAACTACGTTCGCACCAAAAATTATTTTCTCAGCGCCTTCGGCGTCGTTGCCGTTAAATAGGCATTTCTTATAGGCTTGAATCATGCTCCAGATTAAAGACTGAATTTTTCAAGTTAAGAAGCTATGTAAGAAGGTCGCTATCTATTGCAAGCATTTTATTTCCCATTAATACCGCAGACATTCCAATTCAGACACCTCACTGTAGCTTCAGCACCATATTTCATAAGTTGCTTGTTGTACGTGCATCGCATCCATCTACCTCAATCCATCATCCGAAACCAAGTTATGAAATGTCAAATTTGTCAATCAGGCAAAGTTTATAAATTAAGTTGATCAATTCAAAGAAGGTTTAACATATTTTGAACCAGCGAGTCATTGGGAACTGAATAATTATTCTACCAAAATTTGCCGCAAAATATCAAACTTAAAAGCTACATTCGTTACTTCTTTCAATGCATAAAATTTTCACAATATCGTTCCAACCTTGCTCTGGATCCCGCTGACGTAATTTGATACTTTATTCATGGGGCGCCAACGATTGCAAATGAACAACAAGTTACAAGTTGTAATTTTTTATCACGTTGACTGTGGAATGTAGATGATTAATAGTTTCTCTTTATCACATTCTACCAATAAGCATCAAAGGTTTGCTACTTGGCTGAATATTTTTTAATTGCAAGTTAAAACCAAACTGCTTTTGAGTTGCTTGTTACCACACTGAATTTAGACATAATTTCTGCATTCATTTCCCCATATAAGTGTTCATATATTTCTCTTTGTAATACACATAACTCTGTATGATTAATATGCCAGACAAATAATTATCTCAATTGTTTTATTAAATTATTACTTCAGATGTTCCTATTATCTTTCCGTTTAAGTTTGAAGTAAAAGAATAAACTACCTTATAATTCAACTCAATGTAATCAGCTCAATGCGACCAATAGTTTTTCGCACTTTTACAGATCTGTTCGGAATAACTGTTATTCGACAATCGTGAAGGAATTTACTCCAGAAATAACATTTTTACGGAAGCGCTAAAATTAATAGGCATTCAAGTAACAAAGCATTCTGCTTCAATTGCTTCACATTTGTCACAACAGCCACGATCGAATGGGAATATACACAAAAAAATGTGTTCAATTGCACTCCTATTTAATTCAGCAACTAATTTTCAAACTCACTTGCTATAAATTAAAACGATTTTTGCTTGAAACTCTCGAAGTCTCTAAACAAATATACGACAGTGACTTCAGTTCTGTTGTTTGGCTATAATAGATTCTTTTTATAAGACAAGATGACTGTACGGACTTATGGCGTTTGGTTCTTCAGCTGGTTAATGTTATTCATAATAACCATTTTGAATGGGACATTATCATAGTGAGGCATCGGGTTCTCCCAGATACACTCGATGATTTGAGTTTCGATTTCATTGAACACAGAGTTCATAAAAAGGGCTGAGATATAAATGTTCGAAAACGTAATTGATCGATGTTCTAGAGTCAACAAATTTGAAGATATCAAAATAAACGACTTTACCAATTAAAAATATTGTATCCCTGAAAAACCACAAATGCCTACGTCCTGTCAGTATATTCTGACAGTGTCGACAAAGTAAGCACGTATCTAAATAAGAAAGGAGGCTCAATAAAAACTTTACAATTAACAGATCAACGGATCAAAAATAATGTCATTCTGGAATTGGAGAGACATTTTAGCGTACTGAAACAAAGCACATCACTAATGTAGCCAGCAATACAGTCGGTGACACTTGTAAATTGTCATATGCATGCTATGCTATATATGTGATGCTATAATTTCAGCATGTGGTTGGTTTGTAGGAGTACCACAAGTTTACTCGGTTGTACACTGCATGATGATATAACAAAGTTTACAGTCGATGCACATACCTTCAATTTAATTATAGAGATTCGTATTTGGTTTACAAAGGTTCGCCACGGCCAGATGACGCTGTTAAAATTATTTTGGCTCCAATTATTTATAATCTTATTCCCCAAGCTGATATTTCGAAGACAATTCTCTAGTAACGAATAATTGATTCAAAATTGTATTTAAAGTTGGTTGGCTTACTTTGAGTATTATCAAAAAAAAATTTAAGGAAGAATAGTGTCGTGTGATGACTATAATAAAACCTGTAATTCTAGTTTAAAAAATCGACTACTTCCTCCGAGGATGTTCCTCGATCTATTATGTTGATTAACTCGGACATGTTACAACAACAAATCAACGACAGGGATGGGAAAATGAAACGTGTTTGGGTATATTGGCATATAATAGCAATATTTGGCGTTACTATGCACCGCTTCACACTTGTAAAATATGAACCACGATTTACCACCCTACGTGGTAATATGGTTTAATGGTAAATCATCCATGAACCCATCCCATTGCATCTTTCAACATTTAAATTTTCGCACAGCCAGTGTTTGAGATAATAGGCACCTATCTCTGTCAAGAACAATAATTCGGTGTGGTAGCTGATGTAACTGAAGGAAATCCATTATAAATCATCATTAATCAAATGTAGATATGTATGTTTTTTCGTCATGACACAACCACGCATGTTTAATATACGTTTAGAATTGCGATTACTTTTTCAGATGTATGTAATAAACGACCGAAACAGCGTAATTGAATCCTATATCTGATGAGTTGTGGTGAGCACAAAGCGAAATATTTTGCTTATCGCTCAGGCTCATATATCTTCTGGAAGTATTTCTCGGAAATTTTTGGTAAGAATTTTGATTGAACACACATATTTATTGATAGTTATGAAATGTGCACGCGTAGCTTCTGTGACTCCATAAATGTTCTTGCAGTATGACTATGCAAAGTAATGTTATTTCCAATTGAATTTTCGCTGGTCAATTAATTAAGCATTCATTTGCTCTTGATCTTTCCGAGCATCCTAACAACTTTGTTCGAACAAGGCAACGCGACCTGCATCGCATCGCATCGCATGTCCATTTGTTTTTTCATTTGCGTTTTGTTTGTTATTGGCCTGATTGGATTTGAAGCATATTACTGGCAGGCAAACAATTCCATGAAGACACGTTGGTTTTTCAGTTTCGGTGATTGGAAAATTTATTATGTATACAAATTTGCTGGCTGAAATGAGGCAATGCGCTTCAAGACTTCTTAGAATCTCTTTTGACCAGTCTTGAGTCAAATAACTACGTTAATTCTTAGTGAGCACGCACACAAAAACAATTTTACTGGCACCACATTAGGAAAATTACTTTCGTTTATTAACGAGAAAACCTAGAATGGCAATTCCTCTGCAGTTGAATTCGCCGCGGTGGGTACATGAGCATTCATACCTCAGCATTATTGGCTGTCATACTCATCACCACCACACAACCATACTCACAGAGCAGCAGCGCAGTTTTGAAATCGATAATTTAAACAGTGTTTGTCATCATATTCATTTCAAAATGGGATATGTTTGTAGAACAGAAATCAGTGATACTGCCAGTATATTACAATAAGCTGTGCAGTGCGTATAAAAATTTCCATCAGGATTTTACTGAACGAGTGAGTGTAGTTGTGTTGATTGTCACTTATTTACATTGAAAATGATCCTCCAGTAAAATCCTGATGGCTATTTGTATACGCACTGCACAGCTTATCATAATATATTGACAGAATCACTGATTTCTGCTCTACAAACGTATGCCATTTTGAATTGAATACGATCACAATTACTTTTGAAATTTTTGATTTCAAAACTGTGCTGCTGCTGTGTGACTAGTTTTGTGGTGGTGATGATGATGTATGAGTGTGCGAGCCAATAATGCTGATGTATGATTGCACGTCCGTCTGCACAGGCTCCACCCACTTTATTATCATAATAATCCTCAATTTCCACTTTATTATGGGCTCTTAAGTATTTATTACGTGCACATGAAAGACAGTCCCATTAAAATTGTGTAAAAAAACTCAGTATCGACACACTGCTTTTGGGGTGTTTGAAGACAGTGCTTTATGTCCCCAAAATCTACTTGTATAAACCAATACTGATCAGTATTGGTTTATACAAGTCCAAATAAGCCTTACCGACACCACACTACTCAACGATCAAAATATACAGAATCTCTTTAATGTGGTAACAAGTCCGTAAAAAAAGCTTCAGAGTTTATGAAGATAACTGCGGTTCAATTACGTATGCCATATTAAATTTTTTATGGCTTTAACTTATGAATTGAAACATATATCCAATCACAGAATTTAATCTGCGACTGGAAAATTTTTCTGTACCCTTGGTCTGTACTTTGTACTGCACGACAGCTGGTCGATTCAGAAGTAACATTTTACAACCTTCGACAGCTACGATACTGCACAAGCAGCAAAGTAGTTGGTGTACTTTTACCAGTACAAAAATTTATGACGCCGTGGTCCCTTAAGTTTTATTTGTATTGAGTCAATACATTTTTGCCAATGCAGTCTTTCTACACAATTGATGTATTCAGGATTGAACGTATCACTGGGATTGTTTTAAAGGGGCAACTACTTTTAATCTGTAGTTTATTATACAAATAAATTAAATTATTGTTCATTTTATCTAAATGAACATCTTAATATTACGAACCAAACAAGTTCACAACTGCCGATGGGAGATACTCCTATCATATTGTAATGTGAACACATACACAGAGTTAAATTGCACCAAATTGACTAATAAAACATTGAAATATTTTAAAAGTTTTGTCGACGAAAACGTGCTTCAAATTCTCCAACTTAAATATTGTAGATATTTTCCTGCATCGTTTGCACCGCAATTTATTGTGGTGCAGCTGATTTACCAGTCATTCAAATATTTATATTTGAATAGCTGACAGCATCATGTTTTTTCATTAATTTTCTTGAATCATTCTTAATTTTCAACCAGAGATTATTGTGATGTCACGGTGCAATTTTTGCAATTTTTCTTGTTCGAAATAGGGTCGCGACCGTTTCAAAAAGTCACTGTGGCTATTCATGGCGATTAAGCCAGTTTAATAAAGATCAGTTCGTTATATGGAAAAAAATTCATATAATAATGGTTGAATAAATCTAGTCTGTCAGTTTAAAGGAGTTATTAGGGTCAAAATGTAGAAAATGGGATCATAAAACTAATTTACCTAATTGTTTATTACAGCTGCATTGACTATAGGTCGTTAGTAAGAAAGAGTGGGTAATCTCAATATTACAGTAGTTAGATTACTGGGGTGTTAATGTGTCTTGTAGATTATATAGTGTAAAAGTAAATGTGATAAGCATGTTTATGTGTTTATATACAGTCTTCCACCATTTTTTCAAAATCCCTGATTCGGTAGGACCCGATTTGCGAGGTGAGTAGGGATTTTTTATACTCCGTAACCGGGACATGTGTCATAATTTCCTCCTACGAAAATTAGCATGATCATCCTCATTCTTCTCCAAAGAAACACTTCATTGAAGCGCAGGAAAAGCATCTTATATGTTTCTGCAATAACGATATCTTGCATCAAACATGTAACATAAACTTCCAAGAACCTGATGTGACGTGTGTAGCATAATGTAAAACATTGTGATTCATCACTTTTGTAAGTCCGTAATTCGCCCATCCGGATAGCTGGAATCTGTTCGAATTCAACTATCCTGATTGCCACATCTTTTGTGGCTAAATAAATGACTCGATCAATCAAAATAGTTCATTTTATTTATTCCTCGAATTAGTGTGCTTGTGTGAAATTTGCAGATTTAAATTTCCGATTTTAAAACTGGTTGTGCAGTTTTACTCAAGCTCATCGTGGAAATTAATGTCGCTCTCTCCTAGGACATTTACTCGCAAAAGTGTGCGATGTTTGGGGGGAATTGGGAGGAATAGTTTCAAGTATAATTCATTTAAAATTAATCACGACACAAGTTTTAATCAGTGTTCTTATTTTCTGCCATCATAATTAAATAGGTGTCGCCGACTTGACTCAAAACACGTTTGAAAGGATTCTTATTATTTTGTTGCTTTAAAATTCCCACGTGTCTGCAGTTATAGACGTGTGTTCCCATTCAACGATTAACCCAAAAGGAACGTAAAGAAAGCCTCAGGGCAATATAATTGCATTGCAGAATTTATGATCTCCATAAGTCCTTGCAACATAAACACCCATTATAATATTTAGTGTGAAACTTTTATTCTATAATATTTACGGTGACTCCAATACAGATGTTGTTACGTTGATCACAATGTAATCGACTATCCCGTGCGGAAAAATTTGGATTTTATTTATTATCCAACATGAGATGTACTAGAGATTGAACTTGTTTTGGGATATTATGGGAATTGATTTTTCAAACATACATTTCATTTGAACACCTGTATATCTACACAATTATTGTATCTTTTGTCTCCAATTCAATGCAAACTTGTGAAAAACGGTTCATAGCGTGATCTAGCCTAAAGAAACCAACAATTAATTGTTATTTATCATCCACTTTTGTTTGAAAATGAAAAATGTGTTCCTATCTGTTAAAAATGGGAACGTATTTTAAAACAGAATCTGACATTTAGCAACAGTAAATACATAAATGATTTCTCCTGCTTCTGTTTCGATAGGAGAGAACTACTGGAAATCCAAAGATGGAAGCGTTGAAATGCCACGACAACTGCCTAATTAATGGATATTTACAAGGTAACTATTATCAGCAGTTGCATGTATACTCACACAATCTTCTTTCACGTCAAATGGCCGACATGAGAACAACAAAGATTTGCCTGCTAATTATGAACATGTTCTTACAGTTAGGACTTGTATGACGAATGCCTATTGACCTTGCTTCTAGTTGCGATAGAAAGTGTTCTTAAACTAATTGAGATTTCGTTTTTTTGTCGATAATAGTAACAATTTTGAAAATAGTGGAATGTTTACACTTTAATATTTTGAATTATTTACCAAAAGGTGACATGAGAAAGTTGGGGGAAACCGTTCTTATTTATTGTGTTTCGAGCTAAATGTGTATGCATTTGGTTTTGAATGTCGCGCACGCCTATACGAGCAGTAGCACGATTTTTTCGATAACTATGAAGCAGTTCAGGTAATGCGTGCTTCACCTTCAAAACTATGAAACGGTTTCAATAAGATAGGTTGAGTTTCAACACTATGATATAACTGGATAAATGCGACAAGAACTTACTACAATTTCCGAACGCTGTTCATTATTCAAAGTAAACGCGCTCTAGTTTGAATGTGCATCTTAATTCCACCTCTTAGCAACACCCTCTCACAATCCAGTAACTAAAATTAAAATTCTTTTTAGATATCAATCTCCAGAAGTCTAAGAATGTCTGTTAATGAAATAAAGGATTGTGACGTCTTTAATATTGTTTCGCTCCAAGAATCGTTTTTTTAGTTATTAGGTAGAAGGATGGCGGATATTCGTGTGTTGTTAAGTAAGTGATGTGAATGTAATGCCGGGCTCCAAAAACTGGTTTCGTATTTCCATTCAACATTTTGTTTATCTTAATTACTGATTTTGTATTTGTATAAATACTAACATGATGGAATAAAGTAAAACATGTTGTTTGCTTACGTTTGTGCCGTATCATAAATACAAGATCCTTGGCGTATGAAATGAACCAAATATGTATGTGAGGCAATGCATCCGCCAATTCTAAGGCGTTTAAATTTAAAATTAGAAAGATATTTAAAAAATCATTCGTATGGAACTTGTAGTATAAAATTGTTCAAGGATATCAACACCAAATTGTAGAGCAGCAAGAAATGAATCTCTAAGCACGGACCTTCAGAGACCAACACCGACCACATCCGAATACACAAACCCGACGTGCTACTTTTATCCTTCTGCTGCCGTAGTTGCCATTAGTGGCACAGACTTGACTCACAACACATATCTAAGATTTTTTAGGATTATTATTTTGTCGACTTGAAATTGCCGGCAGTTATATTACGTGAGGGGTCCCATTAACAATTAATCAAAAATGACGAAAAGTTGTTTTTAAGGAAAGATTAATCGTTTACATAAATTGTATTCTGTTATGTAAAGTCATAATAATATTAACCAATCTCGAATGACTTTGACAAACTTCTCTGTTTTACTGGAAAAAAGAAACGTTTACAATATTCATATTTGACATTTTGTGGCAATTCTTATAAATCAAAGTGAGCTCTCATCGCAAGAGCATGGCGTACCGACTGTTCTCATGTATTATTTTTGTTAACCCAATTTCAGCTTTAATCCTTCGCACTGTGGCGAGATGTCTAAAGTATTATTTGGTTGATGATGTTAGTGATGACAGCTGTTAACTGCTTTTACAAGCATAATCTGCGGGTTAGTATTGTTGACATGCAACCTTACAAATAGGTCAATTGTTTTACATGGAAAAGTAAAACTTTATGCCAATTACCTGCTTTGCAACTATTGCTAACGTGCTAATATTTGTTCAATCGAAGATACATTGTTTCTTAAAAAATTGAATTTTTTGTTGTTAACTACAATTTGTATGGTTTACATGCACATATTAGCATTCGTCCGTAACTGCAATAAATTTCGTCTCACAAGATCCACAAGTCGTTCTTACTGTGAGGGTATCAGTTCAGATTTATTCTCCGTTGCGGTCGTATGTAAGTAACTAAACCCCATTGATGTAAAATATGCCATATGGTGTATGCTGCTCAACAGTGTTGTTGGAGAGTAGTACCCACCCGGATTTACAGCAAAAAGTCATTTTTCATCACAACTCCAACCCATATAGTTTTTCAAAGAGCAAAATTGTGCACCTCCATGTTAATCAAATTATTCATGTTTTGCGTAGTCTAATACATATTTACACCAACCCATAATATTATATTTTATTCCAATACGTATACAATATCCTTTGCCGGAAGGCCTGCTAGAAAATTAAAATCACTTCGTTCTTCTTCCCTATCAATGAAGTCTGACAAAATTAAGGATTACGGACGTCGGCGTCGTTGAGTATTTTTGGTGCAACGAATTATGTTTTAGTTAACTAGGTGTCATCCCCCTGTTCTTTTGCTTGGTTGAAGTGCTCGTGCGTGAACTCAAGATTCTTTAGTAGGTTGAAGATAGTTTAATTACAAGCTTTCATGACATATAACTATAACCAAGGAAGCTACTGCTACTTCCGTGGCTGTTTAAACATAATGTGCCTCGTACTTTAACCTTTAAAACTTTGAGCCTTCTCAAAATTAAATTAAAATGAATTGCTTCGCATATACATATAACATATATCTTAACTAGTAAGGTGTACCCTTCAATATATAACTACCGGAAGAGTGAAGCATGCCCAAATCAAAATTAGGTATGTATTCGACCGTTATACTACGTTATTGAACCTCAAATTGAACATCTCCACCGATTTGTGGAATAAAAAATTTTTGCCACCTAGTGACCCCTCTACTTCGACCCCCCACCCAGCCACCATTTTACCGATTTGACCAATGGTCCATTGACAAAAAATATCCTAATGAACTCCTCTATCCATTTATACAATAAAAATTTACGCCTGGGTCAACCCCACCACCCCCCACTTCGACCCCCGTACTTCCGGTCAATGACGAGATACATGGCTGAAAATCAATAGGGAATGTCCTCATGTGCTAATGTACTTGTGTTCCAAATTTGAGCCAAATCGGTCAACGTGAACGGAAGTTAGAGTGGGTACGGACACACAGACAGACAGACAGACAGACAAACAGATCAATCGCTATAACTACCTTTCAAGCATTTCATGCTTCCGGTAGTTAATAACCGAAAGGTTTGAACGCTAGGCGCTTGATTTTTTCCGTAAGCAGAGCATTGCCAAAGGACAAATGAACACCTAATTAATATATTTATCTAAACAATTAATGGAGTTGTCATATACTAATCCGTTTGTGATGCGTCCAGTTAGTGCCATACTATTTATGGTTCCGAGATATCCATTCGTTACCTATTTCAGTTAATTGTGTAAATAGGAAACTTTGCCATTAGTGGCGCAGAAAATCGTTTACGGTTGTAGCGTCAACACTACAGTTCATAACTTCCGTGATTATTGTGCACCTGAAGCAATCTGCATTGACGATATCCGAAACCTGTTTTCAGGAAATTTCATTTAATCATCCTCATTCATGCAATTGACCAATATAATGTATCGTTTACTTATTTTGTACCTGGCCGCGAGTGATTGGGAACTGAATATGAAGCACAATGTAGAGGTACAAACTTTGGTTCGAAAGTGCGCATTTATAATTTCCGTAATTTATTAAAGATCTTAAATCTTTAACATCGTTTCGCACAGGATCTTCATATCCATCCCTCATTTGCAATGTCGGAATTTCATATTTTTAATGAGGCGACAATGTTGGCAATTGAGTAAGTAGGAGTTACGTTAAGTAAGTAAACTATAAAATTTTAATATTTATAATTAATAGTTACACCTGTACACCTTATTCTACCGAAAATTATCAAATTATTCTACTTCGTTGGATAACAATTTTTGTTATTTGCAAATAAAGCTTTGAATCCTTGCAAACATTTTTCCCATAGCAATGTAGATCCATTTCTCAAGAGTGTTTCCAAAAGGTTCTATTCTGTGCGATTTAAATATGAACAAGAGAATTAGCGCAATGACTAAAAAAACTAGAATGGTTTACACTTAATGTTTTCAATTAATTAATAAACGGTGAAAAGAGGAACTTGGGTGGAACGGCGCAAACGACCTGGAGCAATTTCAATAAACAAACTTTTCAATTTCCTTAAGTCTCGTTCAGAGAAATGAGTAAATGAAATGAGTCTGACGTCACTTCGGGGAAATTATTCACTAGTCTTCACTTTAGTGGATAAACAGGTGGTTGCGTATCCCCTACTTCATTGATCATTGCTCTGATGGATAATCGTATATAAGATAATACCGTATGGAACCCTGAGGATCAGAGATATTGCACGCGTGCTAAAATATCTGCGAAACCTATACTCAATTTTTCTGTTGGCAGACAAGATTCGAACATGGGTAGCTGATATAAATCAGACATTATAATCTATCCATTAGTCCAGGACGGTGCCAAACACTCCGAATCAAACTCTCTTCTTTGCAGAAGTCAACATTAATAAATTTTCAATACGGTCGGAAATACTGATGAAAATTGTTTTTATGGATTGACTATTTTTGCACATCCTAAATTTAAAAATGCAAACTTCCGAAAATTAAACGTACCAGTCTAAACCATTGCACAGCTTTTGATGCCCAAAGTGTTCTGTATCTGACATTTAGAAATTTATTTCAATTCAACTGGCTACGCAAAGATAGTGGCCAGTTTCCTTAATGGGCGCGCTTCCTCTCAAAGTGCCGCCGTTATAATCAGACCTCCACAACTCTTTTAAAGAGGGAAATAAATAGTTAGGAGAACTCCGACTTGGTCCCATCTCGATAATTCCAGCGATATTTACCTCTTTGTGGCTCGAATTAAATAATAACGAGCCGTCCAAAAATCTTGTTTAGAGAAGCAATCCAACGTCGTCACACGTAATGAACCTATTCGATATTGAATGCTCTGAGAAACAGATTTCTACAGGTCTGACGAGTTAGTAAAATTATGAGAAAAAAAGGAAGCTCTTTACTTGCAATAGATGTTTGTAAATTTGCAACAGCTGCAAAAATTTAGATTGGACGTTTGAAAACAAGTATAAAAGCCATTTGGTCAACGAAACAACAAGACCGGACAAAATAGATTGAAGCTTCAGTTATGATATCGAATTAGTTTTTATCTTTTTCTTAACACCGTTGTGGTTGAAATTATTCTGGCTTCGTATTTGGTAATCATTCGGATGACCAAAACACTACGCTCAGTTGGCTACAAGTAGCTTTGTAGACACTTTGAAAATTTGTCAAGCAGAGTGTTTCGTCAAGCTTTAACTTTATGCTGGAATGCATTTCCTTACAGCATTCAATTGTCACAATCATATCCGTAAAGCTTCCTGGAATACTAGTGTAACAAATTGTTCTTGAGAAATTTAAAACAAAATTATGGAAGTACTGCATAGGCAAATCCGATATTTTAGAGGTTGAGCCTTTTATTCGACCATTCTGAGTAGGTTCCTAATTTTAATCAACTGATTTAATCCACAAACCGATACTCTCGATCATCCACCTGAGCGAAATAAAAGTTTTCTGTCTCCAAATTTCAAGACATTGGCTTGCATACTAAGCATGTCTCCTTGAGATGATTGGCCTATTGGGTATATTTGTATTATTTTAGGATGATTTACTACTTCAATTGCGTAATTCATACAAATGAAACCTAGACCACTTTAACTTCTACATTAATAATCAAATCCCAAAGCTCGCAACGTTACGAAGTATTTTTTTTGAACATTTCTTACTCGAACATACGAGTCTATCGGACTGTTTCACCTGAGATATTAATTTAACGCTACACACTCGTATTTATATGGGCGACAGCAATTTGATTCAAGATTACTTTTTGTAACATTCATTATTCTTGGAACGCTCACACCATCCCGTGTTAGTAAAAGACTTAAGATGACATAATGAAGACATAAGATGTTACAAAGATGATCCGCAGATATCGTCGGAGCATGCGTTCTGCGTTGCATGCGAAGGATTAGAAGGTGGCACGATCAGAAAGAAGAGACGAAGAGATTCCATGGATACGATGAATCTGTTGTTACTTGCTCGTGAATCATCTTTATTACCAAACGGAAAGAATTCAAAATTGCATTCCCTGAAAACAGATATTGCCAACGACCAATTTGAAATATTTCCGTAATGACTTTTACTTTGCAATTTTTTTTTACCCCAGTGAAAATTAAAAATTTGTAGAATTCCGACTGATAAAATACTCGTTGATATTAGTTTATAAAAAGCATGAATTATAAATGTAAATAGTAATAACGAATACATGAACGAACAAAAAATGCAAATTTTGCATCTGTGTTTAATTTTTTATAAATATTACATCTGGTCAAACAAACACAATATTCATAGATATATAAATTACACATGAAATCAGGACTGATTACATCCTTTTGTGTCAACTTCTGGAAAAACACATATTCCATAATAATGCCCTTTGATCTTTTAATCTGACATACAAGATAATTTACGTTACTGTCAGGCTTTTACAAAACGGCGCCGATTCGAGAAAATCACAATTCGACGAATTATTATAATTTCGACCTAAAATCGTCTACACTTTGCAGATCTAGTCATCCATTATAATGTGAACGCCATAAAACTAGTTGACTGTCTTTTAAACATCTATGAAGGATTAGTAGCTATGCATTCAGTATTCTCTTATGGATTGTTTAAAAAATATAAAACGATGTCATTTGTAATCTTGCTACAAAAGTATGGACTTAGTTCGTTGACTATTGACAATGTAATGCTTTGCATATGTATTTTTAGAAATAAGTTTGAAATAAAACGAAAGAAATTGGCCGCTGAATGATTCTAATAATAAACCCCTTATGCATAAAAGTTAATAATGATTTTTCCCCTTTGGTGGAAACACCATCAGTCGGGTCACGAGCAAACACACCAGACTCCTCGAGCTAATGCTACAATGCCTGTTGGTTATTAAACCAAACGGTAACTCACTGGATCACAAAGAGTACATATGATTACCATATCATATTCTATCGCACGACCATAAGTAGTTTGACGTCGACACTGTTAACTATGCACGCAGATAAGATTTTTCAGTATATCAAATTTTCTCCACTTGTATGTAATTGGAAGCTATTAGCTAGTTGAACGTGTCGTAATCAAAACCCCAGAATCAATAATCCAGAAAACAGCTTTGTTTACTGCCGGAAACAAGTATTTTTAACATGAGAATTAACGGCACAAATTTTATTTGATGTCAACATCAAACTTGGTAACTTTTTATCCGCGCGTTTGAATGAGGCAATTTGCAAGGTTTCCGAAGCCAAGTAATATTAAATTTCATCTAATCTTCCAAAATCAGGCAACGTTTGTAAATTCAGTACTTTCAATTGAAAGTAACCTTTATATACGACATATTTACATTGTATACCTAGTCACCCGGAACTCTATTGTAAGTGCCTTAATAAAATCTTTAAAAACATAAAGCCTCCCAATAGTCTTTAAAATTACTTGTCAACTATCTTCCATATTTTTCTCTCAATTAAAAATACATACCCTAATATTTAATATGTGCGGCACCAACGACTTCAATTGAAAAATAAGCCCAGATGTTTTGACGACCTCTCAAGAAATATTAGTAGATACTGTGAGTGAAATAGTCGACTGAAGACTCAAATCATTTCGCTAAACCTAACTTCATTTCGCAATGAAAAGTTAGCCTCGAAATATTTGTAACTGAGAGCTAACCTGCAATCGAGTAACCATATCATTTTGTTCCAAACTGATGCTCAGGACAGCGATTATCGGTCCTGTTGATACTCTGAAACAAGATTATTGGAAGATGAGTGTTTACTTACCATCCATGTCATCATGTCCGTTACAAAGATAGTTGTATACTCGTATCAAACTTTTTGTCACTTAATTATCTACCAACAATGAAGTTGTCAACCACAAACCCTCAATAAGTGATAAAGGAGATGCTTCTTTTCGCTAACTGTATTCCAAGATAACATGCAATTTGTTCTTTCGATGAATTTTAAACAATTTTGCTAGCTGTAGTATTAGCAGAATGTACTTATCTAATTATCTTGGATAAACAAAGAGACGGTGCTTATGTGTACGAATTGTCGTCATACATATGTATTTTACAAGACGTCGGTGTGACTAGAATAACTTTTCCGTCATCAATATTAAAAAAGTGTAAAAGGAAATAAAAGTGAAATTGAAAAATATACTTTCCAACATTTCCAAACCATGCGACCTGCTGATACAAATTGTGATCAGAAAGGTCATAATTACACAAACGGCGGTAATGTTGAAAATGTAACTTTCAATAAATCTTCCAGGTAGAAGCAAAATGCTTTAGTCACTGACTCCGTAACTTTTTAGAATAAGAACACGAATTATTCGTTAAATTCCAACAAACTTTTAAAATGTCATTTTATTTTTGCTTTAACGTCAATTCGGAAACAGTCAAGCTACGGTAATGGTGCTCTAGTCGAATGAACAGTTGCATCTTACGAAGAAATTCGTGAGTTGTAAATATTTATTTTAGATTATTTCTACTGCAAACATCGTCATAAGCCGAACAATAGAAGCGCGTTAAAATGTATCACTACATAGACCTTGTATTTGAGGCGATACTTTAAATTGCCTGCGGCCGCCACAAAAATAAGTCGTGTCGAATTGACCCAACACACATTTTGGTGGGATTCGTATTGTTGCCTCGGCTTAAAATTGTGCGAAAGTATTAAATAATTTTTAAACCCGTGTATCCGTTAACGGGTTGACAGGGCATAAAACCAAAAATCAGATCGAAACTGAAAGCGAATATTATTTTGTTGCAAAATTTGCCCGTAAAACAAAATACGTGGGGATTGCAGTTTTGTGTTTTTATGTCTTGTGCACATAAAGCAAAAATGTATGTTTTTTTACATCAATCGATTAACCAGGACAGAGGAAAGAAAGACTTTTAGAGGGAGCTCGTAAATCATTTTGGTTTTGTTAAACGTTTGCTTGATACGGTGAGTATGGAATGTAAATTAATAAACGATACCTAATTGGTATAATGGTTCTTAAACAAGTGATCCTAGTTGTGTGATTTTCTTTGAAAAATCAAATTTGCCATTGCAGATACCTGGCAATCAAAAGCAATATCGATTTTTTTAGGATGTCATGAAAAATATATTATTTAGGGGCCATCTACCACACTGAATGTTCAAATGTGTCCAACACAAAGCAAATCATTTTTCTCTATGCCTTCGATGGTTAATGTTATAGCTGCGACGTCGTGTGACTTGTGAATAGTGCGACGTCATTGACAAGACGTGTGCCCCAAAGTACAAACCGCTTTTCCACCAGATAGAATGAATGGTTTTGGAAGTTAAGTGCAATGAGGAAACATTTGCGACAAATTTTTGTGATATTTTGCGAAATTTTAAGAACATAATGCACTAAACAAGCTATTTTTGTCGTGTACTATAATGTTTGAATTGTCATTCCGTTGCACAATACTCACTTTTACATTTACAACATTTTACAACATTTACATACATGCGTGAAGTGTGAATATGTACAGAAGCGTACATTGCAAATATTGAGATCTGCTGGAGTTTAGAGAATGAGTCTTGTTGTTCACTAGTGCTGAGCAAACCGTATATCACTCCCTATTTGATTGTTCCTAAATATTAACTAACGGCATTAACAAAGTTATATGAATAAAAAATAAACCTCCATCGGTCACATTTTTACTGACCAACATATGTACCAATTTTAAATTTTGATTCCGATATAAAATACGCCTTTCCATTCGTAATCTAGGGCAATAATTTTTATATTGCCATGTATAACTGAAAAGATGATCTGCATTAAACAGCGTACAAAGTAGCAAAAAATATAACAATATTTTCACTTTTTTCTCTTTCTTTGAAAATGGGATTATCCTTTTGAATAGAGCTATGAATTGCATTGCGTTGACTTTATTCATACATTTTCGTCTGACACGTCATGACGTGTCGCACAATTTTCTTCCATTATTTTTTTTGTTTGAGGCTTGACGAAGGCCTACTGCAATATTGGCTTAACACTGCGGTATGTCTTACTCCAGCCTACGTCGTCGTAGCGAGTTGGAAATCACTATTTTGAAACATATTGCTCTTCCAGTTGCATAGTGTCAACAATTAAATGTCTAAATATGACATCAAGCTATTAAAAATAATGGCTGCAACTGGACTTAAATAATTTTAACTTCGACGGCGCTTTGGACAATACCTTTGTACTGTAAGATAACATTTTGGACAAATTCAAAGTAATTAATTATGGTTGAGCTGCATTTAATTAATGTGAGTTTTTGCTTTTGTGTGAACAATACAAAGTGATCAATTATTCATGAAATAACGTTTACTTCAGTGAAATGTAGATAGGCAGATATTTCTCATAACCCAATAAACTATTTTCGAGTTGCTAGTGTATACACGTTACATTGCTGCACAGTGACTTGCTTTAGTTAATTTTTCTTCCTTTTTTCTATCTCTAGTTTTAAAGGTAATTAGTAGATAACACTAGCAACGTATTAGACTGTCTCTGCTTCCTATTAAAATCTTCGCATTTAATATTCTAAGATTCAAAACTTTTAACATCGGGATATACAACATGTGTTCAATCTCATTGTTTTCCATCAAATAGCTTCTTTAATTGATCGCGAAGAACATATTTACTGGTTTTTAAAACTCTATTTAACCTAATATTAAGAATATCAAACGCCAACAAACACCATAAATCTCGTTACGAAAGACACGTCAAACCTATTGTGTTGTTAACTTTTGATATTTAGTTCTTTAATGAAGCGGCATCCAACCGAACCACAAGTTATTTTCACTTATGCGTTTACATTCTCACTTCAGTTGTGTTTGTGGGATGACAAGATTTCACATTAATTATCGAAAAACAATAGCCGTTTATTTATTTCCATAAAAATATTACTCCAATTGAGCAAACGTTTGAAACTTGCAGAAAGCAAGTTGCATTCATTTCGCTACTAATAAACTAGTAAACCTTAATTCCAGACAGCACGGTGCAGTGTCAGCTAAACTGTCGTTCCATTCTGTGCGACTAATATGCCAACACGAGAATTAACTCAAATTTAATGATAAATAGTTATTCGATAGTCCTTTACTCGGCTCATTTAATAGTCAATATTATTATTATATTATATTATTGTCAACTAGATCATAGTTCAATTCAATTATTGGTGGGGCATCAACCTGAAAATTGTTCTCCTTGACACTTTTATCCGTTTTCCTAAAGCTTGATTTTAACACTCCTGCCAGGATTATTGTCAAAAATTAACGAGAGATCTAACGTTCCGCGTCTTTAACTTGCAAGATATTCCAATTTTGATTACGCTTCTTATTCCTCGTAACAAGCAAGATTAAACGGCAATGAACCTAAATGCAAAATATACACACATTCAACAACTTGTTGTCACGATCAAACAACTTACAATTGAATCTATTTTATATCTAATATCCAGGAAGCCTGGAGTCCTAAACAAAAAAATTATTTTGACGCCAATAAAGTTATTTAGCTTCCGCGAATTTGTTTTTTTTAATCTTAGGTATTCGTCCGTTCTGGTCGGTTAGTTTCTTTACTCGGTAAATTGTTGTAGATGAAAAGCTGGTAATGGAAACAAACCAGATTTTACCTCACGAACGTTTAACATTTTGTTTTGCTACTGAGATTTTGTATATATGCGTCAAGATGCATTTATATTTTATATGCGTACCTGTTCATACAATGGGGAACGGAAATTGTTGACTTTGTTGGACTCCAGGTTACAGATTTAAGTGCTCTTAATCTCATCGAAAGGAAATGAAGTTAGACTGCAACTGGCTGTAACGTGAACTCGTTATGTAAACGACATGCTTTTAAGGGGATAGAAAAATTTTAGTGATTAAATGTATTCGCAATGGCAGATTTCGCAAAGCGTTTTTGATTAAGCATCTGCAGTTAACAATTAATCAAATGGCGTTCAGTCTAACAAAAAGCAACCACGTTTATGGAAAAATTAATATTACCGTACTATAGAAGCAGGCAGTTAATGACAGCTACTCCTGTGTATGGTTTGGCAAAAGAACCCTTAGGTTCAAATCGTTCTTAACCGATGGGACTGATTACAATACATGGATCAGGCATAGTTTTCTACGTGTAGTATTTTTATTAAAATGCACACGATATTCTTCAACATAACATGAAAGACTGATTATTCGTTCGTATTGTATGACAATTCATAAAAGTGCTGAAGATGTATACACGAAACCTTTGGAAACTATAGAATTAATCGCTGATGTTATTTGTCAAGTCTCTGCACTTGTCTGGATTATTGCGTTGGCACAAGATTGATATGATTGGTAAAATGTCACCAACTGCAATATTGCATTTGCAGCGACATTTTTAGATTTTTGTAAAACACGAATAACTAATAAGGTCTAAGTATATCGGTTTCACTAACTTATGTATGTCTAAATTAATATATATATATACATTAAGGGTATATGTCTAGAATGTACGGAATATGGATCTGTACGATTAGAACGTCGCTCGGGATATGTTTTGACATATATATGACCGCATACAGTTGTTAGGTTTGTGGTGCACGAAATCGCTTAGGATAATTGATTATGTAACTAGTGTGTATCAAAAAGCCACAAGTCCAAAAAGCCACAACTCGGAAAATCAAGTAAATTGTTATTAGAAATGCTTAATTGCTGTCGGGTTAGGTTATTTTAGGTTAGGTGAGGTTAGGTTGGGTTAAAAATTGTAAGAAAAGTGTTAGGTTAATCGTAATTTTGATTGTGGCTTATTGGATTTGTGGCTTTTTGGATTGTGGTTTTTTGGACTTGTGGCTTTTTGATAGCAATCATGTAACTGAAGCGTAGCTTTAGTTAATCCTTTAGTCTTTTGCCTGTCTGTTCTAGCTGTAACTTTGATATACCGACTGATTTTCTTGCAACTTGGCTTATAGATTCCTTAGGGTACAGGTAAGAATGATATTGAAATTTACGGGAATCGGTCACTGGGGTGGAGTGGGGCTCGCAGGAAGGTAACTATCTTTTAAATGGCAATTTATTATGATTGTTTCTAATAGAGAATCGAGAGCTTGTCATTTTCTTCGCAGGGAATACGGGGATAATTGGAGCTTTAGAAGTCAAAAAGTGGGCACATGCTATTGAATAATCAAATCCATCAGCTACATATTTTTCATCATTGTTTAGCATGATTGAATGATGTAGCATTGTTTTCGGGCTCGTGTCATCAAATGTACCTCCAAAAGCATTTTATAAACCGAATGGGATGATCCGCTGTCTCATGTCTCGGTGTGCTCCGTAGACTGTGAAATATTGAAAAACATGTAGAGTTGTGTCGCAAACATTATTTCAAAACTCTTTCATATGTCAGTTGTTGGTTGACGTCGTCCAGTTCGGTTATGTCTCAGAAATCTCTTTTTACTAATTCAAGGTATCCAGACCGGAGTAAAGTGGTTAGTTGCAGTAACATGTTGTAACGAATAAATTGGGTGGAGTGATTCAAATAATTCCTTGCAATTTGTTATCGTTTGCCAAGACCCTATGCGATTATAAGATAATGATAAATTTACTTGGTGCATTCTCTGCAGCAACTTTATCAACTCACCTGAAATGAAATTATTTAGCGAATACCAATTTCGTGTACTTTGAAACTATTCAGAGATGCTTTGTTTGCCTATACCGCCTCTGTACTCATGTATCGTGCTGGTCGCTGCTCTGGTAAAACTCCGATATCATGGAGGATTACTTGCATTTTGGAATTTTGACAAATGTGCAATTCATATGGCTTGACAAGGAACAGCAGAATTTTGAAATGCCTAGTTTTAACTTGACTACATAGATAAGTATTATAGGGTCAGCTGGCAACGGAATTGTATATTATTATGTAATCATTGTATGTAGAGTTTTTTGGATTGACATTAAACTTTTGTGATGATTAGCTATGCAAACATTTCTGCAATTGTATGTACAACAGTAATGAATGCTAATTTCTACTATGTACCAAAGTAAAACTTTTGAACAAGTTACAATTAACATTTTATGACAATTCTACGCCGATATAGACATGAACCTAGCTCTATTCGTGTTAAGGCTGCGATCTGTTGTCGTTACTTTGGTGTATTATGATTGATAAGCAATTTTAATGGCTACATGGTGACACTACCGACTTTTCGGACAAAGTGCAATTTTTCAGTACGATTGTACTTGGCGTTCAACCAAAGGAATCAAGTAAGCTTTTTCTAGTTATTTAAGCTTATTGTCAAAGCTAATTTGAAAACATTCTGCCTAGAAATCACTGAGTGATAGGCATTCCAAATCTCAAGAATTGACGGTTGACTTTTGACTATCTCTTTGGGGGTAATAAATATATTTTACGTGCAAGTACAATACATACTTTATAATTAGAACTCAGATATCTGTGCATACTGATTGTGAGTAATTGTGAGTACTTTAGGTAGTAAATCATTACTATGCAGAAATAAATCGTTAACTTAAGATATTAGATCAATTTTGTCTCAATTCTGGATTTTTGAAATGACTAGTACTCAGGGATTTCTCAACATAATGTTTTCAAACTAGCTTTGACAATAAGCTTTAATGTCCAGAAAATGCTTACTTGATTCATTTCTTTAAGAATTAACTATAATCGTATTCAAAAATAGCATGTTGTCAGAAAAGTTGATAGTGGCACCATGTAACCATTAAAATTGCTTATCAATCATAATGCACCAAAGTAACATCTACGGTCCGCAGCTTTAATCCGAATTCTTGTATTTAAACTGGTCGGACTCGACAATATACGAGCAGTGGAAATAATTTTTTAGTGGATATTTTGATCGACTAGTAGGTTTCCATTGTGCCTAACTAGAATGCTAAAGTGCAAAAACTGTCCGTTATTGATTAGATCGTGCTACGTTTGTTGTCTTGTGGAACGGTTAGATAAATTAATGACTTACTTTCAAAAATGTGAGCGGTTTCTCCGAACTTTACGCTGGAGAGTGCATTGGATTCAAATATTACATGACCTCAATAAATACTTATTTAATGTAAACGAATCATCAATACAAATCAATTCCTTCCAACATGTTAATTCATGTGCTGTTTGTTTTGAATCCAAACACAGTTTTTATATTTTTGTATTGGAGATATGATGCTATCCCTACTTCACGACAAGCTCAACTTCTATTTTAAAGTATGCTCCATATCGACTCATTTAGCTCAGTGACGTAAATGGATATATTCAGACATTGAAAGATTAATATGTCCCAGGTATGATTGTCGTCTCGGAAAGAATATTTAAAGTCTCTGATACAAATAAGATATGTACTTGTCCTGCATCCTTCACCCTGTTAAAATCAAAAGAGCAACATTTTTGGCCGTAATCAACAGCATAATCAAACACAATGTATGATGGTGATTCATAATCACGATTTGGCAAGAAAAATATTCCACCGGGTTTGTTGCAATTTGAAGACATGAAAGTACGGAGAGTTTCAAATCTCTACCTAAGAGCTAAACAACCCTGAAATGCAAACTTGGATAACAACAGCCGATAAAAGGAAAGCCTTGGATAAAATATTAGCGGATACTACAGCTTTTCTAAAACCCATTATGCATACGTCCAACCGTGAACTTTCCTATTTTATTATCTTCGGAGGAGCGTACGTTGCAAAATGCAAATCTGACAATCCCTACATTCCATGGGGTCAAAAACCTGCAGCAAGTAGGTAGTTGGAAATTAAAGTACAACCGTTGACTTATTCAACTTTGGTTAATTCTTGAGTAAAAATGGAACACCGCACAAGGCATTTTCGCACACAAATGTATATATACAATATGCAGATGACTTTTCAAAATGTGTGGGGACAGCCACTAAATATATTCCAAAGCAGTAATTCACTCAGTTATCGCATTTCGTTAATGTCTTCTTTAGGAATGGCATTTCTTTATTTAGAAATCAAATGTTACGCAACGTTTTGGAATTAACTATTGTAAGAATTTCGTATTTGAGGGAGTTTCAGCTATTGACTAGAGAATTGGTGACGCCCTTGCACATAAACCGTCTTGTTCTGAGTTTTTATTGTTTACCAGATTAAATTGAAAGTTTCATTTGGAAACTTAGTTGAATGATATGTACTTTATTGTCTTTGTCCTCATGAGTTGTTGCCCCATGAATAATGAATGCGCGAATGAATGTAGTTAACAGACAATGCAAACTTAAACACAGGAACAGTCAAACTTTATGCTTTAGTAACGTAATGAATGTAAATCATCAACTAGTTTATTTTGCTCCGCTGTAACGAAAAAGGAATTTTCGATAAGCAAATATGTATCAGTTTTCTTAAGAATCGAATACAAATTGAGTCAAGTAGTAGAAAATCAGTTACGCAATAATATACTATACGTAGTAATATGTATAAAACTCATTTTAAGAAATTCTGCGGTGAACGCAGTTCAGAATATCTAGTCAAGCTAAGTGGTGTATAAAATATTGCTTCAAATCCCATAATTCCAGCTTGCTTTATCTTTGGTTTTATAAATCGCAAACCGATTACGGCAATAACTAAACAAGAAAAGCTCAAATTTATTTACCAATTAGTTAATATAAATTGAACATGGTACAATCTGTCTTGCTGAAGCATACATGTGCATTTGTTATAATTTTTAATTTTTAATGTCTCTCCATCCACTTGCCATTATATTAGATAAGTAGCTGACACGGGATTATAGTGGAAGCAATTGAATTTATTAAAAGCCAAGCTTTCGAGAAAAAACTATTCTCTTCATCAGGGCCAAAAAATTATGAACACGAGAAGTACCAAAACAATGCTTATCATCACGAAGAGTTATTAGATAATAACTACATTTAACAATAACTGATATGTTAGATCTTGACTATTTAAAACAGGACTTGCTACTATGGCGGTCTACGTTTCTGGAGGTGCTTGTGAAATTTTTAATTTACGGAAACGAAGCGTCGTTTATTCAATGCTCATTTGTCTCACAGTTCATTTCTGGATATGCTTAGACAGCTTTGCAACTAGTTTTATTTCCATGAAGGCATACTTCAATGTGGTCTTTATAATGCGGCGTCAACGTTGGCAATAAAATAAGTGGAGATTATTTGAAGTAGGCTGACGCAGCAACTTTTATATTTGTTATAATTAATAGGTTATGTACACCTAATTCAGTGGAAAATTATCAAATAAATGTTTATATTTTTTGTAAATAAATCATCGAATCCCTTAAATATTTCCACCATAGCACTGTGCACATCTATATCTGAACAGCGTTTCAAAGGCATTCTATTCTGCATGACCTAAATGTCATCTGAATCATTAGTGGAATTGATTGCGGAAAAGTATTGGTACAGATAAATATTACTTGTGGAACATAGCGTTTAAATACGAAGTATTGAAATAAACGAATTTTCGTTGTTATCCATTGTAACTGACAAGGTTTGACCGAGATTTTCTCGCATTGATTGAAATCTGCTCCTGACAAGTATTCCTTATCAGACACTTATACCAGGATGTACTTCAAACGTAAATTTTTTATGCGATGGTTAACATTTATACTTGTCAACAAACAAAATGTTCCGCTGGGAGAGCTTCTTCGGAACGAGAATTATTCAATGGGAATATACCGACATGAAAAATATGCTCGGATTCATTCCTAATTTTCCTTGCAACGCAATTTATTAATGTACTACCTGAAAGCAAAAATTATTTTATGGTAGAATCTCTAAATGAATTTGAGTCTCTAATTGTGACGTCGTCAAAGTTCCCTTCACACGATTTGTCGTTTTTAAATCAGGTAGGTTCTAAGCTTACATCAGCCCGAGCTGTTGCGTGTTGTTTGATTTTGATAAATGATATGCAGTTGTACAATCAAAATAAAAGTTAGTTTTTGTTTTTCCTATTACTGTTCGTATTTCTACCACGATTTGTTATATTTGTGTACAGTACGTATGTCTATATTTTATAACTTCACACAATTAGATGTTAACACAAACGTTACGGAATTTTTTATTCCTTCTGTGCAATAACTTACTATATTTCAAAAACGTTCGTAAATTTTCTCAGTTGCTGCAAATGTCACTGACATTATGTCAGGACAAATGTGAACTAATATTGATTAAAGTCGACCAATGAAGCAGTTCTGAATGTCAGATGTTTTTCATTTCTACTACTGGTGCCCACATTCCACAAGAAACCGAAGCTTTAATTATCTTTGGGTTGACAAGAACAGAATGATATATTATTTCCTAATATGTCGTCAGAACTACACAAAAAATGTAATGAATCTAATTAATTCGTTTAATCAATTCCACTACCCCATTTGTTTTATAACTCATTTGTAAGTATTTTGAACACACAAATGGTAACAGCTTTAACGGAGCTAATTAGCTTTCATCCTCATCATTTAAGTACATGTAGTCCCTTATTTTGGTTAGGTGCTACAACCGTTTCTTTCTATATTCATTTTGGAATTGTTCAGGTTAGAATATGGTGTGTACAGTGTTACTAATTTGTTATCCGTCAAAATTAAGGTAACAGCTAATGAAGGAGACTTGGAGGAAATTATCTCAAATGATACGTTAATATATTTAAGGAATCCGATCAACTACTATTCCCACTTGGTAGCGTTTAGCGTATACAGTCTTTGATTGGATGTCGATTGAATATAAATGGTAGATATCATCCACTTCAAGGCAGGTATACCAAAAATTGTACAGACTATTGTCACTATACATAGCTATAGTTCCATTAGCTTAGTATATCCGTGAATGCACTGCATGTAGAATTCTACAGAACGCATGCGGTTTTGGAATTCTCGTCGCCTGAAATAAACTCCTTGTTTGACGAAATCGAATAAAATATAATTATCGGTAATTAGATGGCACACTACAAGTTATTGTTCAATTTGGGACCACAACGTAACCGAAAGTCATCCAACGATCAGCGATTACAGGCCCCCCAATGGTAATGAAAGGGGACCATGAAATACCGTACGTTTCACCACTTATTTTCTCGATTTCAGACCCCGAGACGCCACAAATGCCGACCATAAATCATTATTCGTTTAGTCCAAATTATGTGGTTCATATCCGACACGGTCGTTTTTGTAAATGCAAAATACGTTGAAATTGTCAAATATCTTCCATATTATTTTCAAGTAATTAGACAGAGTGAACTGGGAATCCAACGCACACCATTGCTTCGTGGTTCAATATGAATTACATTACACCATTCGAGATGGTTTAACATTAATTACAACTTCGTAAATTTATTGGATCAAATGGAATAATTTCCCTCAAAATCAATGTGCAATATCCTGAAATTGTCAAATATTTTACAAATTATATTATTGCACGCGAACCACTCCCAACGCGATCCCAACGCGAACCACTACTTTGTGGTTCAATAAAAGATGTCCATAAAAATAAGAATTGCGTTAAACCATTGGATGATGCTTTAAGACTAATTAAAATTTTGCACCTTCGATCAACTCCAAAAAACATCGAAAAAGCATTAAAATTGCTCAAAATCAATTCAAAATATCCTGAAATTGTCAAATATTTTCGTGATTATATACAATCCGACGGAGTAAACTGAGAATCCAACGTGAACCATTGCTTGGTTGTTCAATATGAATTAAAATTGCATACGAATTAGACTAAAGCAATCAACTCACTAATTCAGCACATCAACAATATCTGTTATATGACTATGAAACCGTACCTTCGTTTTTCATAATCTGACCGGCGGCGTTTTGACGCATGGGTGGCAAATAGCTATGTATTTGTCACCCTTACGTATTTCGGAATTACAAATTATACCGTTGTCGGAATAACTAGTTGGGTAAGGTTGCACATCAACCGTCATTCTCCTCATAAGTTGGCAATCGTAAAATGTAATTTTTGAATGCACATAGAAGCATTTCTAATGCCTTGTTGCATCGCTCCAATATTTTTTGGCTAAAATACAACCCGTTGGATGACCTCGTAATATCTGTAATTCATACGGTGACATGTCTCTGATTTTATAAAACAGTAGTGATAAATCTGAAATGTAATTTTTTCCTTCTATTTCTTGAACTATTTCTAATACAAAAATCAAATAATTCTCCTACTACTCCGAACACAACGATACACAGCAACGAAAATGATGGGGATCTGACTATAAACTACAGAGCGTTGCCCCCGAATTTATGTTTGACGGCAGCAGTATGTGACACAAATTACTTTCGCATCAAAAATTATTTTCTCAGCGCCTTCGGCGTCGTCGCCGTTAAATAGGCATTTCTTATAGGCTTGAATCATGATCCATATGAGAGACTGTAATTTTCAAGTTAAGAAGCTATCTAGGAAGGTCGCAATCTATTGCAAGCATTTTATTTCCCATTAATACGGCAGATATTCAAATTCAGACACCTCACTGTAGCTTCAGCACCATATTTCATAACTTCCCTGCTGTACGTGCATCGCATCCATCTACCTCAATCCATCATCCCAAACCAAGTTATGAAATGTAAAATTCGTGAATCAGGTAAAGTTTGTAAATTAAGTTGATCAATTCAAAGAAGGTTTAACACATTTTGAACCAGCGATTCATTTGTAACTGAATAATCATTATACAAAAATTTGCCTCAAAATATCAAAATTAAAAGCTACATTATTTACTTTTTTAAATTCCTAAAATGTTCATAATATCGTTTAAACCTTGCCTTGAATCTCAGAGCCATAATCTGATACATTATCCATGTTTCGCCAATACAGGCAATTGAATAACAAGTTGTGATTTTACGTATCACGCTTACTGTGCAATGCAGATGATTGATAGTTTCTCTTTATCGCATTCTACCAAACAACATCACAGGTTTGCTGCTTCGTTTAATATTTTTAATTGCAAGTTAAAACCAAACTGCAATCATTTCCTCATATAAGTGTTATAATATTTCTCTTGGTGTTTCTAATAAACTCAGCTCTGTATGATTTATATGCCAGCACAAGAATTATCTCAATTGTTTTGTTAAATTATTACTTAAGGTGTTGCCATTGCCATTCTTTTTAAGTTTGAAGTAATACTATAAACCATCCTCTAATTCAACCCAATGTGACTAGCTAAATGCAACCAATATTGTTTCGCACTTTAACAGATTCGGATAAATTATTATTCGACAATCGTGCCGGGGTTTACTCCAGAAATGACACGTATACGGAAGCGCTCAAATTAATACGCTTCCAAAGCATTGTTCTCCGATTGCTTCACATTACTCACAACATGCACGATCCAATGGGAATAAGCACAAAAACAAAATGTACACACTTTCATTCGTATTTAATCCAACAACTCCTTTTCAAACTCATTTGCAATAAATTAAAACGATTTTTATGTTTGAATCTCTCCAAGTCTATAAACAAATATACGACTGTGACGTCGGTTCTGTTGTTTGGCTGCAATAAATTGTTCTTCATAAGACAAGATGATTGTACGAACTTATGGCGTTTGGTTCCTTAATTGGTTAATATTATTCATTATAGCCATTTTTAACGGAACGTTACTATAGTTAGGTTAGGTATCAGGTTCTCCCACACACACTCGATTATTTGAATTTCGGTTTCATTGAACGCAGCACTTATAAAACCGGACGGAGATATAAATGTTCGAAAACGTAACTGATTGATGGTGTTCTAGAGTCAAAAATTTTAAGATAGCAAATTAAAATACTTACCATTGAAAATATTGTATACCAGAAAAGCCACAAATGCCTACGCCCTTTCAATATATTCTGACAGTGTTGACAAAGAAAGCACATACCTAAATAAGAAACGAGGCTCAATAGGAATTTTACCATTAATAGATAAACGCATTCTTCTGTGGTTTGTGAAAATATGACAATGATTCGTGAAATCGATACGTAGTGAAAAGTGGGCAAGTTTTACCTGTTTCCATACAACCTTTGTATTCCCATTTATGTATTGCTATTTACTAGTATTTATTTGCTGTTGTGCGTCGCATAATGTCCGATGCTGTCGTAATTTAATTGTGATCCAATATCGCATTTTCGAATTCAAAGGTTAGTGGTAAGATATTTTTGCATAGCACTTGACATATTTCGCTCAGTTTCGTATTTGCAGTGAAAGCTGGATCCAACTATGTACTTACTAACTGTATTTGCGAATAAATCTCAAATTTTGGCATAAGTATTTGCGAAGTGAACGGCAACACCGCAAACCTAAATACTAGATTTCTCTTCGTGACGGATAGAGTTAAATTGTGACATAGAGACTGCATCATGGATTCAAGGAATTTAACACACTGCACGACTGAAATAAACTTTAAATCAAAATTAATAACATGCTACAGACTAAATCAGTTAACTAACTCTCATAGCACAGAATGCTTCGCAACAACCTGCTCAACTTGTTACTTGGTGATACCGTCATATTTAAATTTTGTGACAATAGGATGGCGCAAAAGTGACTGTCAGTGTTGCCTGAGAGCAACTAATTATCATACCAGCACAATTATGAATTCCTTTTTGGATTTACCGACACATTGTATGATATGAAACAATGACTAATGAAAATAATAGTTCAAGACAACCTAATTTCTGTCTCTGGCTCTTCCAATTAACTGGACTACAGCTACGCTGTGGTTCAAATTAATCTGGTTTCCAAATTTCCGAACATAAACTTTACGGTTGAAGAGGTACACATTTATTTTTATTTGCATTAGTTAGATAATTCCGCTGTATTTCGGTAGCACGTTATAAAACTATTGGAATTTCCATTTAATCGCTAGCAATATCTCCACTTTAAGCACCTACGTTTCAAGCTACTCAAATTTAATGCATCAACGTACGTATATAGTTTCAAGATTTCATAACAACTTTGAAGGATGAACGATCTGCTTAGTCAGTTATTAGACTGCTACCTTGAGTTTCAACTTTACGTCACCAGGTTGACTCAAAAATATTTTGTATGTATTATTATTCCTGATGCACATTCTTCATCTTAATCATATTCTGCTTCCAGAGACCACAATTTGCAATTTGACAAAGAAGAGGAGCTCCATGGATTTGACTGGAATGGTGAATCTGAAGTGTTTGCTTCCAGCCAATACAATATTACTTATGTATTAGTTATGACGTATTTTTTAGTCGTAGTCATGAGACAATTGCAGCTTATTGAATGAAAAATTAAAATAAATGTCAACGTTTCGCTCCCATTTTGCAGTTAATGGACACTAATACAGCACGACTGTACCTGAGTATCTCCAGAAATATTTACCAGTGAGAGTTGTTTCTGGGGTAATACTTATTCGTATAGATATGTCTGACGTCTGTATGCTAACAACTATGGGAACTTTCCTTCTTTGCCTTCTAAAGTTTGCTTAGTACATTGTTAGGTAGATTAACGATCAAAACAAAATATTTCTGTCATTCATATTCTACCCACTTCTCAGAAATAATATTGGTTTTTTGGGTATTTTTCAAAACTGCAAGTCAATAAGTCATTTTATCTTATCACTACTATCAATGTAAACAGGTGCAAATCCGGCATCGACACTAACTCACTCACTAAAATCATTTATTTTGAATCGTACACACACTGTACAGCAAAACTAAATACACTGGCAGAATGACTGAATTCTGCTCTATAAACGGTTGAAGAGTTAACTTAGAACAACTCACAGGAACTGATTAAATAATAAGGTTTAAAATTGTGGTTGTTGTGCGAGAGTCTGGTTGTATGAAGATATGAGTGAGAGAGCCAATTGTGTTGAAGTATGAATGCTCTCAGCCGCGCCGCGGGCAGTTCAACTGTGTTCTATTTCCATTAGATTCATTCCCTTTAACGATCAAAACAAAATATTTCTGTATCATTCAAATTCTACCCGCTTTTCAGAAATAGTATTGGGTTTTTGGGGTATTTTTGAAATAAACTGCAAGTCAATAAGCTGCTAAACGTTTGAATTACTTGCTATAAATTTTGACCACAGGAACCATTAATTAGGAAAGCCCGGAGCATCTTTCTGAGTTCACGTTTCCGATCAGCCACTTTTTAAAATATAGTCACTGACCTCTACCAAATAGTTATATGTAATTAAATTAATTTCTACGCAATAATGACCACTAAGGACGTCTTTATAATTAAATCCGGCAGTAGTGCGGATTTGCTTTCCCTAGATTCCATAGGTTTAATGGAGCATTCCGGTTGGGTTGTAGCGTGCAGGAGTTTCCATTTTCTTTGTATTCACGAGATGTTGTGCTTTTAATAATATGCGAAATTGATATCACATTGAGCTGAGCTACAATTGCATTAGGAATCATCACTAATTATTATTTTTCAACACGGCCCCATAATTAGCAGCCGGAATGTAGTTGAATGAATTAACTCATTTCAATTGTTTACCTTCCGAAAAATATTTCCATTAGTGGGCAGCTGAAACGTCGTTGAAGTTGTTTTTACTTTCAGGTTGACATTATCTGACTAGGCATTTAAGCTGGAATGTTTTCAAGGTAGGGATAAGTGAGAAAGGGAAACACAGATGAACAAAGAGCCTATAATTGATATATACTTTTGCATACAACATTTTCTCCTTTTCAATATTTGAATGTGTACACAAGCTTACTCATTTTGGGAATCATTCAAATGAATCAGGCAGTGATCTCTGTAAAATAATAAGTTGGAATTGGAATTGGAACCAGTCCTAACATCTGCACCAATGATAACGATAATGTCGCCCTTATCAATAAACTAGCGTACAGTGGGATTTTACATGAGGGTAGGTTCCACTTTTATGTCTTGTGTTACAGTTCGATTGATGGAAATGAACGTGTGTACTTTATTCGCACGATGCGCTGCCATTTGAAAATGCATACTTGAACTTTACATTGCCCAAAACTACAGAAAACAGCGTTATATTTTTTATCCGAATGTAATGCAGCTACGTGCTTGAGAAACGTGATTCTATACTTTAAGACCGAAAATTTAAAGCAAACTGATACATGAAGCAAAGCGATACATGATTTTTATATCAATTATGGACACGATTATGTCAACGAGGGTGTTCATTTTCTTCCAGAGTCAATTGGTTAGCTGGAAAATTAGAATGGACACATAAAGACAATTGCTAAAATCGTCACGTTCATCCATGGACCAAATAGTCTAAAAAATAATTTCATTCTGGAATTGGAAAGAAATTTTAGCGTACTGAAACAAAACACATCACTTAAGTACCCAGCAGTACATTCGGTGACACTTGTAAATTGTCATTCGCATTGGGTGATGCTATAATTTTAGCATGTGGTTGGTTTGAGATATTTGAGATAATAGGCACCTATCTCTGTCAAGAAGAATAATTCGGTGTTGTAGCTGATGTAACTGAAGAAAATGCATTATATATCATCATTAATCAAATCTATGTTTTTTCATCATGAAACAGCCACGTATGTTTATTATACCTTTAGAATTACGATTACTTTTTCCATGTATTTTCCAGGCAACTGGTCGATTCAGAAGTAACATTTTAAAACTTTCGACAGCTACGAGACTGCACAAGCAGAAAACCAGTCGGTGTACTTGTACCAGTACAAAAAATTATGACGCTGCGGTCCCTTCAGTTTTATTTGTATTGAGTCAATACATTTTTCTCAATGCAGTTTTTCTACACAATTGATGTATTCAGGATTGAACGTATCAGTGGGATTTTTTTAAAGGGTCAACTACTTTTAATCTGCAGTTTATTGTATTTACAAATAATTTAAATTATTCTTCATTTTATCGAAATGATCATCTTAATATTACGAACCAAACATGTTCACAACTGGCGATGGGAAACACTTCCTTTATATTGTAATGTGAACACACACAGACCTAAATTGCATCAAAATAATACAAATTGTTGGTACTCAACTATAAATTGATTCCTGAAATTGTCTTTCCATGATTCCTTAATAATCCGTAATTAATGATGAAACAGCAACATTTTGCGCTGAAGCGTGTATTTGTGAAAGCAAGAAAAAGAATATTGTATTCGAGCCATTCTTTACTCTCTTAAAAGTTCAGAAAACGTGTTTAAAAAAGCATGCCACAAGTCATCTACACTACCTTCTCTACCAGCAAATGACTGAAAATTTTTGTTTCTTAAATTAAGATGTAACGGAGCATAATACTGGACACTATAAGTGTATTATCTCAAGTAATTCTGATAAACAAATGCGAATGTATTTATGCATCACTTGTCTTACGACGTCGTATGAAATTATTCCTGCCCGATGATTGTAAATTAATGAATGAAAGATGGTCGAGCTGGTCAGGATGTAAGATGAATGGTCAAGGATGAAAATGCTTAGAGGCTGTGCATATCCTGCTATCCTAGCTTAAAGATCACGACTAGACTTCTGTTTGTGTAACCGCAAATCTGCCAACAAATCATATTTAAACGAGTGACGTTCTAAATATGCACTAATTTAAGGATGAAATGTCCTAGTCCGTTAGATGGTAAATATCATCTTATGGTATGGGTGCATAAAATAGATGTAGACGATTAAGAAAATGTCGATGTCTACTGACGTAGAACTTGTGATTCATTGCAATAAAAATGTTTTCTAACGATAATGGTAACAAAGCAAGTCATTTATATAGTTTAGCAAAATGATTATTCAGGCGGTCATCAAAACCTTTCTGTTTCCTTGAAATTGTTATATCAATCTAATTAACACCTATCGCGTAATCCCAAACTTTTGCAACATTCCATACAATCTCATAAAATTAGGTAGATTTTCAGTGCATTTATTACATTGGGATGTACAGAATCATAATTGAAGTCTAACAAGTTAAGGTTGTGAGGTGTAGAGAGCGCAGAGAGAAACGAGGATATGCCCCTGAATCAGTTTTTTCTGCTGATTCTAGCGATATATTTACTTTTTTGCACAAATGAAATTTGTACATTTTACGGGCATTTTACAGGATGTGAAAGTCATAAATATAATTTATAATTTGAGGAAGTAAAGCTGTTAATAATTTTAAAATTGTATCGTTCATTAGTGATGATAAAAATAACATGAACAACGGAAACAACCTTTACATTTCACTTTTCTCACTCCATGACTCCTGGATGAACTTTCAGAAATAGAGCGACTGAAATTAGAGTGTATACAACGAATTTTAATAGTACATTCTTGTACGATTGTGAAGAATGTCCGGTAAGGATTCAACAAAATTATTTGCGACGAAGTGAAACAAATCCTCCCAAATGCAACATCTAATTGCAAGTTGATTTCTAAAATCGAGCGACGTGCAACAAAAGTGTAGTTCCTTTGGCGGACTGCCGCAAATTAAAAATGAAATAATGCATTGCTATCTGCTGCTGTAGTGCAACGTTATTGTGGTTTATTGCGGCCTGGTAGTTTGGTTTGTTGAGAAAAGGTTGAAGAATGTAAAGTTGGTAGTTGTCATTGGATGGAATGAAGAGTATTTGACACGTTTGATTGGAGTAGATGTGGTTTTGGTAATGTGTTAGTCTACCCGTTACCAAATATTGAACAATGTTTAGACAATTTCTTGTACAAGTTTTTGTGCAACGATTAAAATCACCGTCAATGTTTCACGGTGAACCAACTTTTAGTTACACATTAAAAATTGAATTTGATGCCACCCCATAGCTTTGCTTCATCAATAGAAGAAATAAAAGGATGGCCTTCCATCAATTTCAGACAGCCTTTCAAAACCAAATTTTGTTTTGCGTAAAGTATTTGTGGTTCATTTTTCGAAATTATATTTCCGCAGAGGAATTATCGGCTTTGACGAACCTAAAGCAATACTCCACTTGCAAGCAAGCAATGTACCTATAAAAAAGTTTTGCGCTCCAAGTACCCAGTATTTAAGTTAGAGGCAGTGATCTCTGTCAAAAATGGTTTTGTGTCGAATGAGTCTAAACTGATTCAGCGACATTGCAGCGGATGACGTCGGTGCTAAAAATATACCTACAGTGGATTTACACCCGTTGCAAGATTCTAACCGCGGAAGATTCAATTAAAGTATGGTTGAAGATGGAAGTTTGCCTTTACTTTCATAAGCTGCATTATGGGTAATGCATGATTAAGAATCCCATCCAACAGAATGATAAGTAGAGTACAAATCACTATCAAAGACGCAACATTGTGTCACTCTTCGTAATGTGAAGTTTCCACCTTTGATTAAATTAACACTCAAACTATATCGCTGTAAAATGTATTATGTCTAAGTAATTTCGTTGACCCAATATCAAGAAATGACTTTTTTTAATATATGTAGTGTTGTATGATGCCTTTACGATACAGTTGAACTGTTTATTCAAGTTTGACAGTGACCATGTTGGCTGATAGTGATGACATTTGGCGGATTAGTTTACTGAACATTGGTGACTATGTTTGTAGTAGCAGCAAAATGAAATACCGTCTTTGCATTTAAGTGTTTGTATCATTGTACAGACACAATTGAAAAACGCAATTGTTTGAGAGAGGTAATAATAATATATAGTTATATCCACAGAAGCCTCTTATTATTGCGAATACCATAGATTCCCCCATCAATTTTCGACATTCCAATTAAAGACAAAGTGCCACAAGTAATTTCAACCTTCGCTTCATATTAAAAAATAAGCGCCCCAAAATTTCCTGTGCGGCTGAGGAAGTGCACAGTAATTTTATGACTACGTCGATTTTTAGGTTGGTGTAGTATTTGCTGTTAAAATATGGATTCGAGCGTCTTATTGCCGTGCCAGTCAAGTTCTGCTGATTGCATTTTTTTCAGTTGCAGGTCGGATACCCTGGTAGATCCTGCAAAAGGAGCAATTTGAATTTGGGCTCTGGTTGTCTCGCGAAAAGTAAGTCACTTGTGATGATTGAAATTTCTTTTGTAATAAAGTACTTACTTCGGTGGCAATTTGGGAAATGTCCCAATCAGAATTATCTCAATTAAACTTTGCTTGCTTTCCAGAGAGGAATGTGGATTGTAAAGCGTTTTTAATTCGTTATCAAAACCGAATGTTAGTATAAAAACATGTTCAGGTTTTGGTTGGTATTAACTTGACCACAGCAACCATTAAATGATTCACCATGACCGTATCTAGCGTGCTGGCCTTTCCAAAATTGTCATGATTTAAAATGACCGACAGTGGTCTTTGTTAAACAATAATTTGGAAATGGGCGGTGTCCTTGCAGTGGTAGTGACATGACAATTGATGACGTCTTTAGCAATAAACCACATTACAATGAAATATTACACGCTGCCAGGTTTCAATGGCGAAAAGTGGTTTGAGGTTTGTTTGACAAAAATGCAAGAATTTAATGTACGTTGCGCATTGACTTATTTGTAAATAAGCATGCTGTCGCAAACGAGTTATAAACGTAATAAAAACAAGTAAGGTGTAACCTTTAATATATAACTATCGGAAGAGTGATGAATGCACAAATCATAAATTATGTATGTATTCGACCGTTATACTACGTTAGTGAACCTCAAATTGAATATCTCCAACGATTTGTGGGAACAAAATTTTGCCACCTGGTGACCCCTCTACTTCGACCCCCCACCCAGCCACCATTTTACCGATTTGACCAATGGTCCATTCACAAAAAATTATCCTAATGAACTCCTCTATCCATTTATACAATAAAAAATTTCACGCCTGGGTCAACCCCACCACCCACCACTTCGACCCCCGTACTTCCGGTCAATGGCGAGATACATGGCTGAAAATCAATAGGGAAGGTCCTCATGGGCCAATGTATTTGTGTTCCAAATTTGAGCCCAATCGGTCAACGTGAACGGAAGTTAGAGTGGGTACGGACACACATACAGACAGACAGACAAACAGATCAATCGCTATAACTACCTTTCAAGCATTTCATGCTTCCGGTAGTTAATAAGCTTCAAGTAGGAATTGCAATTCTATTGAACTAACACAGAATCCGCTGTACCTAGTGTATATCAGTGCACTTTTAAGAATTTCGAACGACCTACTTAGCTGTCATTGAAAACAAAGTAATGCCGACTTGTTTCTTATCATGAAATAGGAGATTTTTGTTTTAAGTTTTGCTTTGCAGTTTTCAGATATGTTTGCGCTACTCGTATGAGTAAATGTTTATAAATTAAAGCTCGTAATCAAAATGGTGTGCAATATTGTGAATGAACGCTTTGTAATGAAATCCGACAAAATGACGTTTGCGTGATTCAAACGACCTGACAAGCAATGTTGCGTGTTGTCACTATTTGTTAATACATAGGTCACGTATTGAGTGCGCTTCTTGAGTAAAGAATCTTACTTGGCTGGTGTATTGATGGGAAATAAGTTTTTAACATGATTTGTGGTTCATAATCCCGTGCTACCTAGAATAGGAAAGATTGTTAAGGTTTAGGTTGCACCATCTTAAGCTCAACTTCTAAGGGGAAAATCAGAACTCTCGTGTTTAAACCGAACAGAAGCAGTTTGACGTAAAAATGAATGTTTGTCAGTTTTATTACCCTCTGAAATCAAAGACAATCCTGAATTGGAACACTATCTCAAGTTCAGCAATATAACATTTCCACCGTCATTGATGGATTTACTGCAATGCTGAATGTTTTTGCATTTTGCTGTGCTGTAATACATAGAACTGCTTGTATGAAGCCACCATTCCATCAAATCACGTATAATGGGACGCTTACTCTTAACATCTGGGGAAATAATTTCCAATCGAAGAAAATAGGACTTCCAATTAGTGCATACTTTTAGATTAATGACTAACGAAATTCAAACTTTTTAACAACAGAGCAGGGTCTATGTAAACTTTTCAAATTGCAACAAATTTATACTAAAGTGGCTTTATTCAAATTTCCAATATGTGTAATTTTTTAATTTATTAATGAGCGCCCAAGGATCTCATTTTCTGTCATCGGTGTCTTTATCTTTATATGGACTGAAGTATTTCAGACGATATGTCCAAATTTAATTTCAACAATGCGCCTGTGGAACGTCGTACGAGATGTACTTGTACATCAAGGATAATTTTGTTAAAAAAGTATTTGGCCTTCCGTCTGATATGTGTAAAGACGTTGATAGTTGAAGTTGAGATGTGGATGGATACGGCAAAATTACGATTTTGCATTATTAGTTGCAGATAAATTATTGTTTTGCTATAACCGTTTTGTTCCCTTGCCTTGCCAGAGTTATAAATTTCTTTAAGATGTCTCCACATCGATGGTACCTACTATCGATCGGGAAAGAGAAGCCCTAACATCAACTAGTTTCTTGGGCTATCCATCACGTTTATCATTATGGGACGCTATAACTTTTATTACTATAATTCAAAATTACGTGCTGTCTTATATTCCTTCACTAGCGCCGCACCTCCGGCAAACATTCGGGAAATACATGTTAAAGTGGGGAAGGTTGAGATTGAGACAATGTTGTAATTTTCTCCACCAGATATTTACCCACAAATTGGCATGATTCCAATGGTTGATTTAATGGAGATTATTTTATTCATTTAAACGGGCACAACGGCAAACGTATTGCCTGTTTAACGGCTAGGTGATTATGCATTACTACACAACGCCGCTATGTTTCGTTTGTGTACCAAAATCGCAATTTACCTTCAAAGTTGAGGTGCACGGAATGTTTGCAATGAATGAATTACATATAAATTGTGCCGTTGAGAATTAAAGAGTGTATGTGTTTATGTACAGCGTATGTTGCCTGTCCGTTGTAACAGAAGCAATGTGTCTTCCCATGTATACATCCCAAAATGCATTCGGTACAACATGAATGTTTCTTCAGTTGCAGCTTCAACCGCGATATGCAATCTGTACTAAACAGAGATACTTCTTTACTCGTCGTTGTCGAGACGTCGTTAAATTCCTTTGGTACAACGAATCAGTTTTTCTACTTATCTAGATAACTGCTGCTCTCTGTTGGTTGCTTACACGTTGAAACTGATGGTAATGCTGAATGAAATATTCGTGCCAGAGTTCTGGAAAGTTGAAGGTTATGCATTTATATGGGTCTTTTTGTTGTCCTATCACGAGTTAGAAAATATTTAGCTCACAGGACGCATGAGCTTATCCTCCCCGGATGTTGACATATAACAAAAATGAACCGCATACGTCTCATTCCTTGGCATTAAACTCATTAAATTAAAGGAAACAATGTGGCGAAGGGCATATAATTTTTGAGGAAGCATACCTGCAAGAAATTCTGAAAAAAAACTTACAAAGGACCGAATAACAATATTTATCGATGCAATATTGACCTACATACAATACAAAACGTGCATAGGAGTGTGCAAATTGTAACAAACTGTAAAATAGTAAATTTTCCGCTACATGCGACAGCAGTTAAGCCTGTACGTTTAATTATAAACTCGGTCAGGCTGAATGTTACACGGAGTGGTAATAATTATGCAAAACGATGGCAATCTTTATTCGAAACACTGTAATTCCGAGGATTCTCTCATGCTGAAATAAATAGTATGACGTCGGCCGGGCTATTTACATACATATGAACGATTTATTTGCTTGTCAGATTACACGAAGTTCTTGACTTTTGGAATTGGTAAAGTAATAATAGGGGTGCATCAAAAAGCCACAAGTCCAAAAAGCCGCAATCCAAAAAGCCACAACTCGAAAAATCAAGGAAATTATTATTATAAATGCTTAATTGGTGTTAGGTTAGGTTAATTTAGATTAGGTGAGGTTAGGTTGGTTTATGTAAGGAAAGAAAAGCGTACGGTTATTAATAATTTTGATTGTGGCGTATTGGATTTGTGGCTTTTTGATAGCAAACTCGTATTATAAGATAGTACGCTTTGATATAATGGATGAATGGTATTATAATTAAGATTTATGTGTTTATTAAGATTATCATCTCCTTGGATCATCACAACAATTGTTGTTATTTGGTCGTTAAAAATCTTTAGTATTTAAACTGGAAAGACTTAGAAATTTATACCATGCATGCTTTCGCGAGTATCCAATTTCTTCAATTTTGCCGTCCTTCTGATTTATGCCGATTGAATCAAGCATTCATTTCAATCGGTCATTATTGATTAGATTATTTAGTATTTTTAAAATTAAAAGTACAATGTATTGGCAGTTTATCCTCCGACATATTTAACACTTCTACGTTCCAACTTGTATTATACCAACCAGTATTACAAACTATTTCGGCGAGTTTGACAGATCTGTCATGTCACTTGTACCATTCTACCTTGATATTTAAACTACTCGACGTCGAATTTACTAAAATAATTTTTCCTAAGAAGTTCCGCCGCAATTATTTTTCAGCTGTATAATCATAATCGGACTGTAGTCGATTGATATCACCTAGAATACCCATCCATGTTGCGTGGAAACTTTTGAGTGGCGATATGCCAACGGCAAAGAATCCTTGAATTTATACAACTTCATAAATTTCATTTCATAAATTCCGATCTATTATTCATAAATAATCCGATCAAACAAAATATATGTTCCTTTGTCCAACTTTCTAATTGATAAGCATAAAGATAACTTAAATTTCCATTTTAAAACCACTGGATCAAATTTTCTACGCCTTTCGGAACGAAAACAGAATTTCCGAATTTTTTTTGTATTAGAAATTCCAAAGATAGTGTTTAAAAAGAAAATTCTTACAATAACATGCTTCAAGATGTTACGACCTGCACCTTAAATTATTAACCAATATCTAGCATTGAGAATAATCGGCCCACCGTCATCTAAGTAGTACAGGAAGAGCACGCATGCTATACGGCAAGAATATTACATGACGCCTTCATTTATTTACATGCATATGGTGTAAATCTTGTAGTATTTATATATGATCGGTGAAGTTTAACTTCAAATTTGGCAAATGCAGATCTATGTAAAAAAAAACGTGTTTGCACACATATTTTTAACCATGTTCGGTTCATGAATTTACTATTCAATTAAAACCAGAATGCTAAACTGTCAAGTGAATAAGAAACCGTGACCATAGTATAAAAGTTACAAACGAGTTAGTTCTGCAGCCAGGTAAATGTGTTAGCCTCGAATTTAAGCAAGCCACTTCACCCTAGCATAATGTAATGGTGAGCGAAACAGTTATATCGTATAATTAACAATATCTAAACAAATTTTAGAACTTGAAGGGAGTGGCTAAATGAACAAACAATAAAAACACTCCATTCAATTGCATTTATTTTCTGATTTATTTTCTAGCAAGCTTTGTCAGTTTAATCGAACAACTTAAAATGTCTTGCTTGTAACGCACACACCAGTTTACACTTTGTACTCATAACATCAATATCATGAGAATTATGACAAAGGTCGCTTCTAAAGCAGTCGTGATTTTCTAGCCCGCATGGTCTGTTTGCTGTCTATTGGGACCTCCAGAAAAGAATGGTCCCGTGGGATTTAAATTGGAGTTGTAAAAAAATAATGCGGTTGCATTGAGAATTGCTGTTGCGCCACACTGTGTTGCGCTAAGCCTGTTTTTCTCTGGAAATTCAATTCGAGCTCCAAAAATTTTTTTCGTCAATTCGTTCGCTTTTGGTGTGGATTATATACAAGAAAGACCCGAAGAGTCCGAATATGATGGTCTTAAGTCGCTTCAAACTAAGTGGTTTGAAATATATGGAGAAGACTGCAAAAAACAGTGAAAAAACACGATTTTTTGCAAAAAAGTTTAATTTCTGAAAAAAAGCGGACAAGTCAAGCTAAACGCGTTTCCGATTCGTAAAGCCCAATCCTTCCTACCCAGAAATACGGTTCTTTCACACCTTGATCGATCCGCCATTTTGAATAATTAAAGTTTGAAAATGTCGTTTCGAAAGTTGGAATGGGGTCGTTCACTATATACATGCACATCCACCCACCAAAAGTGATCTCGGGTGGGTGGAGAACTCGACATTATTGTTTTCCCAGCCACTGGCATCTTTTACGAGTGATATCAACCATAATACTAGAATTTTTATAATGTAATTTCGATAATTTTTCGATAATGTAATTCATAGATGTTGCATATAGACCCAGAAGCTCTAAGCTCTTTTCCTTATACGGTATGCATGATTGTAATTAAAATTCGTTACATCGCCTAGAAAATAAATTAAGCTATCAGTTGAATAGTAAGGAAAGGAATTTGTGAATGTCAGCAAATTTAAAAAATTATTTAGAGTTTATGTCCTAGTATTGAATTGGAATACGCTACAAACTAATCAACTTTTTAAACTCCTCACATTCGCTAATCCACCATGATAAATTTCTACAATCTACTGGAAGAACGATGATACATACTCTCAAATTTAGCTGCAAGATTAACTATCGTGAAACATTAAAGGATATATGTAACTGGGTAACACTTAATGTCATTATCCGTCCAGAATTTAGATACAATTACTGAACCTGATAGACAAAGCAATCGAAATCACAATATCATTGATGTCTCCTTCTGTTGGTCGCGAATTGCACTTTTGGAAATTTATCAGTGTAAATTGTCAATTTTTTGAATGTATCATACATACATAATTGTAGCTTTTCACGTCACATTACCATATAATTTAATTACTAGCACAAAATAACATGACCAATTTGTCATTTCTTACCTGTCTTCCAATACAATACAGGTTCCCAAAATTAAATAATTTTGCCATAAAATATCATACCTTTATATGAAAAAATAACTATTCCTTAAACACAAGACTAATTTATCATCCAAAGAAAATAATCAGTTATCCAAAAAAAAATATTTTTTTTGGATAGAAATGTTTGATGTTAAATTACCACCAAAACCATGATTTATTTTGGATGGAAAAATGCAATGAATGCTGACGTTTTATCAATAGGCTTTTGCCACAAATATTTTCCCGGCTTTTGGTACAATCGGAGAATTGATGGAAAGCCAAAACGACTGATAAATTTAAGAGTATCTGTAAGACAATTGTTTGCAGTATGTACGTACCAGCTCTGTCTCTTATTTCCCGCCACAATGTTTAAATTTGCAGCCAAAGACTGATTAATTTTGAAACGCTTACAGTTTGAAATGGAATTACTGTATGTTGATAGTTCCACTTGTTGTGATAAATCAATCCCGAGGACATTCCAGATGGAAGGATGTTGTTGTTGGATGTTGGAAGGATTTGATGCCCACAGGTCTCTTTTAGTCCTTATGAAGCGTGCAGTATTTAAAGCAAATTCGTTTTCAATTTGATCTAGCTACTAACGTATAACCTACCAATTTCCTCACTAGAAACGAATTCATATTATTTCTTTTTTATCTAGATTCTAAATGCTGAAAATATTTTTCATGAATACTTTTATTTTGTTGTCAAAACAGAAAACTATTTAAGTATGTTTTTCTGCATCAAGTATAAAATGCACATTTCAAGGCGGCTGTTGTGTTGTATTGCGTGCATCAATACTGATTGTGAGTTTTATAACTTCAGCGTTTATACTTACCATTCTTGAGCAATGCCAAAGAGAATACCCGGTTGATTATTTTGGTGTTCACCCTTTGCTGAAATGTAATTTGCTTTTATGTATGATGAAAAAGCCCATGTCATGGTACGTGATTTTTTTAGGAATGTATTTCCAAAAGATTCAGATGTCACTTACTTCGTTTAGATTTCGAAACAACTGAGTTCTCTTCTGTCGTCATATCAAAAATTACTAAACGTATCCTTCAGCAAAGAAAACTGGATATATGCACATCGTTAACGTAAGTTAGGTTTATTGGACCACTGCAGTTTCCCAATACATATACTTCACTGAATTGCACTGTTTCTTCCAATAGAAGAAACTCGACTCTTCCGCTTCTTTTGATATAAGACGTATTTTTTTCAATTCATACTGAACGCTTATTATCGAGTCTTATAAATACACTGCGATCTAAGTATGGAACGGTAAAAGTTTGCAATTTAACCACACTTTCCAAAGGAAAAGCTAGCATAAAACTTATCAAGACACATAAATCAAATAAAACCTATAACGAATACATGTACCGTGGTTTTTCCCGTTTCATCATCTTCTGATGAAAGTACTTTGCAAAGTGCGAATCAAACTGATTTTGGCACACATGCATTTCTCAAGACTAAAAATTTATGTTTTCCAGTCGCTATGGAGCTGGAAATGAAAGCACAGTGATTGGCAGGTTTCCCGTGAATTTAACTAATGGTTCAGGTAGTGGAACGTCGTCCAAGTAATTTCCGCACGTAAAGTTTAATTTATGAGTGGAAGGTAGTCAAACTGCATGCAGCGGACTTTTGTGGTTGTTGAGTATGAGCATTTGCTGCTTCAAATATATGATTGCACATCTTATTTATCCCATTGTCATACTATTTATAGTTGGATATTGACACGTGACATTAATCATCTTACCAATGTGGCGATACTTCTATACTGCAAATTTCAAATAGACAATAGATCATAATGGTTACATAGATCTATTGCTTTTGATAAAACCTATTATTATAGTATTTGAAAGCACCAAAGGAATAATCATTCTAATAAGTAAACAAATTTGAAACCAATGACGGTTCTACCAGCGATGGATCTGCTAACAATAAATTTCGTACAGCGTACATAAAGAATTGGTGCGGCGGTGCAGTTGCTCTTACGTGAAATGTATTTACGGACGTGAATTTTAGGGAAAAAGTGAATTTCATGATAGTGATCTTTGGGCTTACAAAACAAATGGGTACAGATTTACAGATTAACAGATTTTTAAAGATGGTAAATGGTACGAACTACGTAGAGTGTATGTCATATTTGATGATCTCATGTCCTATCTCGTATAAAGCATTTAAATGCGCAACTAGGTAACAATTGGCTTGCATGAAAATCTAATTGTTCCTTTCCTCACTTTCTGTTGTTATCTTTTGTAAAATTAACAAAGGTTCATTAACAATGGTAGCATATTTGCTAAGGCTCACGTTCAGCTTACTCCTAATTTACATTAATGTTTGATTAAGTATAGTACTAACTAATGCTGTTCTCGTGTTAGTTTAATTTAAGTTTTGACGATTATTATCGTTTTCCGCAACTTCAAAATCTTACTTATACACAATTGAACCAAATAAATCCTTGTATCTCAAGTAAACTTTCGCAGATCACATTTCAAAAAGAAAATTGAAGTTATTTGTTCTCGTTTCCAAGACACCATGATACTCCAAAAAATCCTAACGATGTGTTCATTATTAATTTTGACCACATAGACGACTTAGACGTAGACCAAGGACACTCCTATGAGACGTGGCCCTTCGAACGAGCCGCTATTTAAAAATCTGGTGGCAATCTGTGGCATATAATAATTTGCTACTGGATGGAAGCGTCATGTCAACTGATGGCGTTTTTAATAATAAATCAGCATGCCGTCAGTTCCTCCTTATTGATAGATACCAATGCAAGGAATACGTCCTGGAGTTCGTTGAAATAAATTAAAGTGCAAAACTTTATATTTAAAATATGTTGCACTTTAAGTAAAATGCAATTTAAAATTACATTTCCTTCAATTATAAATCGCAATAAGAATCATCAATAAGCAATTATTTTGCTTTTCATAAACCCGTTTGAGAGCCAATGTTTGTCGTCCATATGTAATCCGGTTTCGTTTCTGGATCATCTTCAGAGATTTTGCTGACGACCAAAATGGTGGTGTACTCCGTTTTCTTTAGTACGTACGCTACAATCGTTGTAGCAGACTTGTAGGTACTAATTAACGTGATTCTACATTGGCTTTCCGAAAGAATATTTCATATTTGATCAGGTGGGACGTCGTGAAAGTTGTTTCTGTATACAAGCTTGAATTAAATAGCATCAGGTATGTCCACTCAGCTTTGGTTATGTGCAACCAACAAGGATAAATGGGGAAATGAAATTTGTATATTGAAACATAATAACTGTTGCGTGGTTGTGCATAAATTATTTTATTATGCAAAAAGTGAAATGCACATTCCCAAATAAGGAATATCCTCTTAGTATAATTAAAGTTTTAGGATGACTTGATTTTCATCGTGAAAATATTGACATCAGTATTCACAGGAAATGCCAATAATTTTACAGGAAATACCACTGAATGAAATAGAAGAACGCTTTACAGTTACATCTCATTCATTTGTTTCTATTGCTGCTTTCGTGTGTTATCGGTTGTTCTCATCCAGGTATGCACACATTTTTTCTGACTGAAAGCGCGCAAGAAATACGATGGACGAATAAGATTCCAACCTGTTGCTAAAATCGGACAAAAATATCCTTTACGTGAGGGTTAAGGTCTTTAACTTAAAGATGTGCATCGTCCTATGTTAGTAGACGTTGTTTGTAACCGTTCAGAAAAAAATATTTTTCTTAAGAAGAGTGAGTTCTAAATCTATTTACTAATTTGATTTGCTACTGAATTGCTTATCCTACTGCGCTATTAAAAGCATGAACGATGAAATCCAAGAGTGTAAATAAAGTATACTATATACATACTTTCAATGCTACGCTGCGATTTTCGGAGTCCCGGGTTTATTATCTGTTCCCATAGATACTACAATGTAACCAAGAGATGGAACCGAACGGTAGCGGAGTGACGCTCAATTAGTTTTATGTAACTACATATGTATTAGTATTCTTGAAACAAATAAGTAATCCTTTTCGGCTGTATTAGAGAATGCATTATTGTTCAGCTTTAGTAATACTCAATATGAGGCGACGCTCCAAGAAAACAGAATTTTGCAATCTACGACAGAATATTAGCCCCATGGACTTCAATAGAAATGAAAATTGTGTACATTTCAATGAAATAAATAGATTCCTAAATTAATATTTAGTTCTTAACATAAAGGGTTATTTCAACCTGTCAAGTTAATATCCCCGTCACTGACTCGAGAGCGGAAAATGTTGATTTTGAAAGAAGCTGTGGAGTGACTACCATCGATAACAAATGGCAGTATAAAATTTTGCTCAACAATAGCTTCTGTGTACCCATTTATCCCTCCAAAGCCAAAACTCTCATATTCTCTGGGATGAAATTAACGACATACGGATAACATTTTATGCAACAAATTTATTTCATTACTGAGCATCTAGGCCGCCACGGAAACTTTATTTAGACACAAAAATATTTTTATGGATACCAGATCAGCCGCTTTAACCTCAATTGGTGTTGTGAAGATAATGAATATATTGTTGAGAGATGAATGCATATAAATAAATCCTGAATTTTATTAATTTCCTGACAGCTGCAAATAGTATCTTTTACATGACATTATCCGAAGCGTTATGAAAAATATCTATCCATTTTGCATTACTCAAACCACAAATCGATGGAATTAATTTCCTGTTCCGTGCTGCAATGCTGCCAATGGTTGTAGCAAAAAATCCGGAAGTTCAAAAATTTTGAAAATCCGGATTTTTGGTTTCCGGATTTTTGGATTCCGGATTTTTGGCCTTTCGGATTTTTGCAATTCCGGATTTTTGCAATTCCGGATTTTTGGTTTTCCGGATTTTTGGACTTCCGGATTTTTGGCATTCCGGATTTTTGATCCACACCTTGAATAAGTTTGTGTGTTTGCTCCTACCTATAATTGCTCAGTATGTATTCCCATTTTCATATTAGTTATAGCTGAATATTTACACGTTACAACAAACATCTTAACGATCTGCCGATACCACTATTCTGCAAAATTTAAAGTTTGTAATAGACAGTAGTTCATTAAGGTTCGATAGATCTATTGCTTTTGATTATAAATTGACTTGGATGAATTCGTAATAATTCTTATAACGGTGTGTTAATGATTGTAATTTGTAATTTGCACTTCTACATTAACGTATTATTACTACGAGTATTATATATTTGGCCAGTATTATACCTTTTATTAACTACCGGAAGCATGTAATGCTTGAAAGGTAGTTAATGCGATTAAGTTGTTTGTCTGTGTGTCTGTGTGTCCGTGTGGCAGTTAACACGATTACTCCTCTCCACGTTGACCGATTCGACTCAAATTTTGCATGGAGGTACCTTAGGGCAAAAGTAAGTTCGCTATTGATTTTGGGCCTCCAGGCTCCACCCCCACGGGAATGGTGGGGGGTAGGGTCCCCCATACTTCTTTATGGGCAAAAATTTTTTGTCGGCTTATCTGATAGAGAATTTTAAGCTGATCATTTTTTGTCATTGCACCATGGGTCAATTCGACCAAATGTCGGAGTGGTGGCTGCATGACCCTCAGGGGTCAAAATATATTATTTGGGAAATTTATCGAAAATTCAAGATTAGCGTTTGGGGACATGAACTGAGTGTCAAATGTCTCAATTTCAACACACAACGCGTTTCCGGTAGTTTTTTAATTCGGGCTTACACCCGTCCTAGTTACTATTTCCAGTTGAAATGGTGATATAGGTTTCTCAACAGTATTGGTTATGAACAACAATTTCTATTTACATTAATCTTCACGCCACTGCTGGTACATGCGTACCAATGAGAAGCGACGAAAGTAGAGATTACTTTAAATGATATACCTAATGAAAGGTTGAAGATTTGTTCCCCATGTACAAATTACTCCACACCTGTTGCAACTTACAATTAATAAAAGCATTAAATTATTGAACAAACAGAACGTTGTTTTTAGCATTAAAGCATATTTTGTACATTGTAAGTTTTATACATACTGTTTTCCACTTTAAAGAATCATACAATGCCACGTGTTGACTATAGGCTTCAATGCAAACAGTAACAATTGTCATACCATGAAATCAAAATGAGGACAATTAGATGACATACCAATTCTGTATATAAGTGGTGCAGTTCTGTTCGATGAAACAGATTTCGTATGTTCAACATACGTGATTGATTATAATGAATTATCAAGAAAACGTTTTGTCAGAAGAGTTATGACAGTTTACTCTGCTGCACATCACAGCGCTACGAAGCAGCACAGACTACAATAATTAATCACAATTTGATGTAAGTAAGTCAATAATCGTTATTCCAAAATGATTTATTTCGCGATAAGTTAAAATTTGGAGTTAGTATAAACCTGCTGGTATTTTGAATTTCTTTAGCAAGTAGCTATAGACCTGGTTAGAGCAGTTATGGTAGTTGATAAATTAAAATGAACTTTATATGGTATTTATAGATACCTTTTACAGGTTTATGTTGTAGACATTGTTTTGCACATCCATCTGTTATATTTTTATTGTGAATATTTTGCATGACGCTTCAATAGCGTTGGTGCAAACAATACTATTCGGGTAACGATTATACATTCGGTACCCCACCAGCATTGCTGCGATGCATGGTAATTATTAGTAGCTCACTGGATCACAAAGTTTACAAAATGGATCCATCAAGGGCTGATTCGTTCCGAACTGGAATTCAACGGATAATTGAACGACATTCTGTCCCTCAATTTCTAGTCAACAGAGCTAAGTGGATAACCTCAACTATTCAAAAAATTCAATCAAACAAAGACATTGTCATCATTAGTGCAGACAAGGGGAATGCCACAGTAATTATGAAGAAGAAAGAATATGAACAAAAAATTCTGGAAACCCTCTCTACTGGCGACTATGTGACAATTCAATCAGATCCTATTGATGTTACAAAAAAGAAAATATCAGCCATAAGAGAAAGATGTGCTTCACGACAATATGAAGGTTCTACACAGTCCGGTGATGAAGAGGAGAAAAAGAAGTTCATTCGAGATACGCTTAAAACGTGGATTCCTCAAGAACCCTTTACACCGATTTTCTACGGTTTACCAAAAATACATAAGCCTTCTGTACCATTAAGACCAATTGTAGATTTCAGAGGTTCCATATCCTACAAAATAGCAAACCACATAGACTTCGTTCTGAAGAAAATATCTGAGAAGGGGAAATACAGCACAACCAACTCGTACACCTTCCTGGAAGCAGTAAAATCAGTCTCAATCCCTCGTGGATGTAAAATGGTATCTTTTGATGTGGTTTCACTATTCACACGAGTTCCAGTACAATTTACAATTGAATACATAAAGAAAAGACTGTTAGCTGATAATTCTTGGAAAAAACGAACAAAATTCACTTACCAAGAGCTGGTGGGATTAATCGAAATATGGACTGAAACTACATTCTTCCGCTTTAGACAGTCTCACTATAAGCAAGTAAATGGACTACCAATGGGGTCTCCTATCAGTCCCGTTATAGCAGAACTATGTATGCAGGCGTTAGAATAAAATGTAGTGGAACTGAACCCTTTTATCAAATTCTGGATTAGATATGTAGATGATGTATTCGCCATTGTAAAATCAAGGAAAGTAGAGTCAATAACCACTGACCTTAACAATTTTCATCAGTCAATTCAATTCACGGTAGAAGAAGAAACGACACAAATTATATGGAGCGAACAAAAAAGCGGTATCTCCTTTCTTGACGTATTCCTTATAAGAAACGAAGATGATTCCGTGGGATCCTGTGTCTACCGAAAATCAACGCATACTAATCGCTATCTACATTTTACTTCTAATCACCCCATGGCTCACAAAATCGCAGTAGTCGACAGTTTAGTAACCCGAGCACTAAACGTTTGTGACGTGAATTATGTTGAAAAAGAACTACAATTCATCATCAGTAGTTTAAAACGTAATGGCTACCCGTCAAATTTCATTCAACGAAGGATTACAATTCAGAAACGGAAACTGGAAATAAGACGAAACAATGCAACAGCAATACAAGCATCTAATGAAGATAACGATGAAGAAGTAATGGAGAAACGTGCCATACTACCCTACTATGCGAAGGTCACTGAAAAAGTTGCAAGTTTCATTCGGAATAACTCAGAACTAGAAATAGGTTATGTACCCCAAAACAAAATCTCCACGTACCTTAGTGGACACAGAGATAAGAAAAGAACGACTCCTGCAGGAATATACAGTTTTCCGTGTAGTGGCAATGAGACTGAAACTTGCTCAAAAACCTATATTGGTGAATCTACGCAGGGCATAGAAAAACGAGGAGCACAACATATGTATCATGTCAGGAATGGAAACATCAACTTATCTGCAGTAGCTGATCATGCATGGTCTACAGGACACATTGTTGACCCCAAGAACATTGTTATAATTGAGAGAGAACCAAACACGATCAGACGAAAAGTGAAGGAAGGGCTTTATATTCAACACAATCAAGATAACATGAATAAGAATAACGGTTTCATTCCAAAACCTGGCTGGACTCACATCCTAGGGAAAAAATTTAAAACGCATTTGGAGAAACGAAGATTAAAACCACCATAGCAGCTCATATTCAATAACAATGAGATTCCTAGCAATTAATTGAATTGAATTACTAGCAAAATTTTTTATCATTCATAAAATAGATATTTACAAATATTCTTCGCAAACATATTATTATTTTTGCTGTTCGCCCTGATGAAGAGTACAGTTGGACTCGAAAGCGTGGTGTAAAAATAAATATTTCCACTTATAATCCCGTCGTAATCATTAATTTACTAAAGTTTACATGATTAACATATCATATTTTATCGCACGACCACAAACAGTTTGACTTCGGCGCTGCTAATTATGTAGGCAGATGGTATTTTTCAGTATCTTAGATGAACAACATGGGAGTTATTTTATTTTGGCAAGCAATTTCAGATTAAAGAAAGATAAATAAAGATATGAAAGGATGCGCTTAGCCGACGATGCTCATTGAGAGGATGGGATGATTGATTGTGATTCAATTGAGAATGGGTTGCACAACAATAAAATACAACATTTTATCAACAAGGTATTGGGGAAAAGTGATTAGAATGACTTAAAATTCGCAGCGTTTAAACAAATTGTTCGAACAGAGAGTGTCATTTCTGAACTATTACCAATGTCATACATGATCGGAATATCCACAAAATAAAAATTCGGAACAACTTAAAACGTTATACGATAGAAATTCACTTTTTTCCATAACGAATTTCTACGCTTTTGCCGATGGCTTTTTGAATATAGTTTGAAGAATTTGGGCCGATAACAATAGATCAATCGATCAAAACTGTACATCAAAACTGATCGAACAATACTTTTCTATCCTTTAATTTAATATGGAATAGTAGATACCATTTTGGAATTTCATGGTTCATAGCGCGAATTTGATCTTCCGCTGCATTCCACGTGCCAAAGTCCTCACAAACAGAAATAATCACCATTGTTACCAAGACACACTGCTAACTCGGATGAGATAATCTATTACTTCGATTAGTCGTGTCTACCGCCAGTCTCCAATGCCCAATAGTTTTCTACATTTTACCTTGGAAACATTATGAGAAAGGTAAAATCTAAAAATTTGATACACATGCTAATCTCCTGGGAGCAACGTGTAATTGGCTAACTTAGTTATTTTATTTTATTAATTAAAACGTTTGAATTCAACTTGATACATGGGTGACATTATCTTTGTACGTACATAATATAAATCGTCACAAAGTAATTGTTACGTTTACTTTTGTATTTCTTCAAATGACCTTAAAACAAGATCACAGTCCATGGATTTTGTAAAATGTACGAAGCGTCAAGATAAGTTCATTATCTCTTTGAGACTAAATTATTTCGAATTACAGCATTTCCCACTACTCCAAATATATTGCCGGCAATGAATCTCGTATAGATGAGTAACGTATGTTGTTATGGATATAATTAGGTTTTTGAAAATAGTCTCAACACTTTACATTAAAGCATGCTTCAAATGTGTCTTTAAGGTATGTATTATGCTGGCCTTCCAATTCCAATATTAAAAATACTGTAAAGTAAGAATAATTTAATATTAAAACAACTGGAAGTAATAGGTGCCTTACGTACATATATCATTGAAAAACAGAAACAATTTGTTAACTCGCATTCTCCGGGATGTTGTCATGATGTCATCAGATCTAATCAATTAGCTATATCAATTTTACATTTATTTCAAACGCAACTGGGTAGTTTTCAAAGGTTGTCACGTATTTTTACATTAAATCGGACAATAAAAATCTTAAGGCAGCCGTTGTTGATAGAAAGAAAGGCAAGGGTTATGCAATTTCTTCACTATGCCTTTAATTTGTCGGAAAGCTTCCTCCACATTACAATGGCCGGTGCCAGATTACCAAACACTGCCTTCTCATGTAATTTTTGAATTAAAAAAATTATTCGTATCGAAGTTTTGTTTTCAAATTGTTGAAGATTACTAACGTTAAATCGTATAGTAGTAAATATTCAATCTCCAACCCACCCAATCAAAAACTTACAACAATTAAACCTGGATGTGAAAAACCTGATGCATTAATTTTAATAGCCTGCGCCCGTAGTTACAATTAGTGGCGCCGACTTGACAAAAACACATTTTGTAGAATTATATAGCATTATGATTTAGTCGCCTTGCAATTGTCAGCAGTTTTATGACGTGAGGCATCCCTTTAACAATTTATCAAAAAAATACGAAAAGCTGTTATTTATGAAAGATTAATTGTTTACATATATTGTACTCTGTAATGTAAATTTATAACAATATTAACAAATTCGAATGACTTCCCTGTGGTACTGGAAAAAGGAAACATCTACTTTATTCATATTTGACGTTTTGTGTTGCAATTATTATCGACCAGAGTGATCTCTCATCACAAGTGCATGACGAGCCTCCTGTTCTCATGTATTATTTTCGTTAACCCAATTTCTGCTTTAATACTTCGCACTGTGAAGATATGTCCAAAGTATTATTTGATTGATGATTTTGGTGAAGACTGCTTTTAAATGCTTTTACAAGCATATTCTGCGGGATAGTGCAGTTGGTATGCAACCTTGCAAATTGGTCAATGGTTTTATATGGAAAAGTAAAACTTTGCATCAGTTGCCTGCTTTACTGCTATTATGATTGTGCAAATATTTGTTCATTCGAAGCAGTAATCTGTTTCATAAAAAATTGGAATTTTTGCAGTTAACTAAAAGTTGTATGATTTACATGTACATATTAGCATTCGTCGATAACTGCATGAAATTCCTCGCACAAGGTCCAAAAGTCTTCTTGCTTCTTAAATTTTGGGTACAATTTTGTTCTCCGCTGTGGTCGTATCTGAGTAACTAAACCCCATTAATGGTAAATAGTGCATGGATTATGCCTGTTAAATGGTGTTGTGAGAGAGTAGTACCCGGCTTTCGGTCAAAAAGTTATTTTTCAGCACAGCTCCAAACGCATAATATTATATTTTGTTCCCATACCTATAGAATATCCTCTCCCGAAAGGCCTGCTAACAAATTAAAGTCAATTCGTTCTTGTTCCCTATTAATTACGTTTGACCAGACTATGGACTTCGGGCGTCGGCGTCGTTGAGTTTTTTTGTGGTACAACAAACTATTTTTCTAGTCATATAGATATCAGATTTCTCATCTGCTTGGTTGAAGTGTTCGAGCTTATGTTAAGAAATTTCACTATGTTGGAAAGATTTAGCGTACAACCTTTCACGACATATAACCTAGTAAGCTACTTCCGTGGATGTTAAAACATAATGAACCTCGTACCTCGTACATAATGAAAATAAACAGAACCAGGAGAGCAAATTTGAGTGGTCCAAATTTCCCTGGCTTTGATTGAGTTATCAATTAAATTCAATGGAAAGGGTTCGGCTGGCTTATTTTTGGTCTTTGCCCCTATGTCACTAATTTAAACTACTACTAAAACTTTGGCAGATATTCAGGTTGATGGGCAATTAATAATTGTTGGTAAATGAGATCGCAAATTAAACATCATTTCCGGTTTCGCACATTTATTGCACTTGGCTTTTCGCTGTTGTTGTTTCTTTATTTTTGGAAACAAATTTTACATTTTGTTTTAGAATATCATTATTACATTCGATTTCAATCCCCATGACTAAGTAACGTATTTTCAATCTTCCATTTCCATTCAGCATAATTAGCACTGCAATTAAGAGTCTACAAGATCACCAGTACAAGATTAATTCATCGGCAAATAAACCTGATGAGATAGGTTATCGTCACGAATGATTGCATGATCTTCAAGTTTAAGTATTTTGAATCAAATTGACAGCAGTCCCTTCGAAAGTATGGAGTACTTGTTACATTTTAGGTGTGAATGACTTGCCATTTGTATGCGCTTTTCATCTTTACAGGTTGACTGTGCTTGCCGAAAAATTCACCTAGACTACGTTACCGGAAAAAATAAGGTAAAGCTCACGTTGCTTGTATACTATACTACAAACTATGCAATTTTACTTTTTGCGATTTTTCGGGTAGATAGATTTGTTTACATTAATGCTTTCAAATATGTGTGTACTTGTTCTGCGGTAAAATATATGATTGTAGCTGATTATTAACAACAAATGTCATGACAATGGTATCCAACAAATAATACTGCTACCCGATTGAAAAGTCAGAAAATGGAAAATTGTTAAGGCATATTATTTTACATTTCACTAGAAGATAATAGTAAGAATAAATGTGTGTGTTGATGATGTTTTGTGATTATCATTAATTTTAATGCTTACATTTTACAACGATGACAAATAGAAACAGAGCATTCTTGCTATAGATTATAGATACAAAAACCACATCTTCATCCAACGGGAACCTATTTCCACTTATTAGTATGTTCGCTCGTATTTAAACATAATCGTGTCAGATTCACACACATACAGTCTGTCAGGATTACTAATCACTACATTATGTGTCATTCTGATGTCAAGATGATTTGGGTGGCGAATCCACAGTGACGGTAGTATTACTTTAGCATTCTTTAGCGGGACAGTTACTTCAGAGAACCTTTGGGATGGTAATTTTAAATGGCAGCTAATTTTTCATCCATAATAATTCATGAGTTAGTGCTAATTTTTCGTACGATATTTCATTGAAAAAAAAATATTTTCTATGGCACAATGATTATTTTTTGTGGATGAGAAATTATTGGTATGTTCAAATATTAATTATTTTTATGTGCACCAAAAATGATATTTTAGGGCAATTGTATTTTAATATGATATATACCCCGGCATGTACAATGAAGCTGTGAACAATTAGTCCACATACAATGATGATAGGTATGGCTGCTGTTGAACTAACATTGTCATTGCTTCCTACTGTTATACTCTCATGTACCTTGATGCCAGATTGACAGAATGGAATGCCATTTCAGTTTACGTCCAGCAGCCAACAAGTTGGTTATCGAAATGGCTCTTGAAGAATTAAGTGATCGTGTGGTTTTAACTGCTTTTCGTCGCAACAACTGGTGCGATATTGAAATTTCTGAAGCTGAGATAAAACGAGATTGGAGAAAAAAAGTGACATTGCATTTGAAGAATAGTGAAACATGTCAATATTATTGTGCTAATGGGTCCACTTGCCCCGCAAAAATAAAAAGCAAATCTCTTTCAAATGGTGTCACCACGTTCATGAAGAACTCTCATGACCATAAAAATCACCGTTCATTTGACTTTGGACTAACTGAAGAGCAGAAGAATTTGATTTCTGAATGTTTTAAGAGTGGTGTTGTAGCACCACTGCGTGGTGCGTCCAGTGTGTGTATTCTGCTACTACCATGTACAAGCTGCCATTGAGAAGAACCTACATGGTGTCAAGAACCTTGCTCGAAGAAAAGAGATTAAGTCAGACATTACACTACTACGCCATGCAACATCAAAGTCGGTATTTGAAGCAGCGTCACTACTATTGGAAAGTAAATGGATTGAGTTTGAACCATCATTCATTAAGTACTTCATGAAACAGTGGGTACAAAAGAAGCCAAGTTGGTACCTGGGTTTTGTTGAAAGAGGTGTCCCTACCACAAACAATGCACTGGAATCAACGAACAGATATATTAAGGATGAATTCACCAAGAGAAAACGCAAAGCAATTGGTATGAGTGAATGAATGAACTTTCATATACATAAACATATCCATGCGTATATAGTGCCTTATGTTATGTTGAATTCATTTTAGGTGAATTTCTTAGCAACACCACAAATATTTTATCAACTTGGTCTAGCAAGAGAAATGGAGAAGGACCAAATACAATAGTTGTGCAGTACCAACTTATACCTGAGCTTAGTGTCTTAAAGGCAGCAGATAATTGGATTAGAAGCAAGCCAAGCATTCAATACAAGAACGGTATAGCATATTTTCGAAGCAACGGAGCAAAGTTATCAGCCGCAGATTTGAGAAAGCTAACGTTCAAGCTACCAGAAAGTAGATGGAAAACATTCGATGATTTTGTCAACGTTGATGTTAATAGTCACAGGGTAACATGTGCTGAATCAGATGTGCCACCAGATTACACCTGTACTTCTGGAGATTTCTTAAAGAATTATATTTGTATGCATGCTATTGGAGTAGCCGTTGACCTGGACAAATTTACTTTGCCGGTAGAAGCCGCAACTGGAGGGTTAGGAATAAGGAGAGGTCCTGGACGCCCTAAGAAATGCGGCAAAGCATTACAAGTGGAGTAAAATTTTAAAATGAATTTGTAAAAAAAAGTTTCTTTTGTGTCCAAAAAAATATTCAATTTGCCAAAATTTTAAAATGAAGTGTCCATTAAAAAATATTGCTTAATTTGACAAAAATAAATGCAAATAAGTGTGAAAAAATAATCATTTAGGTGTCAAAAAATATTTTTTTTTCAATGAAATATCGTACGAAAAATTAGGACTAAAGTGATGAATTTCTATGGACGAATAAAATATTCTCATTTTAAATTTTAAAATAGCAGTTATTCAAAAATGTTGCATTGACCCATTTATTACTGTTTTATAAAAATTATTTTTACGATGGTGTTTCACTCGTTAGTCTGCTACAGCATGAAACTTGTAATTATTTTTATGTTGATGCAGGTGTATCGTCAGTCGTATCGACATTCTAAATGGACGATCCAGAACCCGTGACTCATTTTGTCCGTTGAATCTAAAAGGATCAAAACGTAAAGGAAGGAATGCTACAGAATATGAAATGATCTTTCTCAAGTAATTGAAGACGAATTAATAGGATCATTTTTATTTCTCCATTGTCTTATGACGTCATAAACATTTTTCGATCAACTGGATTCCCGAAACGGTTCTTTTTAAAAAATGGCATTGGGGGCAACGCCGCCAGTGTTTTTCGCAACTCATTTTTTTGGAACAGTTTAAAAATAATAATTTGAGGATGTCGGTCATATTGTTGAACACATTGTTCGACGTCCTTAATGTTATTTTAACACCAAGAATGATTTACCGTTACTACTAGATATCCGTCTGACATGTACCGATGATAATTGGAGATTCAGGTAATGATTCGCTTTAAAATGTTAATTGGTCGGCATAATGGGATTAATTTCATTTCCAACCAATCAGTATTTCGCGACATGTTGTGCTAGCCATGAATGGGAATGTTTTCAAAGATAATTAGGTAGGTTGTGAATGCTTTAATTCCATTTTATTACAGTTAACTTGAAATTGAAAAAGGTAAACTTGTGATGGACAAATGAAATGCAGCTTGTTTACATTTACCATCTACTATTCCAGCCCTCATTTCTTACATCTCTGTATATGTGAATATATTTACGGATAAAGTTAGCATTATGTCATTCATTCATATCCAAAGGAATATTCTTCGTTATTAGTAGGTAAACCAAGCGTCGTACGTTTCATGACACATAACAGATACCTGAGATACCTGCCATAAATGTGAAATATCTAAGGGTAGAGTTGATGATTTTGATGATGATGAGATACGAGATCATTTCGGTTGAATGTTCGACATTCCCGAGTCTCATGGAAAGCAATGGACGGTAACACAAACACCAATTGTCCACGACATGCCCGACACGACCAAATAATTTTATTAGTTATTCTATTTTCTCCCTGATGACAATGGTACAATGATTTTACCTGATGAAAATTTTCTGTACTTTGAAGTCGTTGTCGTGAAGCTTGATATCACATGACGACTGTATTTTGATCCATCTTCTCGTTGTGAAGTAATTTATGACCAGATTACTATTGTCGGTAACAATTTACCAAGCCCAAGTTTCCGACAAAAGCTCAGATTTTTTTACACGTAAAAATAGCGAAAGCGATGCAAGTGAAAACGGTTCACAATGTTATCAAATGGGGAAAAAAGTCGGAGCTTTTGTCGGAAACTTGGGCTTGGTAAATTGTTACCGACAATAATACACTTCTGTTTTGTCTGGTTAAACATGAGTGTAGAGAACAAACATGAGTTACAAGCATTTCAATAGCATAATTTGCTTATTAAGTCAATGGAATGCATCTCTACTTATGAGCTCACCATGACGAAATGAAGGAGAGGAAGCGGAGAACAATATTCAGATTTTACCGCGTCTTTGTTAGTTAAGACATGTTCACCTTTTTTATTCTTTGGGTAATATGAAGGAATGAACAAATATTAGTTTTTATATACAACCCTATTCACATAACCTTTCAGCATGCCAATTTTAAAAGTTATTTTAAGGAACCTCGGAAATATATTCTATATGCGGCCAAAATAGAGAGCAATTAAAGCTATTTTTAGTAATACGTAAATAAAATTCAAAACATCTATTTCAATGTGTTGCTTGTGTCAGTACAGCATCAGCCTTTATATATCCAATTCTAGAACGAAGTCCGAGCAGATTACTTGGCAGATGATTTGGTAGCGCTTGCTTTCTGAAAGCCTTAGATAGCTCGGGTCAGAACGTTGAAGTGCAGCATCAGTACGTGGAAATTAAGTTTTGATAAAAACCAACAAATTGTATTTAGTATTAGTAATATTCATGAATCTGAGACGCAATATTGTTCAACTAATTAATCGAAGTATTACTCTGTTCCTTATGAATAGAGAAATGTTTTAATACATTTGATTCTATTCTTTTCTGTATGACTAACACGTCCAAATTAGCGATTGTTCCTTTTGGCCGGAATTCAATTCCAAAAAGGTCGCTGATTCATAATGACGAGATTTCAATACCATTTTTTCTGTGTTACGGTTGTATCCGAATGACTAAATTGCAACGAGAGCGTGCCGTATATATCGTCTGTCTGTCCATCTGTCTGTCTGTCTGTCCATCTGTCTGTCTGTCTGTCCATCTGTCTGTCTGTGTGTCCATCTGTCTGTCTGTCTGTCCATCTGTCTGTC